>PVIJ01000478.1:253876-287548 GCA_004024925.1 Scalopus aquaticus
CTGCCTGTTCTGCTCCCCACTCCGTCTCTGGTGAACCCTCTCACCGCCCCACGCCTCTGTCCTGTACCCCAGCTTGTATGTAAAAAAAAGAAAAAAGAAAAAAGAAAAGAATCTAAGTCTTGGGGCCTCCCCAGTGGCGCAGCGGTTGAGCGATGTGCTGTGGAGCTGTCGGCAGCCAGGGATGCAGGTTCGACGTCCAGCCGGAGAGAATCCCACATGGCGCCTCAGACCTCTCCTGCCTCGCCCACTGTTCCCCTCAGCAGTGTATTTCTGATCTGCCTGTTCTGCTCCCCACTCTGTCTCTGGTGAACCCTCTCACCGCCCCACGCCTCTGGCCTGTACCCCAGCTTGTATACATAAATAAATAAAATTCTAAAAAAAAAAAAAAAGAATCTAAGTCTTTCTTATAACCAGAAAAGTTAAAATGCTTTAGAATATTTCAACAGAGAAGAAATCAGTATAAGAGCTTTTGCATTAGGATCACTGGAATCCACAGAAAGAAAATAAGCTACCTGATGAACATCTGCTTTTATGTAATCAGAGAAAGAACCTAATTTAGGAAAATTCCAAACAATGTAAGTAACTTCATTTTAATATTGTATATAGATGCTAGTGTGTGTTTGTGTGTGTGTGTGTGTGTGTGTGTGTGTATAAAATTAGGGGAATGGATAGAAAGAAACAGAAATTTAGTATTAAAATATAAGGCACTTAAAATGTTTTCATATACAAAAAATATATATTCAAATTATGAATGCCATAAAACATGAGTGCCCAATTAACATGTTTAATTATTTTACAGTGATTATCCCATTCTATTTTTTTTTTTGAAACTAGTTGCAGTAAAAAATGAAGCTTTGTCATTTTAGTACACTTAGGAGAACAAAACCTATTTCCTAAGGATTAGAGTCACTGTTTTGAGAGCCAAAGCCAAAAAAAATGAATTAGGCTCTGAGTATCAGTAGTAACATTTTCTATGTAGTGACTACTTACTCTGAGCAAGATACTTTTCCAAATAGTTTATATAAATAATCTCATTTAATATTTTCATGCTTTTTGTTACTTTCACTAATATTCTAACAATCGATAAAATTGAATTGGTCATTATTACATAGAAAAAATGCACTCTATAATTTTAAAATTCTATTTATATTACTTATTGCATGGTTATCATGACTCTTCACATTCATAATATAGCCATGTGTCTTTTCTTCAAGGTAAGCTATACATATGTATGCAAGGACATACATAAATTTAAGCAAAGACCCAATCACCCTTTAATATTTTGAAGACAACTTAAATATGGCTAAACTTATTAGAAATTTAAAATATTATGATCTAATTTTCTGATTATTATTGATTAAAATATACTCACAGATAACTATATGCTAACTCCTGATACAATTAAAATTTTCAAAAATATGAAACATAAACATCTTAAAATTTTACAGTTGTATGTTATTTTCCTAATTATATTTCTGAACGTCAAGAGAAATATATGTTAACTCAGTCAATAAATTTTTAAAAAGAAACTTTCAAAACCCAAATTGGTTTACTGAAAAATGTTTTAAATATATTTACTTAAATGTCCTTCTTTTAGAAATTCTAAAATATTTGTTAGACCTGCTGATATTTGTGTAAGTAGATATGACAAACCTGAAAGGTTACTTATACCTAAACATCAATTCAGTTGTGAATGTATATTCAGATATCATACATATACATACATATTCATATATATATTCATATAATATATATATATATAATATATACTACAGAGAGAGATAAAACATCCCAACTCAGTGCTTTTAAAAGATAATAGAATTAAATTCTTATCTACACATAATAATAAACAGTATACAACAGCATTCTTATTTGATTTTTGTAACATATGAAATGAAAACTCAGATCTGCTCTCCCTCCAAAAAAATATTTAATTGTACTTGACACCTCTAATCCAGCTAGGCTATTGTTTTCCTTCCATTTGAGATACAATATTCAAAACAGAAAAAAACTCTATAAATAAAACTCTCCCTGAAAATACACAAACTCACAAATAAACCCCATCTCAGCACTGTGACGACAGCAGGCTCCTGCATGATGGATGGTGCCTTTGCAGGAACAGTGAACCATGGACACTCCTTTGCCCCTCCACCCCATTTCTTTATTTAATTACATGGTCCTGGGAATACCAGGCAATAAAATTGCATTTTCATCCATAGCTGATTTCCATTTAGAGCTTGTCATGTTAATAGTGAAATAAATTGCTCTAATTGCCAGCAAACTTCATCAAATTCACATTTCTTCCTTATTTTATTCAGTATTTATTAAACTCCATGCACTAACTTGCCTGACTGGTAAAAAGCATCCCAGTTTCTGAATAAATTTATATCCTAAAATCTGGCGTGATTACATTTTTTCCAATTTAATTCTTAAAGTGCAGAAACATTTGTTTGTATTGATTTTGGAAAATTTATTATGAATGTTTGCTACAAATACAGTTACCCAAGAATTATGATGTGGTACTTAGAGAAATAATTTTTTAAAAAACCTATGTCAATTAAAATTCTTTGTCTTTAGTGAGCATAAGGTTTAATTGTATAGATTTTTAAGTGGCATTTTCAATTGGCTAATAAATATTTGGGTTTTCACAATATGTTACTTCCAAAAAGTACTAGATAGCTTAGATTAGATAGACAGACCTCAATATCAGTGTGTAATTAAAATAGTATGCGGGCCTCTCCGGTGCTGTGGTGCTGTCGGCAGCAGTGACGTGAGTTCGACGCCCGGCCGGGGAGATTCCCACATGGCGCAGCAGACCTCTCCTGCCTCGCCCACTGCCTCCCTCAGCAGTGTGTTTCCATCGATCTGCCTGTTCTGCTCCCCAATCTGTCTCTGGTGAACCCTCTTGCCACCACACCTCTGGTCTGTACCCCAGCTTGTATGCATAAATAAATGTTTAAAAAATAAAATAAAATAAAATAGTATGAGAATATATTTGACAATAAAATGCATATCACATTTGAACCCATTAGGTCTATTTTCCCATTTGAGTTCAGTCACTTATCACCTGTTTGTTCTTGGCTCACTCATGTATCTCCCAAAACTTCATATCCCTGTTTGCTAAGGAAGGAGTTGGATCAAATGACCTCCCAGGTTCTAAAATCTCTATTATCTTAATGAAAAAAAAAAAGTGATAAGAGAGCAACTAGTTCAACTGAGAGTAGCATAGTTTCTCTACTAAATAAAAAAAAAAATTAGTTCTTACAACCACTGGCAAAAAGAAAACACATCATGACTCCCACTACTTCATGAGAAAATAAATCATGCTGATCATTAGCAGAAACAAACATTTTAAAAGCTAATTCTCTTTAGATATATCACAATAGTGCTTTAAATTATATAGTAAAATCTATTTAATACCAGTTATGAAAAACTACACAGAAATAATTACCATTTAGTTTTTCCTTATGTCCACCAAGAAAACAATGTTAAATTGCTATTCTGAAAGTCATTTCAGCAGAGATTGTAAGTAATAGAGTTTACGCTGTAATAAGTAATACAAGTTTGTAACTTTCTAATCTTACCTAAACAAACAGCACAGAGAATTGAGAGAAATAAATGATTATTAGTTTCTAGGGCTGGTACTTTGAAATAACATTTTGGGGGAATATTTACTATCACATTCAAAATATGAAATTGAGGTTATGAGGTAGTGTTTAAAACATAGTGATTATACATAGTATTTTAAAAAGGTGATGATATGAGTCAATGTTAATATTTTTTGAAAATAAGGATTTGTTTTATCTCCTTCCCCAAACCAGATCGTCAACCACGTCTTGATTCAGTTCTCAAAGAGTAAAGGATTGTTAAGATTTTAGAACAATAGCTTTACATGTTCTCAAATGTTCAAGGGATGAAGTCCCAAACCATGCAGCACAACCTGAATTTTTGAGAAAGCAGTTGCTGGTTTTCTTTTTTCTATCTTTATTTTTCCCACCACTCCAAAAAGAATCCCTCCATAATTCCTATAGAATGATACAGGGTTGAATGGGTTCAGATGAAAATTGCTGATGAAAATACTTGGTTGGTGTTTTGATATAAATGAAAATGATTAAGAAAGCATAATCATACTCTCTGGCAAACAGAAGGCATTGAATGATAACTGAATCTAAATTCACATGGAATGCCTCTTTCTGAATGTTATTAGTCAATTACATTATAGTCAGATATATTCTCAGAAGTAATAAAATCGTTTTTAAGCATACAGGAGAAATTTCATTTTCACATTCACTCATTCCCTGCAGAGGAGAGCTGAATCCTGAACATCTAAAACTATATCATATTTTAGGCACTAGATAATAAATGAATGAGAGTGGAGAAACACTTTTGTTTATAAACTTTAGAGTTGGCATTTTCTCTGCCAAATAGCTTATTCTTACTAAAGTTCATTCTCCAAATGATACTGGTATAAAAGTCTCTGAAAGAACACTAAAAGACCAGAAAGTATTCTGAAGCCATACAGCTTGATTCCCAGGGATTTTTTTCTAGCATGTCAAAAGGTGATGAATATTTACTGATAAAATATCTTGCCCTTAACCCTCAAATAAAGAGAATGAAAGTTAGGAAATAATAAGTAGAAATAAAGTTGTGAGTCTTCATGCCAATTCTCTCTACAGGATATTCAGTCATGAAGCTCAAGAAAATGACACACAGAACATGTATTTGGCATGGACATGTATTTCATAGAAGATGAAATCGATTAAATGTATTGAAGTAACATTTAATAGACTTATAGCTGTATAATTCAGACAAGCTAAAGGATCCTTGTTTTGGCAGTAAATACAAATTGCAATTTGTAAGCAAACTGAGGAACCTATACTAGAAGAGTTAATCAGATATTATATTTTTTGTAGTAGTTGTATCTATAACCCAATGCTGGGTATATATTTGCCCCAGCTGGACTAAAGTAACCTACCTGATGTGCTTTTAAATTTAAATTATATGAACAGGTAAAAATTAATCAGAGAGAAGATAACTTGTTCTACCAAACTTAGAAGGAGAACCATAGAATAGTAAATTCCAGGAGAGTTCATCCATTCTTCAAGGCAAATTTCAAATTTGATAATACAGCAACAATGTATGCGGTAATGTGAAGGAAAAATAATTCTATGAGTATTTTTATAAATCCCCTTAGAACTCAATGCCCTCTGATTTGAAAACTGTGCTGTTTTCATGATCCACGGAAAAACATAAACGATCAGTATTTTTGCACTGATTTCCAATAATTTAAAACTGTAAACCCATTATATGATCCTAAATGCATGTATAACACACACTTATTAGTATATTTATTTAATAAATATTGAATATACATTATGAAATAAATATTTGTCAAAGTATTTTAGCAAAGATGAATAAAACTGTTTCAGTTTTAGTTCTTTATTATCTTTAAAACAAAGACAATGATATTTACTTTGTGAGATTATCATAACACTGAAAGACCACAATGAGATGCATATAAAAGTATTAGCACAACAACTGATTCATAGAAAGCACTCATTAAATATTTTTTAACATTCTCTGGTGTAGGATGCAACTGAGTATTCTTTAAATAGCAATTTTTAGATGAGTTAACTAATTCAATAATCAAAGAACAATTAAAGGCACTTCTGCTATTGCATATAAATATGTATGTGTGTGTGTGTGTGTGTGTGTATATATCTGCATGCTTGCAAGTGATTTTCTTAATTAAGCAGAAAACTGTTTCGCAACATTTAATGTCAGATTAAGCTTTTGAAAGCATTTTATAAAGGAACAGTTCTTTAATGTTTCATAATAAAATTAAGACAGTTATATTGTCACCAATGATGAAAAGTGAGAAATCTAAATACCTGTATAGCATATTTAATTGAGATGATTTTATCATCCTATGTAATAAAAAGGAAAAAAAAAACTTTAATATAATAAGATTGCATATTTAAAATATTGAGGGATATTTTTAATATTAGAGTTCCATGCTTAAAGTAAAACCTTAAGGATCTAACTCTTTAAACATTAGGGTATACATGACTAATTCCATAGAAATCAATACATTTTTCTCTATCAGCAAATTGGTTTCTATAACAAACTTTCTCTTAGTTAAATGTCAGCTTAATGTCTTAAAGCCTCATACAGGGACTACTATATTTATTTTTTAATTATTTCATCACATCTAAAATTAAAATTCATCTTTCTCTCTGTTATAACCACAATTATTAATACTGACACTTTTAATATCTTTTCAATTTGCATTTTCATTTATTCAAATATAATCACATTGAATACTGTTAATTATACTCTATTGTTCAGGACATCACATTCATGCCAGTTAAAAGTGACATCAGTGGAGAGACTGACATAGTAATATTCATCTTGGCTTTGTGGAAAGGTTTGGAGGAGGACAAAGTATTCACCGAGTAACCTAGCTTACTCCTCTGAAATCTTTGGTAAATATTTGTTTTTATTTTTCACAAAGCCAATATTTGTTACTTTTTTCTAGCTTCTAATAGAAAGGCAGTGTGTTTAAAAGCCATGGGGTTTCAGTTTATTCATTATAATGTAATACCTCCATATTTGAGTTTCTCCATGTGTTTATTTCTGAAGTTTCTTGCAGACTAAACTGCAAACTAAGAAAAACTAAGCAAAAAACATTTGATCTCAAAAAAGAAATCAAACAGATCACCTTTTACCATGAAAATCAGCAAATATTCACTTACTATTCAGATAATAAGAAGCTTTGTCCAAAATATTAGTCACATATGTAGTTGAAATTTCCTAGCAGATACAATTAAAAAGAAACAAGTGAAATGCTTTTGAATAATAGCTATTTATCCCAATACATTAAAATATAGAACACATTAAACTAACATAAAATTGTTAATGAGACATTTGATGTTTTTCCTTTGTGTATGTGTGCAGTTTACACTTAAAACACATGTCATTTTACACTAGTCACACTTTGCACTAGTCCCATTTCAAATGCTTCATCATTATATGCGGCTAGTAGCTATGGTATCAGGACAAGTGAAGAGAATGTAACGTCCAAAGATTAAGACTTCACTTTCTATACCTGTCTACCTCCAGGGCCTAGTATACTACTAGACATATAGAATTCCAAAATAATACTTGTTAAATGAATTTTTCAAGTAAAAATTTAGGTTGGAGATGGCGTCTTCAAATTTTAGTCTTAATCAGAGAGATTTAAAAATGTGTTTGGTTACTACTGGCAGAATAAGAAATAAATAAGGAAATAGAAGAAATAAGAGTAGAAAATGAAATAAAAGTTGAAAAGAGTGAAATGGCAAAATTAATAAAAAATTGCTTTGCCCTAGAGGACTCATTTTGTAACACAGTCTTTTTCCTTGTATGACTTGATTATCATATATTTTACATATCGCAGAATACCTGATCGTTCCACAAACATAAATGTACTCTTACTCCACTATTTTTTATACTCCTCACTACTCCATCTTATTGACATCATACAACATACACATATTGATACTGAAATGCCTCAATTTAAAATAATAAAGCAGCACATAGTATAATATTGGGTTCTACTGAATCTGTGCAGAAGCATAATCTGTCCTTTCCAATGTTGTGAATTCTCTTACAATGGCACTTTTACTGCCATTCCTACACAACATAATTTAATTTTGTTCTCTGTATTATTCATGCAAAAGATATTCTATCTTTTTTTGATTTCTCATTTATTTCTTGTTTCTTAGTAAACTTGGGCAAAACATCTATAAATTTGTGCCACCAGGGAGGTTAAGCGCTGCGCAGTGGAGCTGTCGGTAGCAGGGACGTGAGTTCGATGCCCAGCAGGGTAGATTCCCACATGGCGTGGCAGACCTCTGCTGCCTCGCCCGCTGCTCCCCTCAGCTGTGTATTTCCGTCCATCTGCCTGTTCTGCTCCCCACTCTGTCTCTGGTGAACCCTCTCACCTCCCCACGCCTCTGGCCTGTACCCCAGCTTGTATGCATAAATAAAAAAATCTTTAAAAAAAAATCTATAAATTTGAACTCATTCACAAATTCCATTACCATCATTTTTTCTCTTCTATCATATCATCAAGGTAGTAAATAAGACTAACCTCACCATTCTTGAGGATTCTAAGCATGAACCCATTTCCATTTGTGATCATCTCTGCCAGCTCAAAATTAATCTACAACTCCCCAATCCACTTTGAGATATTTATATTAACAGTGAAAAATATTGCTTGGTCATTTAAAAGACCAGAGGGTACTAAACAATAGCTCTCCCCAAGATACTCAGATAGGCCTCCCCAAGACATTTAGAATAGGCCTTCTAAAGACTTGCCACTTTGGCATGAGGATTATATCAATCTAAAGTCAGTAAAACTCCTGTAACTGAGGAAAAACTTTAACCACCATCTTTACTACCTAGAAGAATGAAAATTGAGAGCATTACTCAGAATTGGGATTTTTACCAGAAATAGTCTATCCATACATTTACACACACACGTATATATGCATACACACACACACACACACACACACACACACACACATATCCAAATATATATACGGATATATGTATGTATGTATGTATATATGTATGTACGTATGGCAGGAAAAAAAAGTAAAATTATAGAGCATGTGGTATTCATCATGCAAATTCCTCCATCTTATTTTTTAAAGCTTCAGGTCCCTCTCCCATTACTTAGCTCAGAATACGTACTCTCCCACTGACTGGAATTTACATCCATGTGGAGTCTCCATATGTATGGAATTAAATTATTCCTTTCTCCTAGTAATCTGTCTGATGTTAATTTGACTGATTGACCAGCCTTACAAGAAACCAAAAGGGTAAGGGTAAATTTTAACATTTCCTCTCTGCCCCTACAGAAGTTTCTCTAAAAAAAGAAAATTCGCATTTTTAGATTAGTTTTCCCAAAATGGTGAATTCACTAAACAGTGAGTTATAAAATCATGTTAGCAAATTATTTACTTTGATCTTAATTATGGTCAGTTTTGTCAAGAGCATTTTGAAAAGCTTTGAATTGAAAATATTCTACTCAGGTTCATATGAATAAAGAGATTTTCAAGCTGCCTTTGTCTATCCTTGCTTCAATTTTGCTGATTTTTTATAGGTTTTTTGCAACATTTTGTTTTTTCCTGAACACATTTGAGAGCACACTTGATTCAAACAACCCCCTTTGGTGAGTTACAGCATCCAAAAGTAGATGCCAAGAGGTTTAATCAAAAAGTTAGTGTTATTATTTTTTTAATGTGAACCATTAAAACAAATTAATTCTTTAGAAAATATAGCTATTTTGAAAGCTTATTTGAATATCATAAAAATTCTATTATATTTAATAAAGCTAAAAAAGGAATAATAAAATAACCATATTTTGGTAAACCTTTTAAGGCCTGACTTTTGAAACTCCTGAAAGATATTTACATAAAGAACTAATTAACATGTGCATTCACTTACTACTTGAGTCACTGAGCAGGAAATTAAAGAAAATGTCAATTAAGAATGAAAAAATATTTGAGCCAACCTCTCAATAGTCATCTCCATCCAGGTCTTCTGACAGAATGAGCCTTTCCCTTCCATTTACAGTTTTATTATGGGCAAGTCATCATAAATTGTTATCAATATTATTTAATTCATTACTTCACATTGTTAACAGATGCAGAAGCCAAGAGTTTAAACGTTAATTCTACAGTGAAGTGATAGGCTGAATTAACCAACAACCCTAAGTTGTTTGTGGGATAATTCAAGCAAATTCATAATTTATTTTCTAAAAAATTATGTTTATTAAGGTAACCTGTATTTACAACACTGTGTGTTTTAAGGTATACAGGTTTCCACCTCTCCAAATCAAACCATGCCCTCCCCCAAAGCATCAATAATCTTCCATTATAGTTTACTGATATATTTTTATACATACATATACACACAAACATACAAACACATATACACCATATGTACAATTTTTGTCACTTCAACTCTTTCTTAAAATTTACTAAAAAGACAATTGCATTGCAATGCACACCTTTGATTTTACTCTGATTTTTGTTGGCAAAATAAATAGGATACAAGAACTCTAATGAATCTGATACTTACTATTACTGTCCTGGTTCCTGTAACTTTTCCAAAGTTATGCAAACACATGTCTGGGTAAAAAACAAATGTTCTGTGCCATTTTGCCAGTTCACACACAAAAAGTGGTACTTGGCATTCCTTACTACAAAAGACAATGGTCAAATTTCAGACATTTTGTTGGTATGTAGATATTCTTTTGTGAGTTTTGATAATGAAGGGGAAAAAAAAAACTGCAACAACCTCCTGAGATACAAAGATCTAATTATTCTAAAGGCAGTAATTGAATTCATAGAAGATACATGTGTACTACAATACTGATCTATATATAAACCTACAGTCATTCTGAGAGTATTAGTAGAGCAGTTGAATCATGAGATTCACCCTAACTTTTTAATACAAATATTAATTATATGAAGAAGAAACCAAACATTGATTCTTGCCAGCACAAATAAAAATTCCAGGAAAGTGTGTGAGCTGCTGACCAGAAAGGTAATTAATGAAATCATGTCTTTAAATGACAATTATCTTTTGAGGAAATTATCACACACCTTTTTTCCAGTATACCTTTTTTAATTTTTTCCTAACACAACCTTCAAAATTAAATAACTTTTTGATGACTTTTTTTCTGTTATCTAGAGTGGAATGATATACTCAAGAATCTCTTTCGTGTACACCCTACAAATAGGCTTTTTTGGACTCTATAGAAATGTGAATTTCCACTTAGGGAGGTGGGAATCATTTGATAACCTAGCATCAAAGAGCATCTAACTCCCAAAGTTGCCTTTAATCAAATCTGATGGCTATTCCCTTGCAGCAAGTAGATCTGAAGTTCCCCCTCTTTTCCATCATCAATCTTCTTCAGCTTCCCATTCATCAAGCTGCATGGCAACTTTTATTCACAATAAATAAGCTTTCAGGTGAATTTACTTTGGAATCTCGAATAATCCAGTGCAAGTCCAACATCACTCTTTCACAGAATTGCACTCAGATAGCCCCTGGCATTCTGATAAAAGTGGTTTGTCAATAAAACGCTGAGTGAAATTGCTTGTTTGGTATGTGTGGTTTCAACTGAGAAATAAGTAGCTGAGCAAGCATCTTCGTAAGATTGGCAAGGCTTTTAAGTAGTCAAAAAACACTTGCTTACGATGGTATACAGCTATGTTTATATGTGTGTATGGTCAAAGATGTGTATATAAAATCATGGAAGGAGGTGCATTGCATCGTATGGGAATTATACCTCAACAGTTTTTTTTTTTTAAACTACTTGTTCACTATAATTGTGCAAACAAATGACATCTTAATGTGAATCTAATTGACTCAGTTACACATTTGTGGGAGTTATTTCAGAGCAACAATACTAAAGATAAATGGATTGAAATCCACAATGCTCTTGTTCTCTTACCCAATTGTAATATATTCTTTATTGAACATTTTCAAAATCTGGCACTAGCACATCATGCATTTTTAAAAGTAAATATTAAGTGCCAGAGAAAGTTTATGTTCAATTCACATTTTCAAAGTGTGTTTAAGTACAAAATACCAAAATACTTCCATCACATACTTATAGTTGTTGCCATTAAGATTTTCCCCCATCAATAAGAAATCAATCCATTTAGTCAAAATAAAAGCTTAAAAAAAGACACTGAAAACTGTGCTCCTTATTTTCTTTCCAGAATCTTCATTTATTTCAAGTAGTAGAATAAAACAGCTTTTTGATAAAAGTTTATCTAAAGATATTACATATATCAAAAAATATACTTGATGTTTAATCCAAATAATAGTCCTTGTTTTCTAATAATCATCTGGACCATTAATTGTTTGGACAGATTATTAAAAACACAGATTCCAGACTCTATGACCAAGACTCTGAAGCTTTGGGACTGAGACTACTATCCTCAAATCAGGATTTTTAACAATCAACACAAGTGATTTTTAATTCAAGTGGTTCTTAAAATACATGCTGAGAAATCAGTCATTTTGTCAAAATATGTACTTAATCTTAAATATATTATTTCACAGAACTCTTAGAATTGCAGATGTTTTAAACGAAAACAACTTCAAGAAAGTACTTAGTCCAGTCTCATGTTTTACAGATGAGGGGGGATTTAAAAGTATAAATATGTCTCAAAGCACACAGATATATAAAGTGGTAAAGCTAGAGCTAGAATTTACTCCTTCCTTTTCCTACTCTAACATTCTCTGCCATGAAATAAATGTTTTCATTTCCTATGTCAGAATTCATACAGTATTTTAAAAACTGATTGGTGTGAAAGGACACCAACTTTTATTTAATCCACTTTTTCTTTTTCTTTCTACGCTACATGGTATTTCTTCAGATCATTTTTAATGCAATTAATGGGAAAATAAGGTTTTTTGTTAAATTTTGAACTGAAGTCATGACTGAATTACAACTTTAAAAGAAAAGCACACATTTTCTTAAATGTGCATTGCCCTCAGAGGGTTCGATCTTCTCTATCAAAGAAAAATCTACATATTTACTCCACTGTGAGCCATAGCATTTGTTGGTGCCTGTGTCTGCTGCCCTATTTTTCTTAAAAATTTCCAGTGAATAAAAATCAAAAATATTTAAAAGGCAGTTAGTCTAGCCAAGCATCCTTCTCAATTTCTTCTATCTATTCCCCTCTGTTGTCTCTCTACAAGGGAAAAAAAAGAAAAAGAAAAAAAAACTTGAGTAAAAAAACTAAAGAAAAACAGTTTTAGTAAACACAAACCATAGTGTAATTTTAAAATAATTCTCACCACTTATCTTTCAAAATCTACATACAAGGTGCTATCCAAAAAGGAGATATTAGTAAAACGATAGGCTTTATCCCCAAGTTAATTAAAATGACAACCATTCATTAAATACAGTCCATCAAGATAGCATAAGTGTTTCATTAACATTATCATAAGATCTTAAGGAGCGGTATTTTATTACTCTTAGTTCACAAGTTCAGCATACTGAGGCTCAAGAGCATAATATAAGTATAAAGGCAGCTGTCAAATACAGGTCTACACGAAAAGAAGTTTTTGTGCTCAAAACTTCAATCAGTTATAGTCTACCAACATACCTGCTTACTTAGGCTGTATTTTTAAATTTAGGGTATTTAAATACCTCTGATATAATTACTACTGTAATCAGGTCTTTCTTTCACTTGCTTGTTTTGCAAAATTAGAAACACAAAACAGCATAATGAGGAAAGAATGTCTTCTTGGTCTACTGTTTTATGCATTTGATTTCTTCCCTCCTCAAAGAGATTGTTTTGAATTATTTTTTTTCTTTTCTTAAAATAACTATTGCAAGAAATAAATTGATTTAGTGTCTACAGAAAAAGAAATAGACAAAAAAGTTCAGAAAGTTAAAAAAAAACAAAAAATGTAATAAGACACCTTTTCGTAAATTTTATTTTTACCTAGAACACTTTAACAGGTGGATCAAGACAATGGTTATTTTTGGTTTGTGGGAAAACTGAAACTGAGTTGATTGAAGTTGAACAGATTTGCCTTAAACTCAAGTAGATTATAAGTAAAGCTACTGAACAGAAACACGTTTACTAGTGTTCTGCTTGAGAGACTTCTTATTTTTTAGTGTAAATGTTGTCAGGATATTTCTCTAAGGAAGCTGGAATTTCTAGTCTTCTTACCCACAACAGTAAAGAAATGAGAAGGAAGGCAGATGAAATTCAAGATCTTCAACAATTTACTAGTTGATAGTATTTGCCACATGCCATGGTTAAGCAGATCCAAGGGAACTAATTCCTAAAATTTTGTCTATGTTCCCTTTAGGTCAGGGATATTTTAGACTTAGGATCCAAACTCTTTCCTGGGAATACCAAATTTCTTACTGCAAAAGACTGTCTTAGGGGAATGAAATAAAATTTCAAGTACAGATCTTTTTTTTTCTCCTTCTTAGTAATGGTGAACTAATGAAAAATAGGGCACAGAAAAAAATATACTCATTCTCCACTCACTCAACACTTTTGATCCTAAAGGGACAAGGAAAAGGCAAAATAATTTATAACTATTCCTGCTACAACATCACTATGTTCTATTTAACTAACCAGCACTCTGAGCAGCTTATTCTATGTGACAAGCCTAATGGCTAGAAATGTCTTTCTCTTTTCTGGTCAAAAATGTTATCAACTTGTAAAAATTTCTACCTGTTGATTTTACTTTTGCTTAAATAAAATGAGTGCAATTCATTTTTCAAACAGAGCCTTCAAATGGTAAAAGGAACCAAGAGTACCTCTCCCCTCTCCAGTGTCTCCATTCTAAACATCCTTTGGTCTTTCAATTCACTTTTCCTTGATTTCCTTTGTTCTGGCTTGTTTGGTGGTTATGATTATCTCTGTCATTGTTAGTTTTGTGTTTGTTTTTCTTTTTATTTTGTGGATAAATTTGTTTTAAAACAAGTACTTGGGACACCTTGGTGGCTCAAGGGAGTAAGTCTCAGCACCATGATGCTATCACCAGCCACTGCAGCATGAGTCCGATCCCTTGCTAAGGAGCTAACTCACATGGTGCAAGGGACTTTTCCTGTCTCACTGGCTGCTCCCCTCAGCAGTGTACTTCAGTCAATCTGCCTGTTCTGCTCCCCACTCTGTCTCTGGTGAATCCTCTCAACACCCTACACCTCTGGCCTACACCCCAGCTCTTGCAAAATGAATAAATGCAAAAATAAATAAATCTTTAAAAAATAAAAAAAAGCAAGTACTTATGCAACTTTCTAAAAATACCCAAGAAAGTTTGAAACACAGCCTTTCCTAAGGATAGTTCTGTGGAAAATCCAATCATTTAAATCCATGTAAAAACTGAACCTTGCTCTATTTGAGTATAATACAATCAATGGCACAGCAGCTTTGCTTTGCCTAGTGGAGTATTGCTTGTCAAAAGAAGTTGTGAACTTTAAATTTGAAGTATATAAGTATGTTTTATCCAACTCTTTCAGTTACAATTGAAAAGACTGAACCTCAAAAGCTTGTAACTGCTCAAGAAATATGCCTCCTGTTTTCTTCGAAAGAGTGATTCTAAGTCAATAAACAGTAAGTTAAAATTTATCTCTTTATGTAATCAGTGCCAGTCCCTTTCTCAACAAAGCACATTGTTTAACATATATTTCTCTCTAAGGAGCACTAAAGAGAACATTACCAGGATAAATTCTTCTGGATATGCAAAGCTAGGGACCAGGATCACAATAAACTGTCACCTTTTTTCAAGATCTGTTTAGAAATCCAGCACCCTCAATTCCCCTTTAAACAGGCACAGTGGGGTTTTTCTCCACACATCCTATGCAGTTGTTTCTGCATCCAAGAACACAAGTGAGTTGGTCTGAGCAAGTAAAAGGAATGGGGTTTTACGTGGGAGAAAGGAGACGGGGAGATTTAGGGATTAGGATTCAGGTATATGGAATGAAAAACGCTAATTATCTCCTGACTGGGTAGATCAACCTGGCAAATTTCCAAGTTACCCTCTCCTCTCCCCTCCCCTTCCTACTTTTCCTCTCTTGTTCTCTTTTCTGGAAATACCAGGAATTAGCCTACCAAATTTCTTAACTCATAAGACTGTTTTAGGGGAATGAAATAAAATTTCAAGTTCAGACTCCCCTCCGTCCCCTGCCTTATTAATAGCGAACAAATAAAAAAAAATAGGCACAGAAAAAAATATACTCATTCTCTACTAACTCATCACTTTTTTGTTCCTAAAGCTTCAGGGACAAGGAAAAGGTAAAATAATTTTTAACTGTAATACATCACAGTGAAAGGACTAAAGGAAAATGCATCTATGTGTCAGTGAAAACAAGATTCAGCAATTATGTCCTGACTTCCACAAGCTTGAGGGGAAGACAAAGCTGATATCTTGGGGCACAGAAGTGAAGATAAGGTTTGAGGGTGCTACTGAGAAGACAAGAATTGGGATGCAGAAAGTCAGGGCTAAAGGCAAAGAAATAAGTTATCATTCTTAAGCTTTACTCTTTTTTCTACAATCTTTTGTCAGTCCCAGGTCCAGGTCTTTTTAGTCACAGTTGGATGATGAATACATGCCCTATATAATACCCTTTTGTTACTGTGAAAATCAAATAGAGTACCATAGAGTGAAAATCACAGAGTGCAGCAACAATATATTATTATTACTATTCCTATCAGTTATTATTACTATATTCATTAAAAATTGTGCTTAGTAATAAAACAAAATGGAACCCAAAGAAATAATTTTGTAGACTCTGTTATCAGATACCACATAAAAAACTTCCATTGTAGAATTTTAACATAAGATGATAGCATTATATATACAGATGTTGTAATCTACATTTCATAAACGCTATGAGTATGATCAACATGTGCTCTTTCATTAATACTACACATGTTATTTTTAGGTATTATGTTTTACCGATGTATAAGCTTGTGTACATAGTAAAGAACAACTAATTAACAGAGAAAGTGAGGAACCACTGACTTACTAAGGTAGCAAAGGCAAGCAAATGCCCACTAAATAAATCTGTTTCTATAGAAGTTGACAAAGACTTCATTTAATCAGAACTTAATGAAATTTATTTATAGGCCAGAGCTTAAAATTAAAAAACAAAACAAAACAGCAAAACTTGTGCTCTTGCTGTTAAGCTTAAATTCCAGAATTTTTTAAATATAATTAGGCACTAGAAATTCTCCTGGAATTATTTATAGTAAATTAGATGTCTTGATTGTATCATCCATGGAACATCAACCAAGTAATACAATCTTCATCATTCCTCTAAAGTACTAGTAGTCAACTGACTTTGTATTTGATATAAAAATAACTACAAAGAATTCTGTTTTTCTGTGATTGACAATTTAAGGTGTTGTGTGGTAATGCAATTCAGAAAATATGAAATTCCTTATTTCTGAATAATATATATTCTATATTTCTGAATAAGGTTGTAAACTATTTTTACCTTAATAAAAAATTATAAATACAGAGTGACTAACAGAATACTGTAATTTGTTGTACAATGAACATCTTACTTTATAGTGCCACAAAACAGATTCATAATTCATGGTCTTCTATAGAAGTCATTCTCTACAATAACTGTACTTTGTAAACTGAACCTTATAGAGATATGTAAAATGCTATAATATAGCATAAAATTATAGCCAGATTTTTGTGATAAGGGAGAAACTGAAGAACAGAATGATTTACAATCAGACAACTGATTTGGATCTAGACTTGCTAACTTTGAGCAAATAACTTTACCAATCCGATTGCCTTCTTAAAACAGGAATAGTAAAACTTCTTGTACAATATTTATATGATTAACTGTGGCAACACAGGAAAATGTACCAAGCATAATTTCAGTGACCTAATGGATATTCAACATATTAATTGCCTTCCTCTTAAAATCCAGACCTCCTAAAAAGCTGAAAAGAAGACCCACATTTTAAAAACATCTTTTTAAAGTAATTATTGAGTATCTTCTAGAATATCTAATCTTCAACTATCTCAACAGATATTTTAATGAACTTCCATTTTAGAACTCATATCACATTCATTGCTTCCAGTTAACCATGGGGGAAGAGTTTATTAGATGAAAATAAGTCTGTTGTAAAAGATTTCCTTGCAATTACTTCTTTGCCATTATCCTGGCCACATGCTTGTGCAGCTTTTCAAATTAATATGCTTAGATTACTGAGCGAGTAATCAGAGCAGTAGAATTCTATGAAGAACTCAATTACTAAAGAAAATGATCACTCAAGCATTTGAGAAATCGGGCCTACATCTAATTTTGAATAGTGGATCATTATTGACATTATGGAAGCATTCAGTACAAACACTTGGACATATAATACCAGAATAGTGTATCACTTTATATACATATGGTAAACAGAACTAGCTGCTTGCTAGTATTATGTTAAATGTTATTCTTCCTAGCTGAAGAAAGAAATAATATCAATCTTGAAATCAGCACTTTAAAAAAAAAATAAGGAGCTGATTGCTTGATTAAATAAAATTTGGATTGTTATCTCACATTTAAATAATTCTAATTTTCCTACTTGAGATAGAGCAATCCTTTATAGTCTGGAAATACTTATCCAATGAACACAAATTTAAGAATTGTTTTCCACATATTTCCATATTAGACAACTGCTTAAATACTTTCATCACTCTATTTTAATCACTCTACCACAGGCTCTCTTCTGACTAAATAATTATGTATAGGTCCATGTGCCATGTTTTCACTTGTGTCATAATTCTTAATCAGACATTTTCTCCACATTAGCCACAATCTTAACAAAATCCATTCGTATTTGATGAAAATTATTTTTCTATTTCTGATTTTTATGTAAGATTTAAATTAAAGACTATTTAAAAATTTTATTATATATTTTAAAAGGTATTTGAATTAGGGAAGGTAGTATAGGAAATGGGTTGAGAAGGTTATGTCTATTGTTCTTTCTCAGCTCTGAAATGAGACAAGCACTAAAGAAAAATCATTCAACAGTGAGTGATAATTCCTAATAAACCCAGCAGTCACCAGCCATATGATCTTGGGGAAGTCACATAACCTCTTAAAGTATAATAATGTGATTATGACTATAATCATTAGCACAAAAAATAAGGTAGTATGTATAAAGAAAAACTGCTGTAGGAGATTATGATTATTCTGTAAATTTTTTTAGAAGATTATGTTTTCAAGTCATGCACTGCACTGGAAATACACTGAAATAACTGGTCCTTTTCCCCTGAAAAATTAATGAATATACATATATATAGAAAATGTTGAATTTTAGGAAATCATGACCCCTTGAAATCTGTCTGTTGACTGAGTTGTTTATGAAGTTCACTGGGGTAGAAGTCACTGGTTGCCTGGTCAGGACACACTCTACTTCTACCTTCATCACAAAATACTGAAATGTCCAAAATTCATGAATCTTCAGAATAGACCAAACCAAAAAGTGTGTGACATTTCTTAATGAATTAGTGAACTGTAACTTTTTTTTTCCTTCTCCTGATAAAGGAAGCATACTTCCACAGTTGCTCTGAGCAGCCATCTTGGGATCAAGGATTACTTACCAGACCTAAGAGGAAGCCAACAATGTGAATGGCAGATAACATTGTTAAGCCTATGTGGAAATAATTAACATTACTCTGAACAGATTGTTATATCAAATAATCAGTTTTCTTTACACATCTGTAAGTCTCAGTTCAGATGTCATTTGCAGGGGCCTCCCTGGTGGTGCAGGGGTCAAAGTCTCAGCATTATCAAGCTATCGCCAGCCACTGCAGCACCAGCTCCATCCCTAGCCAGGGAGCTGACCCACATGGTGTAGCAGACCTCCCTTGTCTCATCTGCTGCTTCCCTCAGCAGTGTATTTCAGCAGATCCACCTGTTCTGCTCCCCATTCTCTCTCTGGTGAATCCTCTTACCCCCCGCACCTCTGGCCTACATCCCAGTTCTTGTATGCATAAATAAAATAAAACTTAAAAAAAAAAACAGCTGACATTTGCTAGGTGATGTTGTCTCAGATTGAACCAGGCAGAACTAGTGTGCTAAGCCCTCAGCATCAAAACATCTAGTAAACAGTTTTATTGTCTAACTCCATCAGTGATCTTAATATTGTATTGTAACAAAATCTTAAAGAGCTCAAGGGCAAAGAGGCTTTTAAAAATAATTTTTGGTTCCTTCTATTATTTGTTTCACAGAAAAACTGAAGCATCTTCCACTTAACAAGCACTCTGCATATTTTGGGTGAATTAATGAACACCAGAATACAATTTTTATTTTAATTATACAAATTTTATTACAATTTAAAATTAATACTAACTTTTAAAGACATGAATGAAAAAGCCATTACATTTTTCTGAATCCTATTACTGGAATTGTAAATACTAATTCTACTTCCTATTTATGAGACAATTAGGATAGAATTCTTCCTAAAAGTGCAACAACAAAGAATGTTTTATAAATACTGGTTATTTGTATGCAAAGGGGTAGGTATTATTGCATTTTTTTTCTCAAGTTGTATTGATTTTCTAACCATTTACAAAACTCTGCAATTTGGGGAGTACAACTTTACACCTCCGTATATGTACCTGCTTCCTTTCCCCTCCACTGAAGCTCCTGTGCCTTGTCCTACCACTTTCTCTACCCTATACTCTCATCTCCCCACCCCTAGGTGTTTCATAAATTTTTCTAGAAGATCATCTTTGATAATTAGAGACGATGTACAATTGCTAACATTTACTCAAGACACAGGAAAATTTTTTTTGTGAAGTTGTGGTTCACATTCAAACAGAAAAAAACACACATCATAACCACACAACTTAATAAAGTAACACAAAATTGAGCACACTCATGCAACCACTACCTGAGCAAGGAAGTTAAATTTTACTAGCACCCCAATGTTCATCTTGGGCCCAACTATAAATATTGTAATAAAAGCATTTGTAATCCTGAGGATAAAGTAGTTTCAAATTTGAGAAAGTAAATAATGAAAATTAATGTGTATGTATTCCATGTTAGAAACTTTATCCGCTATTGGAGGGACATACATTAATTATTCTTTATGTCCTTTCTCCTGTCTAATTTCTGTAGCGGTTCTTGGTAGAGAGAATGAAGCTAAAGTTAGTCCATGAAAAAGATTTGTATATTTTAAATCTGGAAAACATTCTCATATGAACTATATTTAATTTCATCACTGATATATTTGTCTGGTTCCTTCCTACAGTGAATGAACGTTCTCTGTGAAAAGTGAAAAAAAAAAAAAGGCTTTTCATTTAGAAGTATAAACTGAAGGAAATGAGAAACATAACAATGAAAGAGAGATTAAATCCTTCAGAAATCGGTTAATTGATTGCCTGACAATTATAACAGAAATGCTTTAAATCTGAAACCCTGACTCTGATATTCTTTTCTACTTAATTAGAAAAAAATAAAACAAATGTATTCTTGTTTAGCTGGAACTTTGGGGAAATATGTAGGAAGTTGCAGGCAATAAAATACCAGCTGCTTCTTTGTTGCTAAGTTTATCAGAGAGTTAGCAGCAAATGTGTTTTTATAATATATCATTCCTGTGCATTAAAGTTTTATGACTAGCTGCTTAGGAGAGGCTGTAAGCAAAAACCATGTGGCCAAAACTGAGTAAAATTGTAAGAGAGAAATAATGGTGTAAATGGAGTAGCATCACTAAATAAACACATTTCTTTGGGGGATAGATATTGACAAACACATATAAGAAATATTTCCCTATTATTTTCCAAATAAATGGGTTTGTCCATGATCTTATCAGTGCTAATTATTTGGCAACAAGCTATACCTATTACCAAGGCACGCTATGTGAACAATTTTGCCTGTACATTATTGACAAGATAATATGTATGAGTGTGATAGACCTTTGAGAACAGAGTAGGAAGTCTAATATTATTTAGATTCCAAATAATATCTTGCTGGTTTTCTATAATAATATAATCCGGGAAATATGCACCAAATTAGGATGCCATTAGTAGCCAAAGCAGTTGTTTGCTCACCTTTTAAGACAAATACTAAGAGGAAATATATCAATAAAATGCATCAGGTGAAAAAGCAAAATACGTATTGTTAAAAACATTCTTAACATCCCACATTTACATTAAGATTGCTGTTTCATTTCTGTAACAAATCATTTTTAAATATTATGCACTTTAAAGCTAAAGGAGCATTTTAGATTTTTTTTTTTAAGATTTATTTATACAAGCTGGGGTACAGGCCAGAGGTGTGGGGCGGCGAGAGGGTTCACCAGAGACAGAGTGAGGAACAGAACAGGCAGATCAGAAATACACTGCTGAGGGGAGAAGCGGGCAAGGCAGGAGAGGTCTGCTGCGTCATGTGGGATTCTCCCCAGCTGGGCATCGAACTTGCATCACACCCTGCCGACAGCTCCACAGCGCAGCGCAGAACCGCTGCGCCACCAGGGAGGCCCTAAAGGAGCATTTTAAAATCCCTTTGTCTTCAAGTACACACACCTTTCTATAAATAAATATCAAAATATGCTCATTGTATATTATAATTTAAATAAAGGTTTTCTTTCTCTGGACAAATACTTGGTGAATCGCTTACAATGATTCAATGATTAGACTCCCTGGCTTTAAAAAATAAAAACACTTCCTGATGTTGCCATAAAAATTTGTTAAAACATTCTTGGATCACCTGGTCAACAAAGAATGCCTGAAATCACAGTGGTAAATTTGGATATTTCTAGAGAAATGTTTTACATGACCAAAGGCATCCTCAAAACCTATTCTAGATTCCTCTCTGCCAATCTAATCTTTGAGTTCACCCTCTGCCAAAGTTGGCTGAAAACTTCCTTATGATGTAGATATACTTATTTTTTTCATCCATTCTTTCAGTAACTATTTTTAGAAAACTACTATGCTTAAGATTGGCATTTGCAAAACAAAAAGGGCCTTTTGTTGCTGTTGTTTGTATGTGTGTGCATGCTTGTATAAATGTGTGCCTCTGTGTGTGTGTGTGTGTGTGTGTGTCTATACGTGTCTGTTAGGCTATGTATGACTGGGAAGTCAAAAGAACTCACTGGCTTTTAAATCCCTTAAGCTGGAAATGAGGAAATTCTTAAGAGCTATGAATAGATTTTACTAAGTCCCACACCAAATAAAACAATTATCCATTTAGGTGTTAATAGCTTTGTTACTTTCTAGTTGAAAAACAGAGATTAAGCAATTTGCCCATGGGTATACAGTTTGTTGTTTATAAATAATCACATCATCCACCTTATGGAGTTGTTGAGATTAAATTAGCTAATACATGTCGAGTACAGTGGCACTAGACAGTAAGCCTTCATAAATAACATCTCCTATTTCTATTAGGATGATGCTTTGCACTTTGAGTATATTCAGCTGCTCTTCACAATAGCCATATATGGTAGATTAATATCACTCCCATATTACAGATGACTACTCAACTGAATTAGATGGTTTAAGTAACTTGTCCAAAACAAACATTTAATATGTGTTGGGAATGCAATTTGAACTGAAGCAATCCAAGGTCCAAGCTCTTAAATATTAAGGTATGGACTTGAAAACTAAAGAGACTCTTGGAGAACAAGGCACTCTGAATCTAACAAGAAAATAACCCAGACAGGTATTCAAGGTAGTTCCAGATTCACATGTTTTACTTGATCTCCCAGTTTTCATCGCACTGGTTTTTCAAAAACATAAAATTCACATCGTCCGTTACTTAAGAGGCAAAAACAGTTCAACTTAAGTGGCTTAAAGGGTAGGAATAGGGAAGACTACACTTGGACACTAAGGATCTGTTTAGGGAAAATGCCCTAAAATTCCCCTGTAAGGATCCTTTTGGCAGAGAAATGTTCTTAAATTGGATTATTAATTGCACACAACTCAGCAAATTTACAGGAAATCATTGTATTATGTACCTAAAGTGGGTGAATTTTATGGTATGTAAATTAAACTCCAAAAAAATTGATGTCTTCTAAAAAAAATTTAAAACAGGGCCTCCCTGGTGGCGCAGCGATTAAGCGCTGTGCTGTGGAGCTGTCGGCAGCATGTGAGTTTGACACCCGGCCCGGGAGATTCCCACATGGCCCGGCAGACTCTCCTGCCTAGTGTTGCTCCCTTCAGCAGTGCATTTCTGACAATCTGCCTGTTCTGCTCCCCACTCTGTCTCTGGTGAACTCTCTTGCCGCCCCACACCTCTGGCCTGCAACCCACTTGTATGCAAAAATAACTAAATCTTTAAAAAATATTTAAAACAAATCAACAAAAAGACAGGGACAGAAAGATACAGTTATGGCTAAGATTTCCATCTTGCCCTTCTCTTTTTTCTCCTCCAAATTTTCAATGAAGAAAAAACACATGTAAAGGGAAATAATACACATTTATATTTAATGTCTTAAAGCACCTTTGGCTATGGAATTCTATAGCTATGATTAATGGCTCATACACAAATATGTGTGTGTGTGTGTGTGTGTGTATGTGTGTGTGTGTGTGCGCGCACATGTTTTTTCCACCTATCACAGAAAGGTCAAGAATCTTTGTACTCCTAGTTTTGCAAGATCCTATATGTGTTGGCTTGTATGTTTTTATTAAGAATCTAGCTTTTGTCTCTCTTTAACCAATCAGATTATTTAATCAAAGTTGATTAAATGTATTAATAAATAAAAAAATAATTTAATAAATGACCTTAAAATTTAATCAATTGACCTTAAATATCAGCTGGTTCTATACTTTCATTGACTCACCCACAGTCACACGACCAGTTAGTATATAGGCTGAACCTGGATTTTTTTCTAAACTGTGATCTCACAATTACAGGAATCTTGCAAACCAAGATTACATACACACAAACATCAACATGCTGTAATGGAAACCTTAAGAAAACCTATTGCTATTCCTTCATTTTTTAATTATAAAACTGAGTCGAGTGAAATAAAAAAATATTTCTTAAAGTAAATAACAGATCCTAGTATGGAGATAGATTCCTTCTATAATATGTTATGACTAAAAATAATCTTATTAAACTAAATCAAGTTAGTGTGTGTGACTTATGAGAGCTTAAGCCTTTTAGAAATGTAGATGTTTAAATGCAACTCTCATTTTGTTAATTATGAACTCATTAATGACAGAAATTAATGTTTTATATTTTTGCCATTTTTGTATAGCCACTTACCTATCATTGCTGCTAACAGCATTTAATTTATAAGAATTCAATTAATGAAAAACAAGCTCTTTAACTTAGTGGTAGGCACTAGCCCAATATTTAAGCACAAATGACTATATAATGTGCTGCAGAACAGTTCCAGAAGATGCGCCCAAGCATGCACCTTATAGATGCCTCAGATCAACCATATATAAGTTAGGATTAAAGTATCTATAGCATTTTCGAGAAATATTAACTAGTAAGTGTGAACATAATGTATCTCTTTACAAAAGGCTATGAAAGCTATGCCTTTATAAGCCTGGACGTAAAAATAATACCATCACTCTGCCTTTGTGCTTTGAAATCAATATAGATTAATCTAAATTTATCTTAACCATTCTATTTTTTTCAAATCTATAATTAGTTGATGTCATTAACACTTTAATTATTATTTTATTATTCTTAGATAGACCCTTTCCAAGATTTCTGGTATTTCTATGGTCACACTAAGAAGGATGTAAAGTGTTCAGTTTTTTCCTACGTTGGAACTCAAAAAGCCTCCTCAGTTCCAAAGATGGGTGTTTTTTTTGTTTTGTTTTGTTTTTTTGATCTTGACACTTAAAGGAGTAATTTAGAGTTTAAAAAAAATGGGTCAATGAAAAAGAATTTTTGTCCATTAGGTTTGTTTTGTGGTAAGGTCTAAGGAAACTCAAGTTTTTCCTGCCAAAAATTATTGGAACTCTTACGTAAACCACTGAAAGGCAGAGGCTTTTTTCCCTTCTCAGGGATTCTGTAACCACAGAAGAGGAAGTCAGGAGTGTAGAAAGAAATAAATGCAGAAGAAGCAACAGATGGGCAGAAACAAGATCATTACTCTACCTACCTTGGATAAAGAAATGCTAACAACACAGAGATGATTTAAGTCAGTGGTTAAAATGCAGGCTACATATATGCATGTAAACACACACATATTTAAATTTAGTGTACAAAGATTATACATAGAGCTCACTCATTCATTAGCAAAAATAATTATTAAGTGCCTACCATGGCTAGACTCTGCCCTGGGGAAACCCTATTTAAGAAGGGGTTCTGATTGCTAGTTTTTAAAAGCGTCCCAGTGAATTACTCCATACATTTTCTATTGAATCTGAAATTCCTGATTCTGAATGGTATTAACAAAGCCTCCAGAATATCTGCAAAACCTGTGCACACAAAAGTGTAACATATATAGCTCAATAAAAGAAAAAAAAATTACTTCCTAGGTCCACCCATACATTCAGAATCCCAGTTTGTAAGGATGAAGAATCAGTAGCTTTGGTTTTTGTTCTTTTAAGTCCCTTCAGTCATTTTGGGGTAGCTTGTTTGTGGAATTTTGGAACCACTGATCTTGGGTTCACAACCCCAATTCATAAAAGGAAGCCACCCTTGGCTAATTCAGCCAAGGAACCTATTACATAAACCCTTTCAAGTTACTGCTCCCAGGCAATTCTTCCTGCTCAGACAGTGCCACCACCATGTAGATTAAAATTACAAACACAGTGATTTGGAGGATTAGTTCCGGGGAGACTCTTCTTTTTAAATCACTTATTATCACGCAAAACTATTATCCTCTTCCATCCATAACTATGAAAAACCTTAAAAGATTGATACCTACAGAACTGCACATATAGGAAAAGACTCTACATGATTCAACATTTTCAGATTCTCTCAACAAACTGATGGGAAAGTTAGCTACACCCCAATTCTATTTAGTATTTATCACCCTTAATTTCTTCCTCTCTGTTGTCTCTCTATCATTCCTGCTTTACCTACTGAATTATATCTATCCTTCAACACACAGGTAACTTAGAGGGAATTATTCTTCATACTCCTAGAATATAATCTCCACAGCAAAAAAAAAAAAAAAAAAAGAATAATAATTTTTTTTCACTTATATGAGAGCAAGGACAGTGCCTGAAACAAAGTAGGAGTTCAATAATTGTCAAATAAATGAATTAACCCCATTAATTCTATTTCTACATTAGCAAGGTATTATTAGTTCAAATGTACCTGTTGGTCATTTATATTAGTCTAATGTAGTTAAGATAGCATTTATTTTAGGACTCATTATAGTGCATTATAACAGCTTATTTCCATTACTGGCTCACACTATGCCTTGTTGGTATAATTCCCAGTCTTTCTCATGGCATATGGTAGACACTCAATAAACAGTACTAGAACAGTTAAGGAGAACAAGTTAGATCTCAAGATTCAAATATAATTTATTACAAATGTGATAGCAATGAATTTAGATTATATAAACATGACTCAGATACAGTAATTTAAGTGTTCATTTCAATTCATGACAACACTCTATTGGTAGGGAAAATACAATTTCCAAGAGGACTTTATAAATATGTCTAGGGACCATCATTCATTTCAGTGTTCATATTTCATGATCAAGCAAGTAAATAGTTCCTTAATAGACCACTTTATCAAAGTTTATACTTGGGTAAGTACTTGTGCAATAATACCTTAAATACTGTATTTAACTTTCCTTAGTGCTTATCAGTTTTTACTATAAAATTTCTGAATCTTGCATGAGGTAACCAGTAAGACATAAAATCAAAATATTATCTATAGTGATAGGTATGGCTCCAAAACATTTTAAAATATCAAACAAAATCATCAATCAGTTCAAAATAATAAGTTGACCTTCTCTCAACTAGGAAGTTAAATATAAATGGTAAAGGTTCTGAAATCATGTAATGAGGAATTATGTAATTGAAGGACTTCAAAATGGGACACGGAATGATTTAAAACCCTTATTGTAAAATACATAAAGTTGTTCCTATAATAAAAACTTGATATTTTATAACTAGTAAATTTTTTAATAAATTACTAATTTTACTTATGCAGGCAGTATGTGAGTTAAGAACAAATGAGGCATATATACATTATTGAAAAATATTTTTCTAACATATATATAGTCATTTTAGTATGTTATACTAGGTAGAACTGAAATTTTCTTCTTAATAATCATAAAAATAACGTAAAATATAAAAAATAGTAAAACTGTTACAAATCAACAAAAATGTCCACATATGAGAAGATACTATTACTTGGATCTATAAATTACTCAGTGATCATTTCTTCAATGAAGAGGGAATAAAAAAATGCAGTCTTTCCCAAATTACTGGTCTGTAGGATACCGTTTTAAGGAAACATTTGGGGAGTTGTGGAAAGCATAGAGAAATAATAATGTTCCACGGAATACTCTTTTGAAATGCTAATCTAGGTGCAACAGACCTCTCCTGTCTTGTCCACTGCTCCCCACAGCCGTGCATTTCAGTAGATCCACCTGTTCTGCTCCCCACTCTGTCTCTGGTGAATCTTCCCACCCCCCACACCTCTGGCCTATACCACAGTTCTTATATGCATAAATAAATAGAAACAAATCTTTAAAAAATGGTAATCTAAACTGCTGAAATATTCAACATAGTTTTGGAAAAATAAGTTTATATTAAATTCATGATTTAAGATATTTTCATTACTTTGTTTTCACTGTGCTTTTTGCTTATCCTGTATCCCCTTTCCCATCAGTTCCCCTTTAACTGTGGATTTGACTGGATTTCAGACTAACATAATATTTATATAATCTTTATGCCTTCTTTTCATTAAGATATAAGGTCATTATAATAAAGACAACTGTATAAATACCCCATCTCCTTCCAGATTTAAGGAAATGCATATATTTGATTTTTTTTTATTTTGTTTTCTCTTTCAGTATTTACGTGAGTGCTGCAATTTTCTTCCAGAAAGAAAAACTCTGCCAATAATCTCCTTAAAGGTCAGAGACACAAAAGGCACTCTCAACCAATATTGGTTTTTAAGTACTTGATGCCAGTGATATAATTTTGCTTAGTAAGCTAAAAAGGCATTCATAACATGTAAGTACATTTCTTTTTTTTTCACTGACAGTCCAAAATCATACAAAATTTCAGTCTATTGTGAAAGCATCATAGTGCTCCAAACTATCTAAACTGCCAATGATTTGCTTTTGCTTTTATAAAAGTTGTTCTTGCAAGTACTTCGGAATCATAGCAGGATTGGAATAAAATGTTATTATTTGAATAACATTCTAACACTAATTTCCACTGACATTAGGTTTTCTAAATACAGGTCAAATTTCCAGCAGGTCAGACACTTATGCTTTTAGAGCAGTGTTTCTCAAATTTTAATGCAAGTCTGAATGACTTATGGATCTTATTAAAACATAGATTCTGCTTAAGTAAGATTCAGGTGAGATTTTGCATTGCTGATAATCTAGCACTCCTAGTTGTAGACCACATTTTAAGTAGAAAGGCTTAAGTGCATCGTGTCACCAGTGACTTGCAAATAAATTCCCTCAGTAACTATGAAATTAATGCCTAACATCTAACATATTATAACTAAAACCTTGTGAGTATATTCATTCTTTTCCCCAGCAAATTTGCATAAAAATTTCTATTTTAAGTGTGAGATCTGGTTCAGTGCTCTTGGAAGAACTACAAATAGCTAGGGTTACTCTTTCAATGCCATCCCCTCAAGGCATTAACTCCCCTTAGTTAAGGAAAACTTTTATAAGTAGGATTTGGTAAACCAAAACTCTACTCTTTATTTATCACAAACTTTCTGTTATATTTAGGACATGATGACCCAATCTGTAAAATAAAATACAAAAATTATTAAAATCACTCAGGGCTAATGAGGATAGCTTTAGTTTTCTTAAATTAATATGCTTATTTGCAATTTATATTCAAGCAATCTACATTCACAAAATTTTAGATGGCACCTGTTTCTTTCAACTGTTAACTTTTCCTTTCTGCCATCTTTTTTTTTTTTACAATAATTGTTATACCGTAATGTACAGAAGAATCACTGGGAAGCTTATTAAAAATTCTAATCCCATCATTGCTTCTCAACCTTTGCCAAAGATTAAAAGTAAAAATGTTATTTCTGTGCCCACCCTAGAAGAGTCTCATCCTGTAGTTCTTGAGTGAGGCCAAGGAAATCTACATTTTTATCAAACACCTCTTCCATTTCTAAGTTAATAAAAAGTTTGGAAGATAAGGTCCCAGTAGCAATCCTACCCTAAGTTCTAACATCAATTCACCCTTGCTACAAAAGGCCTGACACTGTTCATCAGCTCTGTAACAGAATTTTGTGTTGTTTCAAGGTCTGTTTTCAAATGTACTTCTGATCCACAATTCCTTCCTTCCTGGAGTCACTGTTTTGACAATCTGTCTGGTTTGGCTATTTCTTTTTCATTTTTTTTTAAGATTTATTTATTTTATGCATACAAGCTGGGGTATAGCCCAGATGTGTGGGGGTGAGAGGATTCACCAGAGACAGAGTGGGGAGCAGAACAGGCAGATCAACTGACGTGCATTGCTGAGGGGAGCAGCCACCGAGGCAGCTAAAACCTTGCTGCGCCATGTGGGTCAGCTTCCTGGCTGGGATCATACTTGTGCTGCAATGGCTCAGGATAGCCTCATAGTGCTGCGCTTAACACATTGTGCCACCAGGGAGGCCCTTGTCATTTCCTTTTGGAGTAAAGAACTTAACTCCTATATCTTCTCCAGGCACTGCAGTTTATCTTTCCAACTTGATACTTTCTAGAGTAACGAGGAGCAGTACTAATAACTATGACTGGCTAATTGACATAACTGGCACTGTCCACAGCAGACTTTCTGTCATCCTGAAGTAGAATCCCAAGGAAGGGAAATCTTTAACCACGTTTCACATTTACGCAGATTGTTATCTACTTCTGGATTCTCCTTGCCAGCACCATTCTCTCATGGAAAACTCCTACAGTACTTCACTTAAGAACTGTAGCAGTCACTGCTGCTTTTCCTTTACTGCTTTTATTGCCATATCCTTCAGACACTGTTTTCTAGCAGACTAGATATTTCTGTGGTCTGAAGGTGAATGTGTCTCCCTACACCCAGCATTACTATGGTAGCAAGTTTATTCCCATACCCTCCCACTGGCTGCAGTTAAGTGGGACATGAAAGAACATATTTACATACAAGACAACATGAAACCAAGGTGACTGTTTCACTTTAGCCACCCACAGTCAAAGGATCCACATCTTTAATGTCTCATTAGGATGAAAAACAATTGTTAAAAATTATAACACTTCATCAACTGAATGTTTTACATATATGCTCACCTTTCTTTTTTTTTTTTTAAAGATTTATTTATTTATACAAACAAGCTGGGGTACAGATCAGAGGTGTGGGGCGGCGAGAGGGTTCACCAGAGACAGAGCGGGGAGCAGAACAGGCAGATCAGAAATACACTGCTGAGGGGAGCAGCGGGTGAGGCAGGAGAGGTCTGCCGCACCATGTGGGATTCTCCCCGGCTGGGCGTCGAACTCGCAACACAGCTCCACAGCTCAGTGCTTAACCGCTGTGCCACCAGGGAGGCCCCTATGCTCACCTTTCTTTGAATTATTTCAAGTGTGACATAACTGGGGCAATTGGGGTAATTCAAAGGTGAAAAAAAGGAGGACTAGAGTATGTAACAGTATTGTGGACACTCACATAAGTTACTGACACATATAAAAGTACCTGAGCAATTGTTTAGGAACTGCTTCAACACTGATGCCTTTTCTTTTCCTCTGAGTATTGCTTTATCTAGTCAATTATGACATTCAGTGAAATAATTCTGTTCAATTTTAAAAGGATCAAATCTACATTTAAATGTATACTCCATTTTCATATGGAGAAACTGAGGGTAACTCATTCAATGTAAAATGAAGATAAATATGCAAGCCTGAAGGGAAACAGATTCATACATTGTAAAGATTAGTTCATTTATTACATTCAATTGGAATTTTTCAAAGTGTGTTAAGATGGAAATATCACCTTCAGAAAGTGCTTCTAGTGTATTAGTTTAAAAGAAAGCAATAAACTAACTGGAAAGTTTTAAAATGTAGTATAGTATTGGTAAATCATATACTTCTGGCTAATCTTACAGATGTGTTGTTTTTATAAATTAACTCCAACTGGTTTAACCCGAGGGTCAGGTTCAAGTAATGTACACCAGCAATCAGATTACAATGTGATGCAAATTTTGTCTCATTAAAAAAGTCACATACCCCATCACTTCATTTGCAAAATACTTGTGTACCTGGCCAAGGTCAGATAATTTTCCTTCAGTTTCTCTCACTGAAGGAATTCAGTCTTTTAAAATGCAGCTAAACTGTGGGAAAGATTACTAATTTATATTCATTTGAGGAAATAGCAGGGGAAAGTAAACTTCTAAAGACTCAGGTTTTGTGTTAATTTCTGATTATCATATTTTAAAAACAAAAAAAAACATAAAAATACCCTTGTTTCAGATTTTGAGAGAATTTATAATAGTATTTTAGTTCAGAAAAGTTTCCTTCTATAATTACAAGGAAAAAGAGAAAACTTTTGGGGCCTCCCCGGTGGCGCAGCGGTTAAGCGCTGTGCTGTGGAGCTGTCGGCAGCGGCGACGCGAGTTCGACGCCCGGCCGGGGGGAATCCCACATGGTGCGGCAGACCTCTCCTGCCTTGCCCGCTGCTCCCCTCAGCAGTGTATTTCTGATCTGCCTGTTCTGCTACCCGCTCTGTCTCTGGTGAACCCTCTCGCCGCCCCACAGCTCTGGCTTGTACCCCAGCTTGTATGTATAAATAAAAAATAAATCTTTAAAAAAAAAAAAAAAGAGAAAACTTTTACTAATAAGTGGCTATTAATCTCATGGCTTGGTAATAATATGGATTTTAAAAAGTGTGTTTAAATTTAGTTTTAATACAAAAATATAAAAAATAAGAGAATCCAAGAAATGTGGAAAATATAACACTTTTTATTCTTTGGGAAGTGTAGACCAGGTCATCAACACATTCAAAATTATATTATAATATTTTCTGGCCCAAGATATTTTCAGTTACTTTTTACTTAATATTTAAATCTAAATATTCTTGTTTTTTTGTCCATCGAAGGCTACTAGCATGTCTGTAGGTGAGTATTTATTGTATACATCCCACTTCAGTGAGATTCTTAGACTATCATAGTTGATTTAACTCACAAGACTTATCAAGTGCTTAAAATATATATCTAGGACTCTTATTTCACAAGAAATAAATCATGACCTCACTATATCTCCAAAGGTGTAATTTAATGAAACATTTAATTTCATTTTGTATATTTAAAACATTGTTTCCACAAAAGTAAAACAGTTGATAAGAAATATGCAAAAGAAGTCTTTGGGGTCTTTGCAATAAAAGCTAATATCCTCTAAAGAACTTTAAATGAACATGCCAAAATGTTTGGTATTACAATATAAGAAATAGAAAATCACTATGCAGTATATTTCTTTATTGTCCAGGGAAGTATACTATGTATCATCTTAGAAGTGAAACTGGCTTTAACATGGTTCTTCCAGAAATTTAGTAATGAATAATCTTGCAAATAATGCAGAAATGTCTTAATTTCATTGATAAATTGTAAGATTTGTATACAGTATAACTCCTAAGATGTTTAAATTTGCAATTTTTTAGCTATTTACTTTTCTAACTTCTGAAAAAAAAAATAGGTTGCTTATAGTTTCAGGATCAAATTTCACTTCCTTTGTAATTCTTCAAAGTGTGCTTTCTTCCTTGATTACATCATAGCTGTTGGTTGTTCAAGAGTAAGAGGCCTCTTTTATTACCAAGGAATAAACTGCCTGTATTTGCCTAAACGTCATACAAATTGACAATCTCTCTAGATTAAACTTGAATCTGGTTCCCCTGAGCCTGCTTTTGTAGACTTAAACCTAGATCTCTGTCATCAGTCAGCTTAGTCCCTTTTACCAAGAATCTTACTCAGTCAGTTTAGCCATGATTCCCCTATCCTTAATATCTGACCTTCTCATATCTGATCAAATTCTTTATTTCCCTCTT
>PVIJ01000479.1:0-287158 GCA_004024925.1 Scalopus aquaticus
GGGAGGATAAGGGCACAAAATGGAAGAGAGGAGAATACAGGGGACCATGGAGATGGATCACGGGTGAATTGGTGGTGGGCTGCCCAAGGGGAATACAAAATGTAAAAGACATAAGACATAAATAACAATAAAATTATACCGATATTGAAAAAAAAAAGAAAATCAACAAATAAAAAAAAATCCATAGTGACGCCAACATGCATGCATTTTGTTACATTTGCCCAAAATCTAGAGGATTTTTTCAGTAATTAACTTGTTTCAAAGGTGCATTTACCTAAAGGTCATGAATTCCTTTTGTTTCACTTCAGCATCTCTTTCCTTTAAGGAAAATTTAATAGACAAATAAACAGAAAAAAGGAGAAGGCATCAGAATACCAGTCAAAAGTTGACACACAAGGCATTTCCTCAGCTCTGCAGACAGACCCAATGGAAGGTTAATTTTGACCTTCGGGTCTTAGTGTTACTTGGTATTAGCTGATGTCAGTTATTTGATAGCTTTCACTAAATAGCCTGAGAACTGCAAAAATATATTGCATTCAAAGGTAAAACAAATTGGAACTCCAGATCCTTGAGTTTAAAAAAAAATCCACATTTATAGGAAATGAAATGAAGACAAGTTAAAAATGGGATGACAGAGATATCTATTAGTGCAAACAGCCAATTAAGACCAATAAACCACTGTTTACTCCGGAGACATTGGGCCTTTTCAAAACCGCATAATGAGAGCGTGAGGACAACTCCCATTGTCACAGTCCTGTCAAAATATGACAGTTGCCTGTATCATCTCTACTCCCTGAGCACTGACTCTCAGAGAGAGAAAACTTGGACGTGACAGAATCAACTTCCTGCCCTACAACTAGAAGTCTGTGGGGACTGAACCAGTCAAGAGGAAGAATCATCATTCTAGAAGGAGCGAGAATATTAATGTAAATCAGACACAGAGCAGAACTCGCTTACTGAAAGAAAAAGAACAGATCCCAATTACCTCCCCTAGTTAGTCACCCTTCCGAACCCCAGCAAATGAATTAATTTGTAGGTCCACTCATGTTAAATTAAAATCCATCTATCTTCTCTTGGGATTTTTTCCTCCTATAGAAATGGCGGTTTTTCTTTCCCAGCTGTCCTCGTCACCTTTCAGCAGGAACCAGAATTCTAAAATAAGTAATCCTTTAAAATGTCAAGCCCACATCTCATACACATAAGAAAAAAATCTAATACTTTTCTTGTAAAAATTCTTACTTAGGACAAATTTGAAACTATTAGAATTAGAATTATATTTGTGTCAAACATCAGAGTCATACCTGTATGATGTTTCATATTTTTCAAAACACCTACTTGCTCATCACTTTATGTAAGATACTAGTGGATCTACTTTTATTTTTCAGAAAATAAATTAAAATCAAAGCCAAACAAAAACCGACAAAGTCCTCCAAAGGTCAAGTTGCAATGAGAGTAGAATTGGATTGGACCGAGAGGTCCTGATTCAAATTCTGAGCATGTGCCACCATTCCCAGCTGCAGCGATCACAATCCAGAGAACTTGCATACCCCCTCTCCAGAACCAACTCAATATGCCCTTTAAGCTGATACTTGGCCAACATGAGTGTACTCAAAAGAACTTGTTCATTCTTATACACTATGGATATTTATGATGCCATGATATATATGCCATTGATGAAAACAGGAAGCTAAAGAACCATGGATCTAACTAAGAAAAGAGGGAAGTAAATGAATAATTGAGAAACACACACACACACGTATGCATGCATGCATACAATCATATATACATCACATATACATACATCCATATGTATGTTTGTAAAATGAATCATGCTCCTAAATCTTCATTATTAGACCTTATTGCCACACAATTGTTCTGAAATTGATCATTAAAAAATATATGCACCCTAGAGAAAGGGTTCATCATAAAATCAATGTATGTCTCAAACTTTGAGTAATACTGGGAGAACGTTCTTCGTAGATATTGAAAAATCTTAGATATTAAAAAATTAGCATTCCAGTTGTATTCAATGCCAAAATACTAAAATCCCTTCCAGGTAGTAAAGTGTGTGACAAAGATAAGGTTTTTAATATAATAGTAATATAAAAAATTGATGTTGTTTTGTCCATCAGATAGTTTTGAGATATTACTGCTTAATCTTCACCCTCCTCTTCTTGATTATACTCATAAGTAATGAACTTTCACTATTGAAATTGACTCTTCTATCACAATCAAATGTAAATATATTTATTTTTGTCAAATCTACTGCTCTGATCAATACCAAATGTGACATCATTCTTCTGATGCTAACGATGTAAACTGACCCTCCCCCCGCAGAATGTGGACATAATCTTTTGAAAAACTGTCAGAATTAAGTAAAGTGACCAAGTCTAGCAGAACAATTCTTTCCCTGTTTTCTTTAACCATTTCTAACTTTATGTTCCTAAGAAGAAGGAACAGAAGTATCCCTTTGTAGTAAATATCCCATTTTTCATTCTCAGCACACTTTCAAATCAACAAAAATAGGGAGGTAAACTATATTACATTTCTGGTTATGCCTTCTCTTGGTCATCAACCAAAACCCAAAGATCTATAATCTCTGGAATATTCACCTTGGGAAGCACACAATGCCTAGGTGGTTCAAAACAGTGGATTTATGAAGATTTTTTGTAATCACCTGTGCAATATATTACATATTTTTAGCAGAACACATTGTTACTTTGTAGAGGCAAAGCACATAGAAAAATAGGGATCCACTAGTGATTTAGAACATCCTATAGTAACTCACCCAGAAACAATAAAAATACAACCACACGAGTCGGAGGCAATGGCAGTGGGGAGAGTAGAGTGTGAGCAGAGGTCAAATGCATTTACCCAGAGTTAGGTCTTGCTTATTTTGTAGCAGGGGTAGAATGAGCATTTGGAATGAGGCAACTGATCCAAGAAATGATCCTCCTTTATTTCAAGAAAAGCTTCCAAATCAAAGAGTCATAAAAGAAATGCAAAGCAAATAGGAATCTTGAACTCTAGGTAGATACCGGTATATATAGCTCTTATATCATTTCTTAACAATGATGGCAAGATTTTGGTCCAGAGACTGGCACTGGGAAAGACCTACCTTGTCAGAGGTAAGATATATCCAATAATAGCTTCTCTTGGCTTGATTTGGGATTAATGTATGTCCCTGTGTGGGTCGTGGTCCTATGCAGACCTATTAATTCTACTACGGGCATAAATGGAATCCTTATTCTATTTCAAAGGAGATAGGGCATACGTGTAAATAGGGCATCTCACATTTATTATCACAATTGGGAGTGTAACTACTTCACTTCTTAGTATCAGAAATTTTGTTCTCAAATCATAAGTAGCATGCTTCCTCGGACATCAGTTTGAATAATTATAAAGCATTACAAAATCTCATCTGCCACAGAATCTAAATTTGCATTTGTCAGAAACAGAAAGAAGTAATGCACAAGTTTATCCAACTTTGAAGCCCATTTTATAAATGCAGTAGAATTCCATTGGTTAACATGGTATATTTTTTCTGAGTTCAAAAAAGACATTGATTTTCTATTCAGAGCGTCAAATGATTATCGCTATCATCATCAAGTTAAATATAACTCACTGTCCAATTTTTGGTAGCATGCGTATTAGACAATTTCATAAAAATGAAAATGTATTTGATTATACAAGTGAAAAATAAGAGAATCCAAATATTGTACATGCTTTTGTTAGATAGCTAAACAATGCCAACCTAGCCACATGTAAAGTTAAGTTCAGTCAACCGGTATAATCAGTGCCTTCCTAAGCTGTATCCTCTTCCCACTTATTTGTGAAGTCAAATCTCCTCTCTGTGTGTTTTGTTCCTTGCTTGTGTGTTTATTTTATGAAATGTGGCTATTAGGTTGGCTGTGTTCAGAGCTGTTTTCTATAGTGCATTGCTTTTTGATTCAGCCTTAAGCTTTCTTGTACAGTGAGAGTCATCTTGATATTTCAGCTAGAGAATACTAGAAAATGTTATAAGTGTTCAGTCACAGTGTAAAACAAATTATTTTGAGCTATAACAATCACTGAATTTATTTTGCACAGAATCATCGACTCACCACTCTTAACCCCTTGTCAAACTTGATCCAGATTCTGAGTGACTGTTTTCAAATGATAGTTTCTATAAGCTGTGTAGTGGTTCCTCAAGTCAACTGAGGGAACCTCCTTAGAAAACAAATTGCAGGCATTTCAGTTGGTTGTACAGCCTTATCCTCCCTCTTTTTCAATGATAATGTCATTTGAAAAAAGTCATAGAAAACAAAAGCCTATTTATACACATGAAACTCAGACTTCCTTCTCATGTCTTTCTAGGTGAAATGACAAGGGGAGATTTCTTTCAGAAAATTTGGCCGACAAAGATTAATATTCTTGAACCCTTTGAGATTTCAGACTCCCTTTCCTGAAAGTCATGTTTGCATTGCTAGTGAGGTATGTCTTCTAATGGCATATTAAAAAAAAAAATCTATCATTTTCTTCTTTTAAACTGTGAGTTAGAGTAAGCAATTGGACAGGAAGGAAACCTTTGTCCGAAAATCATAGAATCATCTAATCTCAAGGCTGAAAAAAGACATTGATTCATGAAGTCCAACATTACATTTCTATTCTTCGGGTCCCACAGCACATCAACTGGAACTCCACTCTGTACTTCCAAGGAAAACAAGTCTATCATTTAAGAACTTAATGTCAAAATCTGCTTTCTTTAAGTTTCCACTTATTTGTCTGAATTTGAGCCTTTAGAACTACACCGGAAAATGGATCTTTTCTTCCACATAAAAAGCTTTCACACAAGGTCAAATACCAGAGACTACTGGTACTACCACCAGAGACTACCTTTTTCATGCAAAGTATTCCCAGTTTCAGCAACTACTCCTTTTTAGATATGGTGTCATCCTCATAACATAAGATCCGGGTAGCCTTTCCTACAAATTTACACTCAATTCTTCTTGTAATACAAGACCCATAGAGTATTACCTTATTCCGGATACAGCTGAGCTAATAAGCTTGAACGACAACATCTCTTCCACCTAGCAGACTGAAACCTTTGTATTTGCTTCCATAACATGTCTCTGGTCATTCATATTACATTTACCTTCCACTCAACTCTCTAAGGCTTACAAGGATGCCAGTAAGTCTCATCTTTCCCCTTTTGTGCTGTCACTGTTTTTAGTCCCCAAATAGAATCTCATAATATAACTGAAATTACATGGAAATATAGACCATCAATATAGTCTATCAAAAATTTTGGATCTGGATTCTTTTTCCCCATGATGTCTGCTTGTTTTGTAATTATTTTAGTATCTTCATAGATCAAGTCTTGACTCAAATCATAACTAAAAAATTCCCTTCAGTATGATATAGATCCATTCATTTATACCCTTCAAGTTCAGTGGCTTAAATGTTCGATGATTTGCCTAAGCACATTTTTTTCTCCATCTTATCCACAACATATTGGAAAATCATATCATATTCCTTTATACAATCTAAATACTCTCAGCTAAATTTCTGTGATTTGTGGGCCTCATACTTTTGACAAAAAAAAAAAAGATGAACTTTATTTTTGTGGGGTTTTTTTCCCCTCAGGCAAATTGTGCTAGATCTCTGACATAAATATTTCATCTTCGGAGATTACAGGGCATTCCTTTAATAATCAATTTTAGAACCTTTACTGTAAACCAGCAGCATATTCAGTGCTTCAGTTCGTAAAATCCACATTATTTTGTTGCAAACCACATAGTGATTTGCCCTGCACCATTCTCCTGATAGCTCTATTATTCAGTGTGCTTTCTCCAAGACCCTAGAAGCTCTGCTATTTCTAAGTCTTGCTGTACCCTGGAATTTAACCCAGTTAAGCATGAGGATCAATGGAGCACCAGTGTGTGTGTGTGTGTGTGTGTGTGTGTGTGTGTGTGTGTGTGTGTGTGTAGGTCTTTTGCAAATATTCTTACCACTGTAAACAGTGTCCACTCTTCCTTTTTTTTGGAATCAGTTATTCATAGAAAGATAAAATTTCACTTTTTAAATTTTTGAATCTTCCTTCTTTCCACAATCTGGTAGTCTAGAATGATATCTATACTCTTTCTGATATTTTTTTAATTTGAATTCCTATTTAGAATACTGAAAAGCAGATTTTAATTCGCTCAAACATATAAGGTTTCTGGCACTAACGTATAGACAGGGTTTTCCCACTCAGGACACTGAAGACTATTGTATTTTTTTCCCAATGACCACTGATACAGCACAGTTGAATTGTTTACTAAACCATAGTTTATGACATCTAAAATTTTATTACCACATCAGGTCTGCTTTAAAATTTGACTTAATTATAAGCAAGTTGACTATTTTGTGCTTACTTATACTTTACAGATTCTCAAATATTTAGATTTATCTATGAATTATTTATGCAGGAGTAAGCTTGGCTCAGAAAAATACCAGCAATATATATATAGGAAAAGTGGGTTCCCCAGACATTTCCATGCTACTTTTTTTTTATTTAATAGTTTCTCAGTCCTCTGATAGCCCTCCCTTCTAAATATAATTACATATTTATTTCCTTATTCATGATGAGGTATAAATATACAGAAATTACTCTTCATCTTTGGATATCTATGCTAAGACTTATCAGATACTATTAAAAACACAACTGGGGGCCTTCCTGGTGGTGCAACGGTTTGAGTCTCAGCACTCTGAAGCTATCCACAGCCACTGCAGCATGAGTTTGATCCCCAGCCAGGGAGCTTCCCACATGGCGCAGCAGACCTCTCTTGTCTCGCCCGCTGCTCTCCTCAGCAGTGTACTTCAGTCGATCTGCCTGTTCTGCTCCCTGCTCTGTCTCTGGTGAATCCTCTCACCACCTCACACCTCTGGACTACACCTCAGTTCTTGTATGCATAAGTAATAAATCTTAAAAAAAAAACACAACTGGCTATCTGGAAAGAAAATGGGATCTCCAGTGTTAATCACACATTTACTCCTTCACTTAATGAACATTTATGGGGCCTTTCCCATGTTCCAGGTCATTAAGGCATCTGGAAAAGAAGGTCAGCACAGACTAAGCTCCCTGAACTACAGGAACTCTCCTTTGTAAGGGAGAGAGATAATAGGAAATATATAAGATGTACATAGAAGGGGTATTCCAATGAGAAGAGATTACATCTGAAGTTCCAGGTTAGCTATCAAAAAACACTGGAGAAAAAGTAATGCATGCAGAAAAAACATGTAGAAAGAAAATGAAATGGTATTTCAGTGTATTTTAAGATTTCAGGTTTGGAGATTTGTTTACAACCAAGATTGGGCATGGGTCAAATTGGCTAGAGACTAAGTGGGTCCCAGATCATGAAGAACCTCATGTCTACACTGTGAGTTTTGATTTTAAACAATGGATAGTTTTGAAAGTATTTATGTTTGGAATCCTTGAAACAAAAAGATAAGAATGGCAATTCTTCCATCTCCAAGCCTCTATACCCTTCCTCCCCAGGTGAACTAAAAAATAATAATAAGAATCATGTCTTCTGCATTGCAAATAAAATTGCTGCTTTTTTTTAACATAAGAGAAAGACATTCACACATGGATAGAAGTTTAACATAACATTTGATCTCTTATTAGATTTGTGAGTGCATGCTAGTATCTGCGAAAAGGTTTCTGTGTAGATATATAGAACTATATGTATTTTTTAGCTATTTATTTATCAAATGCTTATCAAATTTTCCTGTTTACAAACATCATTCATATGCAACCAAGGCAAATCAGAGCGGATCTTATTTTTAATATGAATCAAGCAAAGGCTTTATTGTTTAATATGTATCTTACTATAATTATCATAAGAATTGCTCCGCTGTACATAGGAACTCTTCTTAAAGCACATTAACTTGTCTGGGGGAAAAAAAAAGAAACCGTCCTTCATAGAAACAACCTAAAATTAACATTTGCAAATAAACCAGGGTAAGTGTGTCTCTCTCCATGTGTCAGAATCATTTCTAAAGATTGATCATCTTAGTACTTTTATATTGCTCTCCTTTTCCTACTTGGCCTCCAAAGAATGTTATTTCTTGTGACTGGTTCTTTCAATATATTAAAAATGAAGAAATAATACAATTTTATCTTAAATTTTCCAGTGCTTCAGTTCAATTTCCTGCTGGTTGATTTCTGCTCTCTACTTTTATTTCTAAGATATTATACTTTATCCTCTACAATGGACACATTGACTGCTGCACTGAATGCCAGAGTAATAGAGCAGTGGGCAGCGGCCTGCCGGGTTGCAAAGGGGGCGACATGCTAACACTTTCAGTGGGAACAGGCTCTTCCACTGCTCTCTGTCAGCAAAGCGTGCCTGCTGCCATGAAGGGGCGTGTCGCGTTGTGGGGCAGCAGCATTGGAAGCTGCACAGATGAAAGAACGACTCAAAAGTCCAAGTGGTGAGAGCTAGAGAGAGAGTCACCAAGAGGGACCATCTCTCTGGACATACAGCCTAAAGGCTGATTTGGGGGGAAACAAATCTGTAGTTGAGGAACAGTTTATTGAGTCAGAATTATCAACCAAACATGACCCAAATCACCAGATAATTACTAGTTCTCAATTGAGCTCTTTAGAAATGATGGCAGGACAAGAACTTAAAACATAAAAAGCAATAGGATAAAAGCATCCTTCCACCTCAAGTTGTATCTAAATATCACTTGTTGAGGGCTAACCACTCATTACTAGGACTAGGGAATATCTCCTGTGTTTGGGGTCCAGAATCATATGCATTTATGAAATATAAAATATAGTTTCCCAGACTCTGAGAGATGCAGAATCCCAGAATTCCCCTCTGCAATGGCTGTTTTTAGTTCCCCAAGTGTCCTCATCGATAGATCAGTTGTTTGGAGATGATAGAATTCATAGGTTATAGTAAACTCCTGAAAGATAATTGTGCTTCCCAAAAGGCTTTGATGAATTAGATGCTTGGGTTTGATGGGCAGTCTCAGAGTAGTATGGAAGGAAGCAAAGAGAAAAGACGAAAGATGAAGAAATAGCACCCGGCTTATCATGACTTTATCCCACGTCAGTCCTCTTGGAGCCACACATCTGAAAAGACTTCTAGGATTTCCCTCCTCTCACTTGTCCTGGGTAGGTACATAGCAACCAGTAAGGGGGCTAAGGAAGCACATCACTACATGGGGAGGGTCCCAGATGCTATAGTTCAGGGGGTGGTTAGTTCCCACACCATTTCAGGAAAGTGCTTTAGTGGCTTCTAATGATACACAAAATGCAGCAACAGTAAAGTGAACTAAAAGTGAAATGAAGGAAGAAAGGAACATCATGCTGATTGAAGTGAGGACCAAGAGAAGCCTCCATAGAACATTCCAGCATGTAGGCCATGTTACCTGGAACATCTGTAATCAAAAAGGGCATAGAAAGACCGCACCCAGTAGAAGACTGAGTCTGTCAAAGAAACCAAAACTATAACCAAGGGCAGAAGGGCAGAAATTCAGACAAGTGTAAGAACAATGCCAATACAAAAAAAAGGAACGAACTCTATGGCCATTTGTTGAATACTAACAAGTGCCAGAAACACACTATGTGGTTGACATACATTATTATCTCATTGAATATACACAAGAACACTGAAGAAGAGCTTGTATTCCTATTTCATTTACCAGGCAGCAGGGAGGTAGAGAAGTGATGGGGGTAGAGCCCCATGATGGTGGAGCCATCATTCAAACCCAGATCTGTCACAGTTCATGTTCTTAACCACCCTATAAAGTCCAGTAGAAGAAAACACAGAAGTTAACCAAGGAGTGGAGAAGAGATTGGGTGTGAAGACAGCATCACCCCAATTCCTCCAATTGTTCTTTTCATGGGTCATCAGTGGTAGATTGTGCTACATAAGAGGGACCACTTCAGTGATCTCAGCTACCACCATAATTATTTTTTAGGATACGACCACTTCTGATAGTTTCCAAAAACAGAAATTAATGTAATTGTCCAACCCACCATAGCAAACATGATCAAATCATGGCTCTGGAAACATTAATACAGCAGAAAGATTTGTTCCTCAAAATATATAACACTATCTGATTTTCCTAGTGCTTTCCCCTCGCCATTCATTTATTTGATAAACAAATATTAAGAATCTACAATGTGACAGATCTGTAGTTGTAATAGTGGGAAAGACTTGTATTAGTATGTAGATGTCAATTGTACATAAAATTAATTATATAACTTTGTATGTATGCATATAAAATTAGGGCTGGATAAATGCCATAGAGAAGTTCATGGGGCTTTGAGAGTGAATGGTGGAGATGCTCCATAAACATGGCTGTTAAGGAAAGGCCATGTTTCCAGGGGTAGTGTTTGACATGCTCTCTGACAGATAATTGATTCATCTTACCTGGCTGAAGGAGACTGGAAAGGTAGAGCATTTGCAAGGAAGTTTGGTGGCTGGGTGCATGAAGCATTCAGGAGAGCGTAAGAAAGCCAAGTGGGCTGAAGGGCTGGGGGTGGGAGGAGGCGCAGGGGAAGGAGAGGGGCCAGAGCAGGCAGGACCAGCCTAGCTGGTAGGTAGCCCATGCTTTGCTGCCTTTATTTATCTCATTCCTCATTTACATAGGTCACGGGCCAAACCTTTGACTATAGCAAATACCATGTGTATTTGTATCATGGTTATTTGTAACCACAGTATTTGATATATTTATCCTTTGTGATAAGTTGCAGTAGTAGAATATCATAGCAGTCACTTTAGAAGCACAAATTCTCACCAGAAGCATTAATGTATTTGAAACAAAATCCACATAGACCTGTGGGAGCTTGCTTTTCTGCTTGGATTAGAACATACCTCTTCCTGTCAAATATATATGATGGTGTTTATTATTTAACTTCAAATAAATATCACAAATGTCTTTGCACCTGTCTTGAATTATTTTGTCACCTTTATTGTTGTTGGGACCTCTATGAGTATTGTTCACACCACATGATGGCAAAATAATTATTTCTATCAGCAACAACACTCACAGCATTTCATGAAATGACATTATTTTTTTCAGCACTAAGTTTTCTGAATTTTCTTTTATTCATTCAATGTCTATTAACTTTGTAATTACTATGTGAAAGATTACAGCACTTTCTAGAACTCGATGAAAATAAATTATAAGGAGATAGATTCAGGCTTTGCTCAGGAAGACTTAGCACCATATCCATCTGGTTTGCCTTCCTATTTCCAGTGCCTTATCATATGCCTTTTGCACATTGTCGTTTTTCAACAAACATTTATTTCTGTAAACAGAACGGAAAATAAAAAAAGAAGAATGGGTCTTCCTTTTCTTTAAATTGAGGCTCATTTCTACCTTGCTTTGTAGAAGTGTGTGAGAACATGTGCGCAATGTCTAATGCAACAGTCAAGATTTATTTCCCATGGGAAAGAGTCAACAAGCCACACACACACACACACACACACACACACACACACACACAATGATAATTAATTCAGAACAGTGTTCTTAATTCATACATTGCCATGGTTGGAATGATTCTATGTGTAGATTTTCCAAGCCAATGCTTTCCAATCACTGCCAGCAAAATTCCCTATTTTTGGAGTTTGTGGTGTAAGATTTCACAAATGCATTCATATTTCCCAGGCGTTTTGAAAATAGGTGTTTCTATTTTGGAATTACCTCTTAAACAATGAATATTTTGACAGAAAGCAACACTTTTTCTTTCGCCCAGCACTCCTCTTGCTTAGTTGGATACTGGAGAACCAATTACCAGTGTGGTTATCCTAAGTATATTCTTACATGTTTTTCTTCTCTGTGAAAATGTTTCCCATCTTTCTGATTATAAATGTTACAGGGTATGTTGTGTGAATCAATCCTATCTGTGCAGACACAGTGGAATGAAAGGTATAATGATGTAGGAGTGAAGTGTCAATGAATAATTCATATCTGACAGCATGCGGTATTGAGTTCTATCAGGGAACATTCCATGGCAGAGAGGTCTTCAAAGGCTTCTTAAATTCATCTGCATCAGCTCATTGTGTTTCTGCTTGGGTGGCAGAATCGATCATTTAGAATGAATGAAATGACATTCAGTGGCACTACTTGCTAACACAGATAGAAAAATATGTAGGTATTTGTCATCATCAAACGTTCATTCAACAAATGTTGATTGAGTTCCAACTTGGTTCCTGCAGGGTATTCAATGATGGGGGGTTCACAAAAGAAAAGGAAAAAAAGTAATAACACAGTCTCTGACTTCAGGAAATTTACCACCATTGGCAGAATATGTATATCTTTACATCTCACTATTTTCTGTGGTATAAAGAAGCCCCTAGTTGGTCAAGATACATTGCTTATGCTTCAAGAGGATTTTACTAAAATAGTATATGGAGAATGAACCATCACCTAATGGTCCAGTAATAGGTACTTCTTGAAATCAGTGAATAGAATGACCAGACATTCCTATAAGCTCTCAGTCAGTTTCTTGTATCTTGTGGTGAGATGTTTACTAATGAGTGTCATTTTTACCTGGGAAAGAACTTTCGTTGCAAATAAAACACAGACACAGAATTTAACTTAGGACACTCCTCTTTCTCATGTTAAGCCACATTGGAAATGAATTCAAATCAAGTTGTAAAAAGAGAATTAGTCAATTTCATAGTGATGGCTCTCTGGAACTTTGGAAACCAGACTTCTAAGAAGAGCTGGTTTAAAGAGTTTCCTCTGGAATATGACTAATTAGGTTTAAATATGGCTCTGTTGTGCAGACTAAAACAACTGTTTAACATCACTATGCCCATTTTGTCATCTGTAAAATGAGGTTATTAAAAACCTATCTCACTAAGTGGTATAAGAACTAAAGAAATTGGGCCTACCTGGTGGTCCAGCAGTTAAGCGCGGAGCTATATGCAGCGGCAATGCCAGTTAGACACCCGGCCAGGGAGATTCCCACATGGCGCAGCAGACCTCTCCTGCTTTGTCCACTGCTCCCCTCAGCAGTGTATTTCCATTGATCTGCCTGTTCTGCTCCTCACTCTGTCTCTGGTGAACCCTCTCGCCGCCCCATGCCTCTGGCCTGTACCCCAGCTTGTATGCATAAATATATCTTTAAAAAAAAGAACTAAAGAAATCATATACTTTGTATAATTCCTGCCTGTTATGAAATTTAAATAACAGAGTTTCCAGGAAAGTATCAATTTACTTATAATTTTAAAATAAATTTATCAATATTTAATCCATTTGCAGAACAGATTCATCTATACCCAAATCACTTCCTAAGGTTTCCAGATATTAATGACTTTGGGTTTGTGGCAATCTGTTAGTTTCATGACCTCTGATGAACCCTACCTCATATGTAGTGAATTTAAACATGAACTTTAATTCACTTTAACCAATAGAAGGTGTCAGAAAAGACACTGTGCCAATTACAGAGCTAAGCTTAAAGAAAGCCTGGCAGTTCTGCTTTTGCTCTTTTGGAAGCCCTGCGTCACCATGTAAGAATTCCTACTATCTTGCCTAAGACATAATGCAAGGAGAGAGATGTCCTGAGACTATAATATAGAAGGAAGCTCAATCATAAATGTGTCCCAGGTTATACAAGCCCCTAGATGACCCAGTAACTAAACACAATCACACAAGTAACCATTGGGAAGACCAGCAGAAGAACCATACCCCTGAGCCCAGCCCAAATTGGGAATAGTGAGAAAATAAAATAGTTTTTCTTTTCAGATGTTAAAGTTTTGGAGTATTCATTTGAACAACACTAGATAACTGAAACTGGACTATTTCTTTCCCTTCACTTGCTTCCACCACCACAAACACTGGGAAAACCCAGAGTTTTAGTTCACCTGTCAAAGCCTTCTCTGCATAATTCCCTTCTCTTTAGGGGAGGCCAGTATTTTCTTCTATCCAGACCTCCTCTGGGTTAGATAGAGCCCACCGATATTGTGGAGGAAAATCCACATTACTCAAAGGAAAGAAACTTAAATTCTAGCCCTATCCACAAACACAGAAACATTAGTGTAATATTTGATCACATATCTGGGCATTGAGGCCCAGCAAGTTGGCACAAAAAGTTAGCCCTCATGCTGACCTTGAGGTTTGAATTAATCAAGACATAGTCTCAGGTAGTAAATAGGTAGAGACCAGCAGGAGAGATGTTTGAGTAGTGGTCATGACTTAGGCAAATGGCCAAATATGCTTCCTACTGAAACCTCCCCAAACCTTCGCACACGTCTAAGTCACGTGCTTCATGCTTTTCTCAGTCTTATTATCTGATGCCACACTCTTCCTTTGCAGACTGTGAAGGGAGAAAGGAGGTTGCAAGTGACTTGTTAAAATTATCTAGGAGTGGAAATTCATGTTAAATAAGATCACAGGGGTTTGAGTGGGGAAGGAGAGAATCATTCTCACTATTAGCACTCAGAACAATTCCAGCTTCAACATCTAAGAAGTCATGTTCCAGGATCTAAGGTTTAGAAATTATATAAAGGACGCTACTGGAAATAATTCAGAAAACCCAAAGCTATTTCTTAAAGTTTTCCCTTTAGGCCAACACTCCTTTTCTCTAAGAATAATGAGATTTTGATCCTTCTTTTGTTTTTTTTTTAAATGTGATCTATCAAAATGATTCACAGAAGGTTAAAAGTCACAATAATAAAAGAGTATTTCACAAATGAACTTAGCTACAGTATCCTTTTAACCAGAAAGTTAGTAAAACATCACTTGTCATCATTTTCATAATATCAGTATACCTTTATGGTATTCAAAGATAGACTGTAACATCTAAAAATTACGCAAGCACACAAGATATTTTTTCTCTCCCAACCCACAGATATTACAGACTTTGTAAGAATTATGGTTGTTTCTTATTATTATAAGCTATGTTTTGCTTTGTATGAAGTGAACATGCTCTTACTTCTTCCACATCACTGTTCACTATTGTTTGAAAACTTAAAAAATACAACAACACAATATTGTCATTCCCTACTTTTTCAAGCCTTTGCTTTGGTAACTACAAATTTAGGATTTTTCCAAAAGACTTGTAACTTTGTAATCCTTAAACAAGGATTCAAGAAACACACAAATTCATTTGTTCACTACCTTGATGACTTTCTGTTTAGGAACTGAAAGTGAATTACTTCTGAATCACCTCATGAGGAAATTCTCTAGCTCTAATCTTGGGACGATGGACTGAAAGCCCCACACCTAGCTCCTGGGTGATCGCGCCATTCTGTAGCTCCCAGTGCCCTTGGATCCTTTTTAAAACTTAGATTATTACTTTTAAGATTTACTTATTTTTGCATACAAGCTGGGGTGCAGGCCAGAGGTGTGGGGGCTAAGAGGGTTCACCAGAGACAGAGTGGGGAGCAGAACAGGTGGATTGACCGAAATACACTGCTGAGGGAAGCAGCAGAGAGACAGGAGAGGTCTGCCGCGCCATGTGGGAATCTCCCTGGCCGGGGATCAAACTCACGCCACAGATGCTGACAGCTCCACAGCGCAGTGCTTAACCTGTTGTGCCACCAGGGAGGCCCCAAAAATTATATTATTTTTAATGTTGGTTTACAACACTAAGTATGTATACGATTTAGGGTTATAGATTCACACCTCTGTTATTACATCATGTCCAGCTTCAAAGAACCCACAATCCACTGGGCTTCTCTCTCCTATACTGTCCATTCTCCACCCTCCCCCTCTGGCAACCTCAATTCTGCAGTGAGGTTTCTAGGGTTTGCTTGGTTTAGTTTTTAATCAGTTATTTTGTCTTCCTTCTATATATCCCACATATGAGTGAAACTGTCTGGTATTTGCTGTTGCTTTTTTAACTTAAAAGTTCTAGAAAACTGGGCCTCCCCGGTGGCACAACGGGTTAAGTGCAGCACTGTGGAGCTATCAGCAGCTGAGGCGCAAGTTCGATGCCCGGCCAGGGGAGAGTCCCACATGGTGCAGCAGACCTCTCCTGCCTTGCCTGCTGCTCCCCTAAGCAGTGTATTTCAGTGGATCTACCTGTTCTGCTCCCCATTCTGTCTCTGGAGAACCCTCTTGCCACCCCACACTTCTGGCCTGCATCCCAGCTTGTATGCATAAATAAATAATTTAAAAAAATAATGGAAGTTCTAGAAAAAGACAAAATTATTTGGTCACATTGTATTTCAAAATCCTGTTTTTAAAAAACTGCTTAGCCTAGCTTCGGTGTGTCGGCTCCTGGTGGAAAAAAGACCAGCAGTTGACTCCGTGGAGTGGGAGTATTAGACGGTGTTCCGTGCCGCTGGTGACAGGGTGTCACATAGAAACTCGACCCGTTGGCCTTGCTGGCTGTATACAAAAACTTTAATTCTCCTCATAGCTTTTATTTCAAGTACTACTGGCTGTTCCCTTCAAATCTTTATTCTCAGAATGACTGTCAGATTTTCTCTGGGGAGGAGGGATGATGCTGACCTAAAAGACACCAGTTTTATGTCCTCCATTTAAGCCTGGAGAACGTGAGCCCTGTAACCCACTAGCATTCATGCAGACAACCTATGCATTGTTGCAGGGTTGAATGTGATTTGATTGGAAATAACCTCAGTAGTGAATTGCAAATAGCTATCATGCTTTAAAACAAAAACAAAGAAAAAGACACACACACACACACACACACACGCACACGCACACGCACATTGCAGTCCTAGAATTTTTCTTTCTGATTTTGAATTTTTCTTCCTTCTTGAAGTAAACAAGCACATGCCACAAATACCTGAACTTCACGGGAGTATTTTTCTGCCTTGTAGCCCAAGCCACCAGGGCTTCTCACCAGCCAGTCTGCACGCGGCAAGAGCCATGTGTGAGAGCTTCCAGCTCATTCGAAATGGAAGTGGTGTTTGGTGAGATGGGAAAAAGGGAGGCATTTTAAACTAATAAATAATCATCATCCATGCCAACTTGGAAAATAGCTTTCTTGTTGAATAATATTTCAATATATAATCTCTTGAAATGAGACTGCCATTATTAATTTAAGTGTAACTTGCCATATCCATTTTGCAAATAGGTACATATATGAGATGTAAATAAACTTCAGGGCTCCCTTTTCCTGCTTCCATCACTCTTAGGAGAAACACCATTTAGGTGATAGGGAGGCAAGTTTAGGGGGGCACAGTGTCCATGGCAGAAGCACGAAGTCGTTCCACCTGGTGACATCTCCCTTGTGCCAGGCTAGAGAACATGTGCCCATAGTTACATGCCACACACATAGGTCAGTTTTCTGAGGGCCTGGCAAAGACCCAGAATTAAGACGAGGTCTGATTCTTCCTAATGGTGACCCACACACATGAGAGACTCTGCTACTATTTTCTCTGCCACTGCATCTGAATTTCAATCAGGAGAAACAAACCTCTCTTGGAATCCTTGTGTATGCCTGTGGTATTATGCTGACCTTTGAATTACAAATAGATACTGAGAAGGAAATCCCAGGAGCAGGCAATACCCATTAAATAACAATTATGAAAAGCTGTTTGCCTTTTGGAATGGTTTTTCCCATAATGAGGGTATAACCAAGTTGGGAGGCTGGGGAGTGGTGGGACTTATACTGAAGAGTCTGTAATTCTGAATTATTCATTTCTCAAATGGTAAGAAATCCTCCAGGCTGGGCTGGGAGAGCAAGCCAAGGAGGCCCGGGGGGCCTGTCTTAAGGCTGGAGTTTATATAGAAAGAGCCATGAGACCTTGCTAAGACTAGAAGAATTACACAAAAGATCCTGCTTCTCTGCTCCATGAGAATTTAAAGCGCTTGAATGTGACTGAATAGGGGTTGTGTCTGAGTCACCTCAGTAAGCCCAGTTTCATAAAAGTTTTGGTCCCAGAAAATGTTGACTGCTTCTCAATATTTATTCTATACTTTTGGCTCTAGATAGAACGTATCTGCATATTGTGTCTCATCTTTAGAAAAAATTAAACCACAGAAATGTATATTCTTGCAGTTCTGGATACTAGACGTCCAAGATCAGTGTGCTGGAAGCCCCATTTCTTTTTTTTTTTAATTTATATATACAAGCTGGGGTGTAGGCCAGAGGCATGGTGGGTGAGAGGATTCACCAAAGACAGAGTGGGGAGCAGAACAGGCAGAGCTACTGAAGTACACTGCTGAGGGGAGCAGGGGGCGAGGTAGGAGAGGTCTGCTGCGCCATGTGGGAAGTTCCCTGGTGGGGGATCGAACTCATGCTGCAGTGGCTGTAGACAGCTTCAGAGGCTGAGACTTAACCCATTATGCCTCCAGGGAGGCCAGAGTGCCACTTCTGGTGAGCCCTTTCTTCCTGCCTCTTCACCGTGTCCTCGTGTGACCCTTGCACTTTGGGAGTGGAAGAGTGCTCCGGTCCCTTGTAGGGACAAGACCTGGTTGAGTCTCCTCCTTTCTAGGATGAGGGCACCAGATCAGGGCCCAGTCCCAGGAGGTCTGTCTCTTCAAACCCAGACAATAATGGGAGAGAAGGAAGGCAGTTAGGATTTTAACCTAAGGATTTGGGGCTGTGTTTCATTTTATAAAATGTACTTAGAATCTAAGGTTGAAAATATGAAATGACTGGGATTGGATCATGTTTCATCTTTAAAACTAACCACCTGACAAGAGATTTTCTAATGGTTTCCATCATAGCGCAATATAGCATATGGCTCCAGTTCTCATCTTTGGCGTTAGACAGCCCTGCATTGAATCAGAACGTGATCTCTAATAAGTTGTGTAACAAATGATTCAGTATGTTTGATTCTGTTTTTCACCTGCTACACAGAAATAAAAATGCCTAACTTATAGGGATCAGAAAAGGAGAAAATGAGAACACGTTTCATGCTTACCCGGGGACACGGCAAGTTCTCTATAAATGATTCTATATTTTATTCAGATTTTACTGCAGCGGCAAACAAACCTTAAATTCCAATGACTTACAAAAACAAATACTGAATTTATTGTTCGCATTTCATGATAGCTGCAAGTCTGCTGTGATTTTGCCAGGTTCTGCCTGGCTCAATCGGCTCCATGTGATTTCTTTGAATGAGCAGCCTTCTCTAGGGCTTGCTGCTGGCAGAGTGGCAGGCAGAAACTCCAGAGGGTGGCACAAACATGAGAAGATTCTTAATATTCCCCTTTAGAACCAATATATTGTCACTTCCACCTACTTTCCATTGATCAAAAAAGACAAATTTCCAAACCCAAGTCATCAAGACAGAATTTTGCTCTGCCTCTTGGGAGATTGTGTGTTCCGGGAAGAATGATACTTTGTACATACAATCATTTACTGCTGTTAGGTAATGACAATGAAATCATAAAATTTTAATTTCTTTCTAATTTGGGTGATAATTACTAGTTAAGAGACATTGTACTTTAGTGGTTGACATCTACTATTTTCATGCTCTAAAGATTGGCCAGTGGTAGTTGTATTTTTAATTGTGCTCATAGAAATGATAACCATAGGGCCTCCCTGGTGGCACAATGGGTTGAGCTATCTGCAGCCACTGCATCACAAGTTCGATCCCTGGACAGGGAACTTCCCACATGGAACAGCAGACCCCTCCTGCCTCGCCTGTGGCTCCCCTCGCAGTGTACTTCAGTGGATCAGCCTGTTCTGCTCCCCACTCTGTCTCTGGTGAATCCTCTCACCAAGCTAGGCCTCTAGTTTACACCTCAGTTCTTGTATGCATAAATAAATACATCTTTAAAAATTGTATTAAAAGAAGAAATGACAACCATAATCATTCAGCATTGCTTATGATAAAGCGAAAAGGACATTCTTTAAAAAAATACATTATTTGTAGATGCACTCTTTTTAGATAGTATTTAAGAGTGAGGAAAAGAGAATTCATGGCTGATATTTCTTTAGTCAAGGGAAACATTTTGTTCTAGAAGAAAAATGGTACTGCAAGCAGAATTGAAATCGGTCAACCACCATTTAATGGTTGCTAGGACTGCCTACCCCTCCCCTACCCAGTCACCTGCCACCGCAATAGCCATAGCTTTCTTAAATAACAGTAACAATTCACTTGACTGGAACAATTATCACATGACAGCCACTGTCTTTTTGGCGGGCTTTTCCCACGTATTTTAAAAGTGCTTTAGGAAAGAGCCACTCCACATATTCCTATTTTACAGATAAGCGTGTTGAAGCTTAGGGAGATTGATTTTCCCAAAGTCACAAAGGGAGGAAGGGACTCAAAGGGATCTGGAACTCAACCCCAGAGTCCATTAATTCCCAGGACGCAGCACCACCTCCTGTGGAAACAGATAATCATGTTTTCACACAATGATTTATTTAATCTTGAAAATGGGCTTATAAAGTGAATGTCACCATTACCCGCATTTTACAAATCCAGAGAGTTCAAATAACTAGATGGAGCTAGCACAGCTGGCTAAGTAGGGGAAATTCAAACAAGGGTTTCACTCAGACTTTATGCTCTATCGCCTTTTACAAAAACACCAGAAAGATTAAGCTCAAAATCCCCATACTCATCCTACATCCCAACTTTATATCCTACAGGCTAGTCAGTGTTGGAAAAGTATCTCACATGCATTTTTTTTTAATTGAGGAAATGCTGATTTACAACCCCGTAAATATACGATTCAGAGTTACAGGTTCACACCTCTTAGATGCTCGTCACCACACCACACCCACCCCGGGGCACCCGTTGTCTTCCCTCATAGTCCTTTTCGACTTTTTGCACTCCTCTGGAAGCCGAAATTCTACAGATAGATTTTTAGGACTTGTTACTTGGTTTGGTTTTGTCTGACCCTTTGTTCTGTTTCTCTCTATTCCACGTTCAAGTGAAATCATGCACAAAGATTTTCAAGATGAGTTCCTGTGCAACTTATTCTCCCCTTTGCCTCCCAAGTTATTCCTCCGCCTGTCACCATAACAACCCAACTTCCGCAATACACAGTAGGAATCCTTATCGAGAGCGGCAGAAGGGAGAAGCTTTTGATGTATCTCTTCAGGGGTCCTCTCTGACATCTTTATCTGCTCCTGGTGAACTTTGAGCGTCCTGTGATCTACTACACTGCCAATTAGACAGTAAACGGTGCAGCTGTCTGCGCAGCTCCTGGCTCGGGGGAGCTCAGCAGGACTTCTCGGGCCATATGCGTGCTCTCCAACACCCCGCACCCCCCAAACCAGACCAGGCTGAGCATCTAGGTTACAAAAAATTATATGGAGTAAATAAGGGAAAAACAAGGACTGCATCTGCCTGTCTCTCCTTTATCACAAAAGGACCACCAGCAGCTACAAGTAAATGGGAGAAATAGAATGCTTCCAGATGCCTTTCTTCTTATTTAAGGAAATGAGGAAACCAGAACCAGTATGTTACCAGAGGGGAAAACACAGAGAAACATAACACTTAGCAAATGCTATCCATCCCTATCATTTTTATCCCTTAATCAGAGAACCAAGAAACTTTCCCCCCATTTAACTAACACCCCCTTTTGCATTATTATACAGCACTGAAGGTTTTTCCCGGTGACAGTGGGATACGTCGTAACCATTTTCTGCTGTTGGTGGCTCTGTTTCTCGGGAAAGCATACCTAAGCACCAGGTGGCATCTGCCAGCGTCATCCCCAGCAGCACTGCCATGAGTATGTCAGGTCTTCTAGCCTAAGCTGTGGCCTCAAAGGTTACTACCTAAAGGACAAGCCAGTCTCTTCTCTTCTCCGGGTCTTGATCTTTTCATCTGGGATCTGGACAGACTATGAATCTGATTTGTATTAAAAATGGGAGAAGAGCAGACCTCCCTCATGGCACAGGGGTTAAAATCTCAGCACTATCAATCTATCACCAGCCACTGCCACATGAATTCGATCCCCTGCCAAGAAGCTACCCCACATGGCACAGCAGACCTCTCCTGTCTCCCCGCTGCTCCCCTCAGCAGTGTATTTCGGTAGAGCTGCCTGTTCTGCCCCCTACTCTGTCTCTGGTGAATCCTCTCATCCTGCACACCTCGGTCCTACACCCCAGTTACGGTATGCATAAATTTTTTAAAAATCTTAAAAAAATGTTAGAAGAGCAACTCAGGTAATAGAATGGAAACCTGTGTGTAAACCATATGGCATGTGTTCCACAGTCCCTTGTAATAGATGGGGTGTATCCATTTGCAGGGTACAGAGACAGCCCCATTCCTTAGAAACATCCCATGTTTGTTTAACAACACACACTTTGTTTATCCCAATGTCCATGATACTCAGCAGTACTGGATTTAGAAGTTTAATTTTCTGTATTGATGCAAGTGTGTAAGCCCTTAACCTCGAAAAAGGGAACAGGTTTCTTGACACCCTCTGTGATGAAGACTGAATTTCCGCAGAGATTTCTCAATGTCCATATTCTTTTATGCTCCTCTGCTGAGGGCCCCCTTCCCCATGTAGACAGCAATTTAACTTGCATTTTCTGATGCAAAGTTGTATTTAACCAACACATTACTTCGAGTCAGTGCAAAATGCCTTATGGCAAGAAGGAATCCCTGGGGACTCCCCTTCAAACTGTTTAGCTCTAATGATGCTTCAGGTAGATGACATATGGTGATTTCATGTTTACTGTCACCAAATCTTGGCAATGCAACTTCCAGTAATGCAATTTTTTCCATGCATGTGTCAGGCATGCGAGAAGGAAATGGTCTGGAAGAGCTGCTTGGAGAATCTGCAGACCAGGCTGTCGCCACACCATGGAGCTCTAGTTGATCCTTGAGCAGAGCAGTTTGAAAGGAGCAGGACACTCAGGAATGGGCTTTGCTGTAAATAGATGCGGTGAAACTACAGTGTCCATAACTACAGTCCAGCACGGCCTGTTTTCTTCCTAACGACCTTCATAATGACATCTTCCTTCCTCTAGCTTATTTAGTGTAAGGACACAGTTTATAGTACATGTAACACACAAAATGCATGTTGATTGACTATGTTATCTGTAAGCATTTCAGTCAATGGCAGGATATTAGTGGTTAAGTTTTGGGGTAGTCAAATGTCATTCATGGATTTATTTACTGTGCAGGAGGTCAGCTCCCCTAACTCCCATGTCGTTCAAGGGTCAAGTGTATTCACTTTACTGACACAAATGCACAGAAAAATTTGGGGCATCTCCATCTCGAAGGTCTACTCTTTCTTTGAATCATTTTTTTTTTTCTCTTAACATTAAAAGCTCTTATTCATCCATGTCCACGTACTGACCCACAAGGAAGGAAATGCTTAGAGGTGGCACAAAACATACCAAGTGAATTTTTCATCTTTGGAAACATTCACACTGAGCTAGGCAGGCCCCTCCATGAGACAGGGAAGGAGCAGCAGCCTCCCTTGCAGGCTGGCCGGGCTGGCAGGTTTTGGAATCAAATATTCACTCATCTGTGTACTTCCCGGTGACTTCACAAAAGAACTGGTGCAGGATGCTCGATATTTGTTAGTTTATTTGTGAACCTCCAAAGGTAATTAAAGTGTTCACAGAGGAAGAGAATGCAAGATTGTCACCCCGATCTAGTCACAATTGCATTCACACTATGGAGCCTTTAAAACAGATGTTGGAGCGCACTGTTGGAGGCAAGTCATTATCAGTGAAACTTAAAAACAAAGTTAGAGATCAAGGTTGACTTTTTTTAAAGATTTATTTATTTATACATACAAGCTGGGGTACAGGCCAGAGGTGGGGGCAGCTAGAGGGTTCACCAGAGACAGAGTGGGGACCAGAAGAGGCAGATAGAACAAAGTACACTGCTGAGGGGAGCAGCGGGGGAGGCAGGAGAGGTCTGCCGCGCCATGTGGGAATCTCTCTGGCCGGCTGTTGAACCTGCGCAGTTGCCGACAGCTCCACAGTGCAGCGCTTAACCGCTGCGCCACCAGGGAGGCCCAAGGTTGATTTTTTTTTTTTTAATGCAAAGAAATCAAGAATCTTCTATTGCTATCACTTTTACTTATTTATGTTCTACTTTCTTGAAGGAGAGGGTGAAAGACATTTGACTGGGAATTTTTTTTTTTATTGCGGCAATGTTAGTTTATATCATTGTTTATATTTTGGGAGTATAGGGACACCCCCCTTCAGTTGTTATTACCATAATGTATCCATCACCAAAGCACCCTAGCACTGTAGTCCACTGTGTTCCCTCCCCATTTTGTTCTCACCCCTTCCCAACCCCCCCCACCCCGATTCTTCAGTTCTGTAGTCAGCTTTCAAGGGTTAGTTTTTACTTTGGCTGTATCTTTGTTGGCTTCTCTATATTCCACCTATAAGGGACATCAGCTGTTATTTGTCTTTCTCCTTATGATTTATTTCACTTAGCATAATCCCTTCTAGCTCTGTCCATGTTGTTACAAATGGCAAGAGTTTATCTTTTTTGATTGCTGAGTAGTGTTCCATGAAGTATATATACCACATCTTCTTGATCCACTCATCCATTTTTGGACTTTTAGGTTTTTCCATGTCTTGGCTATTGTAAATAGAACTGCTATGAACATGGGAGTCTCAAAAGGAAGCTTGGCTGGGAATTTGATCAACATCACTTGGGATTTCCTATTGCAATACCATGTCTCTCTTTCCATTATTCCTTTGTTGAGCTGCTGAGTAAATGAACACCCCTACTATGTGATAGGTTCTATTCAAGAGTCTGAATCCATGTGCAAAACAGGCAAAATCCCTCAGGACTAATTTTCTGCTAGGAGAAGTAAAAAAAGACTAAATGGAATTATATATTGTTGCTTTTCATGGAGGTAACTGACATATACAAATAAATCATATTAGAGGTAAAGAATGATGTGATGTCGGTGAATCATTTTAAATGGGAAGGTATCTCTGGGGGAGATGAGATTTCAAGAAAAAACTGATAGAAAAGGAGAGCAAGTCATCTATGGAGAAAGATGATTCTAGGAAGTTGGGTTGAATTGAAACCTCAATGAACATATTCAAAATAGATGAGACGATGTGGTAGATAGCAATGATTTTTTACCCCCTTTGGCCCCTTTTATTACTTCTTAGAATCTGCTTACAGCTCAAGTAAAGAGAATAAAGTGATTTGCCAACTAGCACTATATTTGTACACCCACAACTGCACATTTTAATGAAAATGTGTTCTCTGACAGTAAACAGACATGGTGTAAATATCAATATGCTCATTAAGGAGTTATTATGGACAGAGTGCACTCACGAGTGAAAATATAATTTAAACTTTGGTTTTCTGACCTTGTCTAATGCCTCGAAAGCTAGGGATAATTCAACCAATTTCACATTACTCTTTTCTTGTCCAACTCTCCCTCCTTGAAACTAAGCCTTGATTTAGTTTCCAAAGAATCTAATTTCACCAAGATTGCTCTAGAATGCCTCTAATGATGCCCTTCACTTCCACTTCCACTCAGTGCCAGCAACATACACACCAAATTATTGTGAAGCTGAATGAAATAGAGTCATTCATTGGAGCTAAGTAAAAATCAACAGTTGAAATTGCCTGTCAGTCTCAGGGGGGAAATGAAGGGTTGGTTAAAGATATCTTCCTTTTCATAAGAAATTTTATTACTTTGGGGGCATGTTGTGTTCCCGTTCCTGGAGTAAACCAGCTGCCACATCACCTCTGTTGTTGTCTGAGTCTGTAACTCCTGCAAAGCAAGTGTTTCTCCTGCGCTGGAATGATAATGGATGCTTAATAGACACCTCTAGCTGGTGGGGCTGAACCCAAGCATCGTGGTACAATTTCAAATCAGTTGTTATTACTTTTATCACTTTTTCATTTGCTTGCTAAGCTCTCCTGCTGTCTCCTGGATACTGGGTTAAATTCCTGAGATTGCTGCTTCTTGTGTTTCTCTCACTTGGATTCAGTAAGTGGAAGAGGAAAGCATGAATTGAAAAGGAGTGAGGTGCTATGTTCCCCAAAACTGACATGCCTAGCAAAACACGTTCAACTGGCTTGAAAGGAGGAAAATGAGAACTATATTAGCTAATTATGTTTGATTTATGCTGTCATACCTATAACAACATCATTGCTTTTAAACATTAGATAAAATTACAATGCTTTTCATCATGTTTCTTTTGACTTTCCATTATGCTTCTGTAAAGTGACTTGAAAGGAGAATGCTTAATGAGAAAAAATACTTTTAATAAATTAGGATAAGGAAGAAAAAAATGGGGTTGAGAGAAAGATGGTCTGAGAGAGGAAAAAGCTAATTATTTAAATGGGAACGCAACTTAGAACACAATTTTTAGCTAATCCTTTGAGACCCGAAGGGCTCAGCAGGCTCCTTGAACTTGAAGGTACAACGACTTCCTCTGTGTGTGTCAGCACATTAAGTCCAAACTTAGCATCGAATTTATACAGTCTTGGAAATGTCACTTGAAGTAAAATGACATCGATGGAAACCAGTTTTACCAATAGGTAATTGATAGAAACACAAGTTAATTTCCTATGGTAAATCCTGATCACTATAACATCACCAAACTTCTAAATCAAGACCCAAAACACTCCTAATATTGAGCAGTAATTTATATTCACCATTCATTCATTCATTAATTCATTCATTTTCAAACCTGCTAATGCCAGTTGAAGTCATGAGAGACCAGGAGCCTATCCAGCAGTTCAGGGTGTAAGATGTGACCCCATCCTGGGCAGGACACACTTCCATGAATGGCTACTCATGCCACACTCACTTTGACTGGAAATATCACCTCACAGTTATAAGGAAATGATATTATTCAAGAACCCAGTGTGTGTGTGTGTGTGTGTGTGTGTGTGTGTGTGTGTGTGTGTGTGTGGCTTCTCCATGGTTTTATTCTAACTCACCCAACACATTGCAGGGGCAGAATAGAAGTGGGGAGGGTCCTGAGGAAAATTACAGAAATGCCCATGACTGTCAGGCACCATTGGAGGGGCTGGCTCAGTCTGAAAGCTGAAAATCACAAGAACACATTTTCAAAAGGAATTATGGATTAGCAGCATGTATTACAAGCATCTAATTCCCTTTCGTGCTCGTGGAAGGAGCCAAAGCCTGAGGAACATGGGCAGTGAATGCTACTAGAACTTCAAAAAGAAACTGGCCTTGCTTTATGTGACCCTTATTCATCTGCTAATATAAAAACAACTCAGCTCTGTTAATAGGTGCTTTCTTTGAATGTCCCAGTAATTATTCTAATACATTAAAACCTATCAGATTGTTGGTAGGATAATCTCCCGCCAAGACTGGCCCACAGTGACAAATTCCATTCTTGATGCTGCCAGTCAGGATGTATTCAGAAACTGTATATTATTCTCTGTGCCAGAGGCATGCCCACTCACTTTTCAGCTCTTGCCAACATTTGATTCATTTCCAGCTATTCAGTGTGGGAGCAGATCACTGGAACTCACCAATGAGTCCTGCTCTTGTGTCTGAGGGCCAAAACCACAAGGGCAGGAGAATGGAATTAATCCATCTCTGGCTTCCTTCAGGGCCTCACAAATTCTTGTCAGTCACTTCAGCTGCAACTTGAAAACAAAAATCCCCCCCTTTATTCGTGAAATTTCTGTGGAAATGGGAATCCACGCTCTTCTGCCTTCTCCTTTTCATCCATCATCCACAGCAGGCAGCATCAAATCCAGTTGGGAAGAGGCCAATTCTGAGAGCTCAGTGATACATTTTTCCTCATCCTAGGCCTTTAACATCATCTGGTAAAGTCGCCCTGCACCTCGCCAAGCCCTCAGGTGTGCCCAGTCCTTGTCACCATGGAAACTGACTGAGCTTCAGATGGAGAAAGACCAATTTCACAGACAAGGCTGTTGGGAATGTACAGCTCGATGGTCCTAATGCCCCATGCTCATCTTGAGAAATTCATGGAAATGACTGTTGGTGCTCACACATTTTCCTATACCCAGGAGAGGAAAATAGTGCCTGGATCTGGTCTTAGGAAACATCTGAATATCTTATGCACTAATGAATCACTTGCTGGGTTCTATGTAAATAGGCATCAAAAAATTGCTTCTTTTCTGCCTTTCTACTGCATTTACCTGTAATTACAGTTTAGGAAAACTATTTGCAAAGAGGCAATTTGAAAAGGGAACAATTCCACTTGAAAGATGATCTTTTTTTTAATTGTATTATTATTGTTTTTGTACTGTGGTAATATTAGTTCACAGCTCTGTGTCTAATTTAGGGGTATTGGTTCACACATCTTCAAATACAGATCCACTCACCACATCTACCAGCAACACACACAACATGCCCCACCCTGTAGCCCATTGGAACACCTCTCCCTTTGCTCCAGCCCCCACCTACCCCCACCCTCACCCCAAAATGTCTCAATTCTGCAATAAGATTTCTGGGTTTGATTTGGTTTAGTTTTGTCTGTTCTTTTATTTGTCTTTATATTCCACACATGAGTGAAAGGATGTGGTATTTGTCTTTCTCCTTCTGACTGTCTTTACTTAGCATAATCGCCTCCAATTTCATCCATGTTGTTGCAAATGTCAAGATTTCATCTTTTTTTAATAGCTAAGTGGTATTCCATTGTGTACATGTACCACATCTTCTTTATCCCTCATCTGTCCTTGGGCACTTAGGTTGTTTCCATAACTTGACTATTATAAATAGTGCTGAAATAAACACAGAAGTGCATCTATCCCTTTGAATTAGTGTTTTTTGCATTCTTTGTTTAGATACTGAGGAGAGGAACTGCTAGATCATATGGGTAGATCTACATTTAATATTTTGCAAAACTACCATATCATTTTCCAAAGTCAATTTTTGGTGCTTTTGCTTTTATTCTTTAGATTTTGATAATAATGATAGATAAAAACTATGTTTGGCAAGGTTACATTAGTTGCTATAATAAGCAAACTCAGAAATGTTTAATGGCCAAATATAGTTTTTATTCTTTTTTGACACCCAGCATTTCAAAGCAGTTGATCCTAATTGAAATCTACTTCTCCCTCAAATGGAGATTTTAGGAACCAGATTTCTTCTATTGCGCTTCCCATTGAGACCACAGTTGTCTGCATCAATACGGTGTATGTGAATGCAAAGGTTTTAATAGCCAGTATGTATATAACTTCTGAATATGTTACATTTCTTAAGAAGTAATCATATGGTCACACCTAACTATAAGGGAAGAAGGGAAATACAACCCAGGTAGAGACTCTGAAAGAAAAGTAAATAAATTAAATTGGTAAATAGCTAGCTAGTGTTTGACATACAAGCTCTATTAATAATGACTCTAACTCCACTTTTACCAATATTGTGCATTTTCTCTCATTTCCTTAAGCAAAAGAAATAATCTCTATCAACTAAAAAACATTTGTATAAAACTAAATTTCACAGGTTGAATGATAAGAATAGCAAGTTCATGAATTCAGTTGTGGAGAAGGGGAGGTGTAGGGGAGAAAAGAAATTAATTCCTCACTTCTTTCCCTATAAAGTGGTCAAATGTTAAGCTTAATTCAGTCCAAAAAACTCTCGAGGATAACAAAATTGAATCATAGAACAGGTGCTCTCCCTTCGAGTAAGAACATCACCAACTACGTGGGCCTGAAATGTAAAGGAAGAAACTATTCTGATATGTGTAGGACACAATACTGGCAATTTGAACCTACAGACACATCTTCAAGAGGAGAATGTAGAATTTAAGCTTCAGGACTCCCTAGTCCTTTCTTGCCTCCCTAGTTCTATCACAAGGAAGGATACAGCTGCTTAGAAGGATACAAGAACCAGATCAAGGTTGTGTTGTCACTAGAAAATTATCCACTTATCTCTTTCTTGATCTCCACAAAAGCACACTTGAGTGGCACTCCACTGGTTCTCAGGATACTTGATATGTTTCTGGATCTCCATAAACACAGTTAATGAGCAAGAGCTCTTAAGATCAGTCAATTAATCTCTTGAATTGTTGAGACACACCTAAGGCACCATACAGACTGTGAACATGCTCTTGATATGCTGTGCTCAAAATCCTGCTGAAATATTCTCAAGAACAAGACTTGAAGGGCATTGCATGGAATGTCTTTGGACATTGCTCAATGAGAAAAGATGAAGACTCCCTATATAGTAGGGTTTGAGGTATCATAATACATTTGTTTTCATTGGTCATGGTCAACAGCAAATAGTTTTGTAAAATCTTTAACACTAAGTCTTTGAATAGAGGTAATTATGACAGTTTGTTCTTATCTTTAGTTCTACTAAAGAAATAGTAGGTTCAGCCCCAAGTGGGCAAGAAGTGTGTGCCTTTGGCTTATTCCTACTGGTCCCCAATACTGAAAACATTGCCCAGCCCAAGGTAGGTACTCACATATAAATTAATTTTTGATTTCTAAATGCCTTAATGAAGGACTGTGGGATGTTCATATAGTGATTTATCAACATAGATGATATCCCTTTGATTGATATTTTAATGACAAGGAATAGCTACATCTATAGTTGACAGGGTAAGAAAATGAAGTTTAATTATTTTAAACTAAGAGGTTGTCTCAAAATTATTATCAGTAGGGGGAAATGCCATAATCATTAACTTAATCTATGAATCTGAATATTGGTGTGATATCAGAGGAATGATTCTGGACTTGTCTACTTTCTATACATATTTTTTTTTATGAGAAAACAATTTTCAAATTTAACTGGATAACTTCTTTGTTACTGGCTAACTGATCTGTTGGTTTTCAATGAACTGAATCATATAATCACATCAAAAGGCTCTTCTGAATTAAAATATCAATGTCAATTAAAAGTTCAATGGATGTTTATATCATCTTCTAGATTCATTTTAAGTGAAATTTATGATACATGAGAATTATAATTTTATAAACTGTAAGTACCATTTGTGAAATACTGAGATGCCTTAAAAATAGATGTTTGTAGTAAATTTTGCTCTTTTTATAAGTTTCAGAGCAGTTTTATTTTAAAATTTTATAAGGTTTATGGTGAGCTGAGTTTTCACGTCACAATTACCGTTATTCTTTGATTTATAGCATGTTTGCTTCTTTTGATGACAGTACAACTCCCAATTATAACAGTGTTCCTATGGATAAATGCTGCTATATGGTGAAATGCTTTCACAGATTACTAAGTTTATATTATAGTCAAAATTAGCGATTGCTATGTGAGTGATCAGGCAATTTTGTTTGAAGACTGATCTGTTGACTGTGGTCCATGCACTGTAGTGAGAAGGAACACTGGCCTAACAGAGGCACTGAGGTGACTCATTAGCAATATCTGCCTGGGGTGTCAGAATGGGGAGGGTTGACACCCTATGTATTTGCCATCTCTGACCTGCAAACATCTAAATAGCAAAAGTGTATGTCAGTGACTGCCCTATTGACCTGAATAATGTGGTTTTTGGAAACATCTAATTCTCATTCCACTCATGGAATGGCTTATTCACTAGAAGAATATAACTATTTTCTTAGAACTCAAAATGTAAAAGGCAGATAATTCAGACTGCATCTGATATGCTAACTAGTTTTAACAAAGAAAGGGGATTTATCAGTTCAAAAGATTATAAGTTCATGGGGGGTCAGGCATCAGGATCAGTTTGATCAATGACTCAAAGATGTCATTAAGAACCTGGTAATTTCTGTCATTTTTCTCCCCCTTCCACATGGTCAGCTTCTTGCTAAAGTAGTTCTGTTCTGGCAGCAAAGTGGTAGCAGCAGTTCCAGGTTTCACTGTCATACAGCACACATTGTGTGATTCAGACAGGGAAGGGCTGATCTAGCTTTACAAGGTTGGGAATTTTCCCCTTGTGGTCCTTTGGTGCCCTTTGGTGCCCTTCTAATCACTCTAGAACAGATGCTTTAGCCAGGCGAAAGGAGCAGAATGTTAGGGGCTAACTGATCTTTACCATCCAGCCTCCACTTCTGCAACTTTGAGTAGGCTGAGCTTTCCATAAAGATCATGGGCTACATAAGCTCACAAAAAAAATATAGGAACTTGTAAGAAAGAAAAAGAGGGGAAGTAGAGTCTGGGTAAAGAGCTAAATTGGTCAGCTCCATTATGTAAGGTCTTGTGTTTGGGAGGTAAAATCAGGAGCCCAGGAGCCCAAGCTCTGAAGCTAGGCTCTGGGCATCTGAGCACTTCTTTCTCTTCCTTAAAGCATTATTTTGGGTCAAATTAATTTTTTTCTACTACAGTACCAATTATTTTCTTCCTTCTTTTAAAAAAAAGGTTTATTTATTTATACATACAAGCTGGGGTGTAGGCCATAGGTGTGGGGTGGTGAGAGGATTCACCAGAGACTGAATGGGGAGCAGAACAGGCAGATGGACTGAAGTACACTGCTAAGGGGAGCAGCGGGTGAGACAGGAGAGGTCTGCTGTGCCATGTGGGAAGCTCCCTGGCCGAGCATTGAACTCATACTGCGGTGACTCTGGATAGCTTCATACTGCTGCACTTAACCTGTTGAGCCATCAGGGAGGCCCCATATTACAGTACCATTATTTTCTAATCTGTAAAATGGGAGTAATAATACTTCATAAGGCCTAGGAGAATAAAAGGAGACTATCTATGAGAAAAGTTAGGGTAGTCTGTATAAACACTATGTAATTCTTAGCTATTATTTTTCATTGCCTTGATGTGTAATAAGTTCCCTGAAATACCTTTATTTTTGCACATACTCAATGAATTTGCATGCTAGGATGATAGCATGGAAAAGTTCCCAAACTACTAGCAACTGCATTCTTAGAACTTATTAGCAGCAATTGATAATATAGAGTGAGTCATTTTTTCTTCTTTAGAGAAAGACTCCCAATTAAACTGAAAATAATTTGTCTTATTATCATACAGTGCTCAGCACATTAACCTCAATATTCTGATATTATCCTTTGGTGACTTTATAATTAGATTCAGATTCTATATTCATTCCATTCAAATAATATCACACTTACTGTGGAAAGTTTTGTGTTCCATTTTTATTTTTTAAATCATTTTTTAAATGATTTCTTGAAAATGGGCCATGCTGTATTGTCTAATTAAAGATATCTCCTTTAAGCCCACAATTTTTTTCTCTTTGGTGCAATTATTTTCAAGCTAAGATGGGAACCAGACAGGCTGTTGGAGTAGCGTATGTAACAATTCTTTAGAATTTCTTTCACTGTCATGAAAACCTAGTTTAAAATATTTATCACTGGCCTTTGGATAACTTTCTTTTATGACAAGTGGGAGATATGGTGGAAGGGGTGAATTATCAAGATAAAGAGGTAGATCCTACATTTGAAAGAAGTGTGCTCCAAGGCTTTTGAAAGACTGAATTTATGGGAGTCTAACACCCAATCCTTTGCCTTCAGTGTCAGCTTTATTTGCCCAGATCAGATTTTGCCACATGATGCTGGACACATAGCTGTGTCAGTTCTTTTCCCTCTCCCCAATTCCATGACATAAAAGATCTTCCTTACCAATGTCAGATAGAAAGAGTTCCATAGACTGAATAGTTCCATAGATTCTGAATCTACTAGGTTACATACACATTGCTGTGGCTGGAGAGGGGTCCATTGGCTGATAATGAGGTGGGGGAGGGTGCTGAGTTTAGGAAAATTACGGCTGCCATAGCTTGGAACTTGTTAGTGGAAAGTAAGAAATTTCCCTCTAATTTGCCAATTCTCTGAAGCAGTGAGGCTTTTGCAGATAAGGCCAGGACTAGAGATAGTAAGGTAACAACCCACTCACCCTCTAAGTTCTGCAGAGGACATATTTTCTCATCAGAACCAGACATCTATTGAAGGACTTGCCCCAGGGAAAAGCTACCAGGTTCTCACTTACCAGCCTAAGACCCAGCATTGCCTCAGGACTCAGAATATACCAGTCCAGAGAAATATCATTCAACTCAAACTAGAATATTCCCCTGCAAGTTCCTGTTGATACTTTTTCTGAATTCTGCCCATGAGACAGGAACCAGAAAATGAAAAGACTGCAGTGGTGAGATGTTCACTTGCTTAGGAGACACATATCATTGCTGATTAGTTTGAATCTTAGATGAATGTCTTAATACTTAGCTTATGAAAGACAAATGCATTAGCCTTACCAACCCTTACCTATGGTATTTTCTGAGCTGTCAAATGTCTTTATACATCTCATAAAATAATTTTTTAAATATTTAAATAAAGTTAGAGTTATGGACCAAATCTTACCCAGAAGACCACAGAACAAGGAATCAGATGACAGAGCTGTGGTATCTATACAGGGACAAGATTCCTACAGTAGTTGTATCTTTCTCTGATCTTCTCTACAAAGGAGTTTCTACTGCTCTGGCCTGGATGGTAAACCTCTACATTTCATCCAGTCTTGGGGTCTGAATAAAACAGCATTATGCAATGAAATTGTATTGATAATCCATGAATAAGTAACCTTCATATCTATAGGATTATACTAAAAACTAACTAGGAATGACATAAGCCCCTTAAGGAATATGCAGCTTATTATGAGTCATACATATGTTAAAAGAAGACTAGGGACCCAAATTCTAAGTTTTAACTGAGAAATTTATCAGTGTGTATATTACATGGGTGATATCAGTCAATATCCATTTTGGGGGAGACAAAGGAATTGGAATGGGTATTTCATGATGGAGAGGCAACAGGGATTCCTTAGACTCTCTATTTCTATGATTGGTATAGACATAGAGGGTTGAAATTGCATTTCAGGCCATTTGAATAGCCTGAACCAAACCATAAAGGTGATCTTAGAAAACTGTGTGGAGTGTAGGGAGCAAGTTGCTCAGTAAATCACCTTGGAGGGTGAGTGGAGGATGATGAAAGCCAGGCAAAAGGATTTTTTCTTGGTACAATAATTTGTTGGGCCGGAAAGTAATGAAAGCAATAATTTTTTTTCTGAAAAATAACTGTGTGTGTTTATGTGCGTATGGGAGAGAATGAGGGATGGGGGTAGGGAGGAAGGGAGAGAGAGAGAGAAAGATGAGATGAGAAGAGGGTGGGGGCAGACTAGTCAATTGTCAAGAGGCACACGTAATAAGCCTGCATTTCCTGAGGTCATACAGTAATACAGCCTTCATTTAAGGTAATGGCAGAAATACAATAAGTAAGGAAAGTCATAAAGATATTTTCTGGAAAGAGAAGAGCAGGACCTGATGGCATTGAGATGTAAGAGAGGAGAGAATTCTGATTCTGGGTTTTGGATTGGGAGGCATTTGAAAATTCTGACTTTGCCGTCCATGTTAGGTCATTTCCTAGATTCTTCCCAAGACTCTAGAAGTTGACGGGAGCTGTTTATGCTCATTATTAATATTACTAGAAAAAAATCTTGGCTTGTGGGCCTCCCCGGTGGCGCAGTGGTTAAGCACTGCACTGTGGAGCTGTCGGCAGCAGCGACGCTAGTTTGACGCCCGGCCGGGGAGAATCCCACATGGCGCAGCAGACCTCTCCTGCCTCGCCCGCTGCTCCCCTCAGCAGTGTATTTCTGATCTGCCTGTTCTGCTACCCACTCTGTCTCTGGTGAACCCTCTCGCCGCCCCACGCCTCTGACCTGTGCCCCAGCTTGTATGTATAAAAAATAAATAAATCTTAAAAAAAAAATCTTGGCTTGTTAGATGGCTCCATCAGAGATAGAGAAATATTACGATGTAGGTGAGAAATTCTTTGTAATTTTGTATTTCCATGTCAAGCCTCTCTTCTTTGCTGTTTGCATTTTCTCATCAAGACTGACAAAGTGTGACTAGAAGGAATGCTTGCCTCTAAAAATACAGAAAAAGACAAGGTCTGGTAGAAATTCTTTATGAAATTCAGTCTAGTCGGAATCTAGATTATAGCTATTGCTGGGTTATAGTTGGTAGGAGAACATTTGCTTATTTTAATTAACAATTTTGAGTCAAGCATTGTCTCTGAAAAGCATTTGATCTCTTTCTATACATGTATAGTTGTAGATAGCTGTAGGGGTAAGAGTGTGTGTGTGTGTGTGTGTGTGTGTGTGTGTGTGAGAGAGAGAGAGAGAGAGAGAGAGAGAGAGAGAGAGAGAGAGAGCCAATGAATTGAAAATACATCCAAAGAGGTGAAGACCTTCACATCCTATATCCTATATCTTTGTGAACTCTTCTCATAAAACACAGTTAATCTCAATTTTATTGAAAATGTGGCCAATTAGTACACATCAGTAGTCAAGCACAATGACAATCAGCTTCAGGTACCACTAAGTACAAGTTTGTTCCATTTCAGGTTTCAGCAAATTAGTGAAGTCTGAATTCAATTTGGGTACTTGATTCAAGCCACTGATCGATCAATAGCCTAACTAAAAGGAATTGACTGTGACTTTTCCACTCCTCAGACCAGGTCAGCTAAACTTAAAAAGACATAAGTACCACTTGGCAGAGTAAGTAAAAGAATACATTTTTGGATTGGGGTGCAGTGAGGAGAAATGGTACAATAAAAACATAAAAAATAACCATTCCCGGGTTCCAAATCCATTTCTGTCACTGAGTCACGAGATCTTTAATAAGACCATCAGCCTGCTTCCATCTCCTCACTTGTAAGGTGGGAGAATGGAAAGTGATGATTTCCACAGTTGAGTATCATGTAATACACATTTTCAGTGAGATCATGGCCTGCCTTCTGCAATCCTGTTGTCAGCACCAGAGTTACGTTGTGGGAAAACCAAAGCAATTACTGCACTTTGCCCCCATCACACCAACTGCATGACCCTTCAGCGTACATACAGCTTGGACTATTGCTTCTCCATCCTCCCAGCACAGACCTACCTGCCCCAATGCTCCAGCCACGGCTTGAGGTTCCTTCTGCAAACTCCACCAGCCTTAATACCATCGTTGTCTAAGTACTGTGTTTGCTCCTTCCTTGGTAGCCTCTGTTCTCCCGTTGTACTATAACATCTCTATGGTAGAAACCATGTTCTCTATTTTTGTGTGTTTCTCACACTTTCTAAGACAGTGTTAGGCCTATTAACAGTGTTCAGCAAAAGCCAGGGGAAGTGTGTGGTGGGTTAATTAACAGATGCTTTGCTTTCACTCAAAGACCTTTTGATGTAATGGGGTAACAGAAATTTCACCGAGAATTCATCAAATGCAGTTAATAATTGGGAATTGAGAAGAGCATGTTCTCATTTTAAAGTCACAAGACCTAGAGGTGATTATGCTAAGCAAAATAAGTCAGAAAGTAGACGATAATCATCAGAAGGCTTTTCACATACATGGAATATAAATAACCATAGCCAATGAACTAACAAATCACAACAAAAACAACACTTCAAGTCTGTGTATAATACAGTGTTTACCAGAGAGGAGAATTTCAGTGATAGGTAAGTTGAGGCTCATGCACACACAGAAGTGAAAATATACTCCTGAAATGTGAATAGTCTTATAAAGTAAGCAATAAATAAATAAAGTTGCAAGACCTGAGTACATAGTCTTGAAATATCCCATTCGCAGGCCAGGCACATCTGTGAGAATAAATAGCACTGACTTGTAATGTTGGCATGATAGAAGTACAGTCCTTTGAAAATCTTCCAAGCAGGAGCGGGGAAAATGGGTGGGTAGATAGGCATGTCTGCATGCACCCATGTTGGAAAAAGGCTGTAGTCCTTTCTATTGATAACATCACTTTCTACAATTCACCGAGATAAACTCTGACACATAAGAAACAAAACAACTGCTAGGACTGAATTACTGCTTGTCTAGCGGGAACAGCTAAAGAGCCAGTGCCCTTGGTTATGTAGGCTTATGAAAGCCAAATCATGTATTTCATTTCTGTGACCCAGATAACTTAGAAGGAATTTGTTTTCACATATCCATATAAGAAGGAATTCTCTAAATTCTCATACCACGACATCAGAGAGTCATGCCCTTTTCTAGCCGGCAGGGACCTATGAGTCTGTCTAAACAAGACTTCAGCCACAGCAAAAGTTCTATGAGCCTTTTACAATTAAATAAAGTTTAGCATTTTTCACTTACCAAAGCCTTTTTATATTTTCTCATAGAATCACTGTTTAAATTTAGAACCCCATGTTTATTAATCTCATAAAAAGGTTTTTTGCGCCTCCCTGGTGGCGCAATGGGTTAAGCGCAGCACTATGAAGCTATCCAGAGCCACTGCAGCACGAGTTCTATCCCCGGCAAGGGAGATTCCCACATGGTGCAGCAGACCTCTCCTGCCTCACCCACTGCTTCCCTTAGCAGTGTACTTCAGTTGATCTGCCTGTTCTGCTCCCCCCTCTCTCTGGTGAATTCTCTCACGTCCCACACCTCTGGCCTAAACCCCAGCTTGTATGCATAAATAAATAAATCTTTTTAAAAAAGGGTTTTTATTCAAATATAAACTATGTTTAAAAAAACAGGATGTGAAATCTTGAGGTCTGGGATTATATATCTGAGTTCAAGTCCCAGCTAGACCTTTACTAGCTATATGAGCCCATACAAGTCACCTAGTCCCTTTAAAAATTGTTCATTTAACTGACTCAGTGATAGGTGAAGGTATTTCTTGTTATTTGTAGAGATGTTGCATGTCCAGCACAAAATATCATCAGGCGTGTGATCAATGCCTCTTCCAAATTCAAAATCTTAACACAGTTATAGTTTTGTTTGTTTTTTCACATTCTTCCGACTATAAAATTATACCAGACAGCTTCTTAAAGTTTCTCATAGTTTGGTAGCATATTGCTGTCCTATTTCTATGTCATATAACTGGTGTGGGGGGAAAGGTTGTAGCTTTTAGTTTAGATGAGGAGGTTGACTCCAGAACGATGTGCTCTTAGAGTATGACAATTCCAGGCAACATTCACCACATTCAGGTATTCTCTGAGATAGCAGGTGCTGGGAGCAATCCTTTGTTAATTTGTCAGAAAAGGGTGAATGGAATTAACCGACTTTCAGTTTCTCTCCAATACTCACTCAAGCTTCCACCAAATATAACATCTATCTCAACCAACAATCAAATAAAGCAAGCTAGGCATATGATGGTTTCAGACTAGTTGATGACATTTTGAGTCTATGAATACAAATGATACATATAACCATCAGTGCTTGTGAGGTTATTAATATCATTCTGAACACTAAGAGGCTTTGGAGATACTTAAATGTATCAGGAAATTAGAATTGAGGGAAAAGTAAGCTTTAGAGAAACTGTCCCAGTAAATTGTTCATAGAAGTCACTCTACTGTTCTTCCAGAAATTCAAGTCATGGATGAAAAATGTTTAAGATACATTATGTTTATTGCCCTGATTTAAAAAATAAATGTACTAAAGTATCATTGCATTATAACATTATGTATGATTCAAGCATGCATCATTATAAACAAACATCTGTTCTTAACACCCATTCTGTCTATCTACCTAGCTATCATCTATCTTTCACCATAAATTGACTTTTCTAGCCTTATTTATCCAAGCCCTTCTGCTTCTCTTTCTTCAATTTAATGTACTACAACATCTTGACAAGCCCCTTGGAGTTCTCATATTTATGCAAGAATCTTAGGTAAGAAAAAAAATCCCAAACATGTGCATTAATTTATGGTTCTAAGATACACAGTTTTGTAAGAAAAAGAACTAGCATATTTGAAGTTACACTAAACAACATCACTTACAGTGAAGTCACTTTGGTATACTTAACAGAGTTTGAAAATTTATCAGTGCAATTATTATATTCTTTCTATATCGCCATTAGTAAATCCAATATTGAAAATTGTATTAAGTCATTTCTTTCCATTCTTCTAAGAACTTTTAACACAGTATCCTTGGATGTTCAAAGGAGAAACTTAATAAAGTCTCTTTTCAGGTTGGATCAATGCAAGACAAAGAGCTAAGCATATTATAAAAAGTAGCAGATGGAAAGGATATTTAATAAATGCAGTCAATTTCTCAGTCTGGATTCAGGACTCTTCACGGTGAAAGATGTTATCTATCCTCTATAATTTGTTTTAAAAGTACGTTGGGGACTCATGAGAACAAAAGCAAAAGAGAACAACGTTTTAGTCATTGAGACTTAAAAGCACCAAACCAAAAAACTGAATCACACTAAAGAAAGATCTAGATTGCATGAAGAGTATGGAAATCTCCATCTACTGCGAGGAGGAAATACTTAGGTGATGGTTGGCCATTGAAAGAGGAAACCTCATCCAAAGGTAGAAAACCTTGGACATTTCTGCCTGGGAGGGCATTGTTAGAGAAAAAGAGAAGTTCAGATAGATGTTGCCCTTAATTTAGAATCCCACAGCTTTTAAATGGAACTGTCCTTTTCAAAGGAATCAAACACGAGTGATTAATTTACCCCACTAAACTAGTCTTGCAAATTCAACCACCTATTTTATTAAATTGACAAATATAACTAATTGCCTAGATGTCACAGATTAACTCAAAGAGCATTCTGAGACTACATGAAGGAATTACTTTGCTCAGGTAGAAATCTATCAATGAGTGAAAAATGAAGGTGTGCATATAGAATGCACAGTATCCTTGTGCAGAGGGCTCAATGTCACTCCATTTCTATACTCCAGGAATAGATGTGAGAAGGAGAGAGACAATCAGTGGGGGGGGGGAGGGAGCCGGAGGGAGGGAAGGGAAAGGGCACAAAATGGAATAGAAAAGAACACAAGGGACCATGGAGATGGATCACGGGTGAATTGGTGGTGGGCTACCCAAGGGGAATGCAAAATGTAAAAGACATAAATAACAATAAAAATGTATATTATATAAAAAAATATCTCATATACATGTGTATATGTATAAATATAGCAGTGTTATTTATATGTATATAAAACACTCTCTATATATTAATAGATGCTTTAATAACACTGCTAGCTGTGGTCTGTCAAATCAGAAATTCATTTATATGTGTGACAAGTCCTCCATCTCAAAACTCTTGGTGAGGAAGGATAGAAAGCAATTACTCCATGGCCACTGATGACTTATGTGTGGCTGCCTTGGGTCCTTCTCTCTTGGACAAAAACATGGAGGCTTTTGAAAATGAATTTCACACCAATCTAAGAAAATGATTGTTGCCTTTCCCTACACAATACAAATGGTTAATGTAATTCTGGACTCCCGTCCATTGTCTTTCTACATAGGTAAGGATGCTACCTTGCTAGCAGCTAACTGATTACCTGAAATAAGATAATTTCCCCTTCAACTCTGGCCATTCAAATGGTTAGTTTTCCACTAGTACAATGGAAACTAAATTCTCTTTTATTTCTAGTTTAGATGTAGTTTTGTTAACTGCATAAACCAAAAAAACACAGAGCAGGTAAGTTGCATTCATTAAAATATATATCAAGGCGGCTGCTGAGTGTTTAAACTAATATAATTCATACAAAATGTTATATGATATACATCAGGATAAATATATGAACTATTTTAGATAACACATTTTAATTTATTCAAGGATGAAAATTAATGACTTAAATATAAGAATAAAGTATTCTGTACTCACTACTACTAAATTGATTGAGTCTCAAAATTTCACTTGGTTCTCCATCAATTAAACAGACATGAATGAGAGACTACAATGGACTATCACCACATGAGGCCTTGTAAATATGCTGAAGACCAGAAGGCAGTGACCACCTCAAAGTTAAATTCTTCTAGATTATCTAGCCCACTGAGCATAAGATGTGTATCTCCACATTTCTGAATTTTCTAGATGTATGGGTCTGAACTTGCATAAAATTCTGTGATAACAAGACTACAATTGCAAAATACAAATTTTAGAATGGTAAAACCTGAGCATTATCTTTTATTTCAAAAGGTATCTCTAGAAATTAGACATACAATCAAATGAACAAATTATATTTATCATAGTGAATCTAAGTTGGCTATTTCCAATCATCATGGATTAGATTACTTGAAGGAAGAATGATTTTAGAGATGCTGGACTGGGGCCTCTCTGGTGGCACAACGGGTTAAGTTGCAGCACTATGAAGCTATATGTAGCCACTGCAGCATGAGTTCGATACCTGGTCAGGGAGATTCCCACATGGCGCAGCAGACTTCTCCTCTTTCACTCACTGCTTCCCTCAGCACTCTGTCTCTGGTGAATCCTCTCACCACCTCCCCACACTTTTGGCCTGCACCCCAGCTTTCATGTATAAGTAAATAAATCTTTTTTAAAAAGAGAGATCCTGGACTGAATTAGGAGATTATTCTCATAATATGAGGACATTTATGCAAATATTTAGAGGTAAGAGAAGGAAGAAATTGATACTCTAACCATCAGAAGAAAAGATCATAATATGCAAAGTGTCTTGCTAGTAGATAAAAGAGGAAATAAAGTAAATGGATGGAAAACTAAAAGGTCAAGAAGTCTATATTGCCCACAGGGTGACCAAAAGTTATTACTAGAAGTAGCAAAGTATATTGGTTGTAGAGAGTCTGAGCAATTTCCCAGTTGTCATTTTGAAGACTGTTGAAATTACTAGCATCTGGGAAACTATTATACAAGAGGTTTACCACAATTTACGGTTTATATGATCAGAAGAGGATAAGATCAGTCCAATGTGTGGAGAAGGTGAGAAAACATGGCAAAGGCGTTTATAAGGAGATATGGAATGTGGAGGTCTGATCTTATGGACACGTCAGCTCTGCTGCTGGGGAAGCGGAGAGTGAAATACTTTCACACTGATGTGAGTTAATAGTAAGAGATTGGGGCAAAACAGAAATCAGAGGTAACACTCAGGTTCAGGAAAACAAAGCTTCAAGAAACTCACATGACACACTGAACTTTCTGCCCATTTGTGCCAAGCAGCCCTGATTTATGTCTGTTTTAGCAGCACTCACAACTGCTGTGGTTTGAAGGATAAATGAATGAGAGGTCTTCCTCCCAAGTGAGTGAATACTAGCTTTCTCTGGATAGAATGCTTGGAATCATTAGCCATAACTATGTTAATTAGTTACATTAAACCCACATTTCTCTTTGCTCAAGCTTTTTACTTGCCATGTAGAACATCATTTTATAACCCGGTAAATCCTCCATGTTTTCCTATCTCTTGAAGAATCTCGATATCAAAAAGAACCATTTCCTAACTCAACACATTTTAACCAACCACCTAGAAAGTAGGCCCATCAGATAGTCTAATTCATGGGTCAAGAAAAAGCTGGATACATTTTGGTCCTACTCACTTTTGACAGTCATGGTGATGATTCAGAAATTAACAATTATGGAACAATGTAATAGTTGTGACTGAACCCCAAAATGACTTTCTCAGATTGTATTTTAAGTTTGTGAAAGTATTTGCTGGCTCTAAAAATTTAGTCTCTAACAGGATGTTGTCTATGGATCTGAATTTTAGTGTGATGTGCTACTCAGTCAGGGTTTTTTTTAATGATTTGTGTGATATGTTACTCATCAGAGTTTTATTTAATGATTTTTCAAAATATGCAAGCATTGTTCTTTTAACTTATAGCAATTATGATTTTATGCACTAAATTCTGATGGGGATTTACAGTTTCTAAAGCAATCATTTTAATATATATCATTTCATTCAAGTCATGCAATCTCTGACATGTTAAAAAATAAAAAGGCAATTTTTTGTTTTCTCAATCACAAGTCTAATGCATGTAAACCTTAATGATTAATCAGGGTCTCATTGGAAGTAAAAACATGTTTTTAGTTGTCTTGCCACCATGAACACTACCTTTGTATTTTCATTAGATCGCTTTTATGCATTGTACATAAACTTGCTTTCCAAAAATTTTTACAATTTGGGCACAACTCTGCAAATTTGAACCATTGTGACTCCATATGGAAAACACTTATGAAGAAGATCAACACAGTGTGGAGTGCTTTAATTTCTTAAAAATGCACCCATAGGTGTCTCCCTAGTGGCACAACTGGCGGATTAAGTCTCAGCACTATGAAGCTGTCCGCAGCCACTGCAGCATGAGTTTGATCCCCAGGCAGGTAGCTTCCCACATGGCGCAACAGACCTCTCTTGCCTCGCCCACTGCTCTCCTCAGCAGTGTATTTCAGTCGATCTGCCTGTTCTGCTCTCCACTCTGTCTCTGGTGAATCCTCTCATCACCCCACACCTCTGGCCTACACCCCAGTTACTGTATGCATAAATAAATAATTTTTTTTTAATGCACCCATATAACTGATAATTACATGTGATTCTTGCTACATCATGAAAGCAAGTTAGCTGAGCACAGGCACAGACAAAACTTCCTAAGTCTCCATTTACTTTTACACATATTTGAAGCGAAAGATTTTTTTTTTTAGGCTTGATATTGAACTCTAAGAAAATCACAGTCTTTTTGGCTTGTTTTTGTTTTTTTGTGTTTGTTTTTGTTTTGTTTTAGTTGTACAACTGAACATGTCTTCAAATGTCCATAACCACCCAACAACCTCCAGTGTGTTAATATCCTCCCCACAGTACACTGGGCCCCCACTGACTTTTGCTCCCACCCCTCCCCTTCTTGGTAACCTCAGCTCTGCTGTCAGCATGTAAGGGGGAACTTTTAAATTGTGTTTTGTTTTGTCTGTGTATTTGCTTTGTTTCTTTATATTCCACATATGAGCTGAATCATCCAATTTTGTCTTTTCATTTGAACTCGTTTCACTGAACATGATCCCCTCAAATTCTATGCATGTGTCACAAATGATAAGATTTCACCTATATGTTTTATTAGTATTCCATTGTATACCATATACAGGTATACAATGTCGCCCACTGTTGGACACTTAGGTTGTTTCCATACCTTTGCTGTTGCTATGAATTTAAGATACAATTATCTTTTTGAGTTAGTGTTTTCATACTTTTCAGATAGCTAAATAGAAGTGGAATTGCTGGATCATATGATTGTTCTATGTTCAATTTTTGAGGAACCTCCATACTGTTTTCCATAGAGGCTGCACCCACTAATCTTCTCACCAACGGTATACAGGGGCTCCTTTATTCCACTCCCTCACCAACATTTGTCATTGCTCTCTCATTGATATAGACCATTTTCACAGTTGTGTGAGGTGATATCGCTATGATTTTGATACGCTCCCTAGTAATAATTGATAATGAACATCTTGAGAACAATAGTTTTGAGACTTATTTTTCAATTCAGCTAATTCACTAGTGTTCCTTTAGCCCTTTCTAGTTAATCTACTTATCCTCTTAGTGAGTGATTGAATCATTGGGGTATTTTCCTTCCAGTAGGAAAAGGCTATTTTCCTTTCTCAGTTTGTCTTCCCCTGTCATATTCTTTATCTAATAGAAAAGGAAAACAATCAAAGAAGAAGGAGGAGAAAAAGGAAGAACAGGAAAAAATCTGGAAGAAATAGAAAAAAAAGGGGAAGGAGGGAGCAAGATATTTCGTCTGCAGAGCCCAATCCATCAATCCCCGTACACGGGACTATCAAACATGACTTCCGGCTCTGCACCATAGAAACCAGGGCCCATCATTCATATGGACTATACACTGAGGAGTTGCCCCCTAAGCTTGCCCAAAGCTATGGAACTAAATAGCAATATATCTGTTACTCACATTAGTCTCACGAAAAATGTGCCTATCAGGAATAACCACAAGCAGTGGTGCCTTGGATTCATGTCATCTAGCTGAATATTACTGAACCTTATACCGCATTGCATGCTGGGTTCAGGAACTACAAAGCCATAGAGCATGTATGAAGATTGCTCTCAACCCAGCTTCCATGGGTCACTTTTCTGGGTCATTTACAAGGAGCAGCTTTCATTTACAACCTGAGTGTAAAAGAAAGAATCGGATGTGCTAATCAACAATGGAGGTGCATTGATTGACACAGAATCGGAAGAAATAACAACATTGAGTAGATTTGATGACTGTAGTGCCACTGAGACAAAAGTGGAAATTATTCCATCCATACTTAAGGAAACGTATTAAAAACCAAAAAAAGCACACATTTTCCCCCAGTGAAACAATTACTCCTTATACTATTAAGAGTAGTAAGTGCCACTAAAGAGGTGGTTTACATTTGCACTGTCACTTTCATACAAGACACAGCGGGAATAGGAATAGATATGTTTCACCATATGCACTGAACCTCAGCAGTGAGTCTCCACGATGCTGGTTCAAGTCCAAACATGCATAAGGTTACATTGAACAAAGCAAATGGAACATTTCCGAGCAGACATATTTCATTAAGCATAATGGACATTTCAGTTAGAGTTAAGTCACAATCATCACCACCAGCTGCTCAAATTGTATCCATTCAGCATACATTTATGGAGTGCCTACTATGTACTCCAGACAAGACTTACTTTTAGCAATGCTCTAATGATGTTGAGAGGACTGTGCCTTTTAGGAAATTACAAAATAGTGATAGGGAATGACGAACTAGTGCCCTTAAAGAGTAAATGCATCCTCAGGAAATAATTTACTCACCTCTCCCACAAGAAATTTCAAATAATGGCAGTCACGAACACTTCTCTAGCACCAACTTCAGAATCCCACCATGTTTTAAAGAATGAGGCAAACATAGGGATCCTCCTTTCTTTCAGAAATAAAACAAAAGGAAAATGTCTCTTAGTCCAATAAACTCAAAGTTGGTTTACAATGGTTCAGAATCTAAAATTTATCATTCTGTAAAATCATTCTGTAAAAACCTCAAATGTTAAACCTGTTTTTCCTATCAATGATGTTATAAATAATAGCTCCAACACATAAAAAATAAATTATTTAAGAATATAAAGAAAAAATGGAGGATTATTAGGGCACTGGTGGTGGGCATGGTGTGAAATGTATATTACATATAACCCCCAAAATTAAAGCAACATAAACCAACATTATCTACAGAAACATAATTTGAAATATCTGAAAGCCAATTTAAGTCAACTAAGTTAAATAAAAATCCCATTATCCTGTCAATGATGCAGCAAATCCATAATTTGTTTATGCAATAAATTATCCAATCCATTAACATATGTATAAATATATTGATAGTATGATGAATATATAGTTCCATTGAAAGTTCATATTCAGAAATTAATTTATGTGAGAGCTTTTTGCTTAAAAATATGGCAACAAATATATTATAATTTCAGCTTATCAGTTCTCCTATTTTTGTTCATTTTCATTTTCTGTTGTGTAATGTTTTATCAGGCCTCAAACTCTTCATTAGTCAGTATTTTTCTAGGCCTCTCAACTGCTTTTACTAGACTATTTGCACAGCCATAATTAGTCAATTACCTATCTACCAGAAAAAAATTGTATTCCTTTCTTGGCTAAAGTTGAGAATTCATTGAATTCCCTAATTCTTTCTCTTCATGAGGTTTAACATCATGTCTGGATTCTTTCAAATCCATTGAATTACTTGAACTGATCTATTTACATCAATTCCTCTCCTTCCCTCACTCATTTGTGCATATTTCATTTGAGTGTTTACTCAAATGCCATTTTTTCATAAAGCCTCTCCTGCTTGATTCATAGCTGAATCTGATGGATCTAGGCAGGAATTCAGTAGGAATCATAGCAATGTACCACAGTAACTAATCCATCCTCTTAAAACAGTGTTATTTGTCCATTATCTGGTACCAAGTAAGACTCCTGTCCTTTTTCTCTCTCTCCTCCTGGGAGTAAACAGACTACGGGAACATTCTAGTAAGAAGGAGTCTCCACCATCACAGTCTCACAGAGTTTTGTGCCTTTCCATCACACTTAAAACAAAAACCAGACACTCACCATGACCTTCAAGGACCTAAGGCTCTGGATGGTGCTTCTCTCTTGCTGAATATGGGTGGTTTCCAGGAGAGGTTAGGAAGGGATTATTCTGCATTGCAATGTTTCTTTAACTTTAATGGTGGGTCAGGTCCAGGATCCTGTGGTGAAGAGAGAAACTTAAAGTTTGGTCATGTCAAGTCAATGGACATTCTGTTCTGTTTGGTCATTGGAGATAATTGAGCTAATCGTTCATGAGACAAGGAACAGGAGGGTCAGAATTACCCTAAGTCTTACCTTCCTAATGGGGGAAAAGATGATTCTTTGCAGTAAATCATTTCTGGAACACACAGGTGATTTCCAGGAGCACACAACTCAGGTAAAATTTCATGTGGCCACTTCCAGAAACTTTCTATTTCACTCAAACTAAAATCTAGTACTTTTCCATTGGTTACAAAACCCTGTGACCTCATTTCTCCAGCTCTCTGAGTCACCCCCACCTTGTCTCCTGTGCTCACTGGCCCCTTTGGGCTCCATAGTAAGCAAGTTCTCATTCCAGGACTTTTGAGCTTCCTCATTCTCTGCTTGGCGTCCTCTTCTCCAACATGTCTACACACTTTCCCCCTTGTTGCCTTCAGGTGTCTACACAAATATTTTATTTTCTCAAGGCCTATCTTGATCACCTTATATCATAAACTATAACTTCCTCTTAGCAACTCACTCCTCCAAGCTCCTCATTCTGCCACATTTCACTCACAGCACCTATCACAATTATAGAGGTTTTGACTTATTTTGTTGTCTGTCTTTCTTCATTACAATGTAAGGTCAAGATGGCAGGATTTTTCTCTTTTACTCAGTTACATCTTTATTACCTACAGTCATTTATTAGATAACTGAGTGATGGCAAAGGATTAAATAAATGAATAATCGAACAGATAGTAATTAATTCTATCCTCTAAGAACTGGGAGACTGTTCTGAAGGAATCCATAATGTCTAAGTAGTGATTTCTAAAGAAAATGAGGACCAAAATGAAGAACCTTAAAATGCAGAGAACCATAGAACTCTGAACTCACTTCCTATGATTAGAAAATAATGAAATAAATGTATGGCTTATTAAAACTTTAAATAAAACCAGTAACAATTGATTCAAGTTTCTGATGTTCTACCAATCAATCAATAATAGTAGTAAATTGGAATGGACCCAGCCTAGAGAGCTATAATGCACATATAGATGCATTATGAAACTTTTAAAGGAATGTACTGAACACTAAAATGGGGGCTAGTAATTATGTTGTTAGAATAAATTCATGATTTGTGTTCGACACCTAAATAGACTGGACTCATCAAATGCCACACTGACATTTCTAATAATGATTGGTCTCTGTAAATTCCATGAGTGAGCTCAACTTGCCAAGAGAAAAGTTACAGAGGATCAATTAAATAAACAGGAAATTATCTTCCTCCCAGATAGTCTATGGATCTTCCCGTCTGCAGTGGTGCCTGGGTCCTTTTAAAATTACACAGGCATTTGCATAAGATTAATAATTCCTCCTGCTGTCCTTTGCTCCCCCAAATCACTTTATGTTGCTTAACACCCTAGAGTTATATAATATCTTTGAAAAAGCAAAGTTTCAATGATAAGAGCAAATTAAAAATGGCTTAATATGTCATAAAGGATCACAGCATCCTAACTCGAAGTCCTCTGTGTTAATAAACGCACCTGCAATGTGCCCAAGATTAATGAGAAATATCTTGGCAGAATTCATTTGAGCAGTGAATTTCTCTGGGTATACTTATAGATCATCTTAAAATCGCCTGCTTGAGCACAGACAATGATATCATAAATATGTATTTGAAATGAAATTTAAATTTTAGGGAAGCAATATCCATTCATTAAGGAGGAGGAAACAAATGCATTACAATGAATCTCAGGTAAATGAAAAGGGCTGAGTCTAGAGCTATGAAAGGGTCTCTATATTTGTGAGTTTGAGGATATTATTATTCAAAGCATGGCTGTACCTCAATTGATTCCTTCAGAGACTTTCCTATCTGAGGGTTTAGTGCAAGTGGATTCAATTCCTATACACTGATTCTCTTAGAACTGAGAATTCTCAAGTGAAATTTCCTGGATCAACTGCAGGTTTTTGCTGTAGGATGTGCTACATAGGAAGGCTGGGCTGGCAATTGCTGCTTCATGGAAGCTGCCAGATTTTATCAGCCATGGACAAACAGTGTCATCACTGTTCTGCTCAGCCTTTTCCTGTCTCACAGGGAACCAGATTAACTGGAGAATGTTCCAGGAACGTTTTTATTGCTTATTTTTTTAAGAGCAAAATACTGCAAGTCAGAAACTGAGAAAGACATTGGTATTATTCTATCTATATGAAGTTCAAGAACAGGCAAAATTAACTATGGTAATAGAATTCAAAATAAGAATGGAATAAGGTAGAAGGGGATCCTTCAAAATATATGTTCATAGTCTAAATCACAGAATCTGTAAATGTCAACTTTTTTAGAAGATGGGTCTTTATAGATAAAATGAAGTCAAAGATCTTGAGTAAAAATTCATCCTAGATTATCCAAACAAGCTCTAGACCCAATGACAAGTGTCCGATAAGAGACACACAGAGGAAAGCCACATAGAAGGCAGTTATGTGAGACTGAGCCAGAGTTGGAAGTGACAGAGCCCCAAGGAGAAACAGGAACCATCAGAAGCTGGAAGACACAAAGAGGCTACCCCCTGGAGCCTTCAGAGAGCGTGCATCATTTGATGCTTTATTTTCAGAATTCTGACCTTCCAAGCCATGAGAGAATGAGTTTCTGTTATTTTAAATTACCTACTTTGGGATCATTTGTTATAATGGCCACAGGAAAATGATACAGGGGGTTATTTCTGGGCTGGGGTACATGTTGAGAAGGGGTATAGGGACTGTCTGAGTACTGACCGAGGGGTGGCTGGACAGGATACGTAGAGATGACACTTGAGAAGTACACTCTCTGGCTTTTGTCAGGTATATGAAATTCCTCCACACCAAATCAAGTACAAGAACATAAAATGAAGTAAATATTTAAATATGAAAATAAATCCTCAAAGTTCTAAGTTTTTTAATAAACTAAAATTTTCTCAGAACAATGTGTATTTAAACAAGTCTCTGCAAAATGATTATGTCCCTGACATCTTGTTAGATTTTTATAATTATAAGCACACATCTTAAAATACACTAGCAAAACAGTGGCAAAAGGAAGCATTTCTGAATTGTGTATGACTTGACTAACCAGCCCATATTTGTTTGGGGGGCAACTTCTGAAAATAATTAAAACCACAGCCAAATTATTATTTATCCTAAGTAGGATTTATTTTGTGAATTGTCTTTAATTTAATCTTTTTATCTATAAATAAATCCTAAAGTAAATACAATAAACAACTAGAGATATTAAAATGCATATATATTTAAATTAAAATGAAAAAAAATCAAGGGATTTTCTATGCCTGGAATACTAAACAGAAATGTCTCAGTTCATAAATCTCTGAATTTTCAAAAATGCTAATTAATTATTTAATAGACTCAAAAATAGTCCAATTCTACTAAACATCATGTACTACAAGTATATGGAGGGATAGAGGGTAAACTTTCTCTTATCCATTTCTGGTAGACATAAAAATCAACCTCTCTCAAGGGCAGTTTCTCAATATCTGTCAAAAATACAGATGTACTTACCCTTTGACCTAGTAATCACAGTTCTAGGAAATAGTCATCAAATACTCATACAAGCAAAATGAGGCTTATGCAATTTTACTGACTGAAGTATTTTTTCTAAGACCAAAAGTTTGGACAAACCTAAACATCCATCTGTATGAGCATTTGAATAGATTATGTCCATTCATGCCATGAAACAGTTGAAGAAACTCCTTCCATCTGGCATAGTATGATTTATTGTTGAGCTTTTTATAAGGGTAAAATGTGTAACAATTCCTTTAATATAGTTTAAAAAAACAACAACAAAGAATGGTCAGGAATCCAGTTGTTCACTCATAGGGCTTGATAGGGTAGGAGAAATATTTTTGGTCTATCCTTTGGTGTCTTCTAAATTTTGAAATTCATGAGTTTTATATATTAAAAGTAAATAAAATTAAAATTGTAAGAAAGATATAGCTTAAGTCACAAATTACTGGAAGTGAATAAAGAGCTCTTAAATAAACCCAAGCATGCATGGAAATTTAGTATAAGATAATGTGGCATTATATGTAAACAACAGGCAGACCAGTTAATAAAAGTGATTGGAAAGCTGTAAACCAAGACCTCTATTTTACTAACCTCACCAAGGCACTTCACATAAGGAGTGCAAATAAATGTTAAAAAATAAAACCATAAATTTACCATAGTCAAATATGCATCACATATGCTGATGATCTTGTGAACAGAGAGAACTAAGAATATATGAGTCAAAAATCAATTATAGGAAAAAAGATTGATTCATGCCATCAATACATACACCAAGAGCTAAAATAAATTTTAAAAGCAAATAAGACCCATAAAATGTATGATAAACTATATATTAATATTCTTTCAACAATTATCTAGCAGTGACAAATTCTAGAAATGGGAAATAGAGGTCAATGATACTGGCACAGTTTTAGCCCTCATGGAAATCCTACAAAAATTAATACAAATACTCTGGCAAGAAATATTTGCAAAGGTCACAAGTTTATAGAGTGAAGATCAATAAAGAGGCTTAAAATATTCATCTTCATTCAAACCAAAGGATAACCATGAAACTCTTTTTATCTAGTTACTAGAGATTGATAAATGTAGCATTATCAAGAATGTAGCAAAATGGTACCTTCACACATTGTGTGAAGGGCTATATAAAATATGCAGAATTTTACAGGAAAATCTGATGATGAAATTCAAAAAGAAAATGTGTTTTACTTTTACTGGAACAATTTCACCTCTAAATCTTATACTAAGGAGAAAAATGATAATGCTCATAAGAATGTAAATGAATAAGGATTTTCATTGCAGCAGTGTTTATTATAAGTGTAGAATAACTAATTCTCAGTGTGTACCACCTTTGGGTTGATAAAATGAAGCAAAGTAAAAGAACTGTGAAGTGTTCTTTGAGCCTTTTAAAAGGAACTATATTGGGCCTCCCTGGTGGCGCAGCGGTTGAGCGCTGCGCTGTGGAGCTGTCGGCAGCGGTGACGCGAGTTCGATGCCTGGCCGGGGAGAGTCCCACATGGTGCGGCAGACCTCTCCTGCCTTGCCCGCTGCTCCCCTCAGCAGTGTAGTTCTGATCTGCCTGTTCTGCTACCCGCTCTGTCTCTGGTGAACCCTCTCGCCACCCCACACTTCTGGCCTGTACCCCAGCTTGTATGTATAAATAAAATAAATCTTAAAAAAAAAAAAAAGGAACTATATTGGTTATACTCATTAACTGAGGTCGCTCTCCACGCCCTCGTGAGAAATCTATGACCTTCTCCATGGGAAGTCTCTGTCCCTTTTGTCAGAGATAGCTAAATTCAAATCTTCAGTAAAAATGGGTTCAGTGGGTAAGCCAGACTTCTGTCTCCCTGTCTGGGATACGCATGCACTGAAGCTAGGACAAGCATCTCCCCTTTTCCCAAGGGGACCCCAGAGGGTTATTGCAAGTGGCTGAACACCTCTTATACTTCTGAGAAATCAGGATTCTGCATGGGCATATGGATCACTAATATTGATGGAGAGTAAACTGATACATTTAGTAAAATTAAGTGTTTCCTTTCTTCTGACTCAGCAATTTTGCTCCTGAAATACATCCCAAGGAATTTCCACACAAACTCATTAGGGAACCTCTTAGACAGTATTTGTTACAGTAGGGCAGAAGAGGCATTGAGTTGGCATTAAGCAATGCCTGGCACTATGGGCTGGATAGAGGATGCATGTCACAGTTCAACAGGCAACTGCTGGGGACAGTAATAGAGGCGATGCGCCAGGGCCAAGAGAGTGCTGAGCAAAAAAAGAAACAAGCTTATCAGCAAAACAAAACAATAGCATACATGGATGTTAAGAAAAAGGCATGCAAACAAAATAGCCACTACATCTTCCAGATATAAGTGGAAAGATGTGCATTGACCCTATTGGCTGGGGAAAGATGGTAATGGGAGTGGAGAATAGGAATGAGATATACCTGCATGTATTCTAACAATGGAGAAACACACATACATGCAGCGTTAACTCTCTGTAACTGAACAATAACAAATCGTACAGAGAGAAGGTAGAAAAGAGAAAGGAAAGCAAGAGGTGGAGGGGGCTTGATAGGGGAGCAGGACAGGAAGAGAGGTGGAAAAAAGAAAAGGAGTGTTTCAGAGGACTAGGATCCCATTTATCCAGCACTGTGTGTGTGTGTGTGTGTGTGTGTGTGTGTGTGTGTGTTGTGTATATGTGTGTGCATACACAAAGATATCTGAAAGCTCACCAAAAGTCATCAATGACACCCTTGGATGTGAGAATTTGTTCTTTATTCTCTAATTTTTTTTTTGCATTGCTTGTCTATTTCCGATGAGGATGTATGACATCTATAACCTGAGCTGAGGGGAAGCATCACTTCAGGTGTGGGAAGAAGTAACTCCCTTCTCCACCCCCAAACAGAGCAGATCCCCCTCGTGACCTGGCTTTCATGGACACATCGTCTCTAGTGATTTTCCCTGACCCTCCAATTTGTCAAACAAAAGGCAGATGTGACAGAAGCAATAGTGACTTAGTTACAAAATATTGAAATGTCCTATTAAGAGGGATAGAAAATCCATAAGATGCTCCTTCCGTAATTAAAAACAATATCTAAACATGAAAAACAAGATTCCCGGCTTGAGCCCAAACAACAGAATGAAGTGAGCCCACAAGGCATGCCCAAGTCCCCTGAAGCAGATCCTCTGCTGCCTGGATCGAACTGTTTCTGTTTCTGCAGAAATACAGAACCTAGATAGTCCCTACTCTTTCGGGTGGATGTACCCTGGCAAAGTGAAAGGAAGCCTTAGGCAACCTCCGGGGCATTGGACAAGATGAGCAACTCAGGTGGTGCCCACTTTCTTCTCAGAATGCACTTTGTCTTCCTGAATTATCTAATGCCCTGAATTTTATAATTATGTCACCATGTTTTGTTGCATCAGCAACACCACACTGATAAACAGGAGCAGTGGAGCAGGCTACACAATGCAGGATGCTGCTAATGAGTGAGGTCCTGGCCTTTTTGTTGATAGAATAATCACACAGCACCAGTTACGTGGAGTAGGAGGACAAAGAGAAAAAGACGGTGAAATTGAAACTGTGCTGATGCCATCTAGGGCTTCAGGGGACAGGAGACTGCTGACCTGATCATTCTTACCTGCTTGATGACCAAATGTTGTAATCAAACCATACCCCAGACACACCCCCCCCATGGTTCCAATCTTATCAACAAGGCATTCACCGATAGCTTCTGGGGTCCCTGTCATACATCAGTCAACAGCCCCCCGGTTGTTCCCAGTCATACCTCATGATGCATAGCCTTTCCAGGGTGCCAAGCTTTCTGCTTGATTGATTTGAAAAGCACCTTGTTGGGTTGGGCTCCCATAACTGATTGATCGGGAAGTTCTGACCTTAGATAGAAATGCAGAACAGCAGATAACAAAAATGGTGGCTGAACAGGCCTCCTACGTCTAACAGACCCACCATGTTGGTAAATATGCCAGAGATGTGATTATTAAACAATAGTTTTACATTTGCATGATAGGCACAATTAGCTTAAACTCTAAATAAATCTTGGGGTCCCTCCTAAACTTGTAGACATGTTGGGAAAGTGATAATATTAGAAATGGAATGCCCCTCAAGTCCGTTTCATGAAATTCTAATATTATTTTCAAAGTAAATAGATACTGGCTGGCACCTGAAGGCTGTTTACATATTCTAGATCACTCCCAATTAAAGGTAATATCTACTTATGAGGTAGGTATAATTAGCCGCCCAGCTTTACAGATGAGTAAATTTGAGGTCAAAGGAGTTAGATAACTTAACCAAGACCACAGTGCTAATGAGTGCTAAAACTGAAGTTCAAATTCAATTATTTCATGGCACTTAGTGCTCCAAGAGAAAACCCAGGCAGGGTTTTTCTTTCTCTCTGCATAGCCATATAAGTAATGAACCCTCACCAGCTGGCGTACCTACACTGTGTCAGGCAGCTACCCCCACAAGCTGTTCCACGCACATGCAGCACATGTAGATTTAAGCAGTAAAGGGTCTATCTTAAAAAAGACATTATAAGAGCCAATTAGTAGAACTTTAAGAGTCAGTCACTAAGCTGCTAAGTTGTCAAAGAAAAACTATATTGATTATAGAATATTGCTTTTGGCTCATGTTAAATGTTTTATTTATGGCTGTTAAATATTCCCTTGCATAGTTTCTTGCATACTTTTTAAATCAGCATAAAGTTTACATTCTGTAGGTGGCAAAGGCTATGTCAAAAGGGAAACTAGCTTAGTTGGACTCTCTCTCTCTCTCTCTCTCTCTCTCTCTCATACACACACACACACACACACACACACACACACAGGGAGAGCATGAAAGGGCAAAATATAGAACTATTGTCTAATTATAACAGACATGAACGTGCTATCACTGAAATTCTAATTCCCTTAGCTCCAAGACACTTGTTCCACCCTCCCCCACTCCAACAGTATTTTATTCATGACAAAGAAACAAAGTTTTTCTGTCTGATTCAGCACATACATTTCATCTGGAGTCAAGAAAATTTAACATTTTTCTTTGGATAAATAAAGTATTAAAGTGACTGTTGCTTTGGGGTTTTAAAGTAAATATCTCACCTTTGTAATTCTAATTGAATGAGGAAAACGGAACATTTCTGCTTCTTTAGAGGGACTCATCGCAGGCTGAGCTTGCCCTGTGCTCAGATAAAGCATCTGTGAGATCACCCGCTGCTCAGAACAGAAACATATTTTCCCTGGGCGGGGGGGGGGTTATCCCATAATTCAAAATGGACTATTTCAAGGAAGAAGAACTAAAATATTTTTCCAAGACATTATGATTCTTATAATTCCTTTTCTCTGAAAAGCCCTTCAGATTAACAAATAAGCAGTAAAGCTGTCAGTTGAGGAAGTCACAGAGCTCTGAACCAGCAGTTCCCCCGAAGTAGTCAAAACAAGAGTTTCACTGAAGCTGAGACTGAGTATTTCTGTCTGTGAGGTTATATCCATTTCTTTTTTTTTAATATATATTTTTATTGTTATTTATGTCTTTTACACTTTGTATTCCCCTTGGGTAGCCCACCACCAACCCACCCGCGATCTATCTCGATGGTCCCCTGCGCTCTTTTCTATTCCATCCTGTGCCCTTTCTGAACTACTCATTCACTCACAAGTCACTAACCTGAGTAACTAGAGTGTATTCATGTTGTACTGCTAATGCAGGGAACAAAACAAAACAGAACAATGGTCAAAAGATTGTATTCCCATAGGTAATGTGTAAAGCTGACCCTTCTGGAGCATGTTTGGTTACTTGGTGAATTTGTTCTATGTTAGGTCAAATAATTTCCTCTGAAGCTTAAGCATACACAAAAATACACATGACCAAGTCTCAGTAAGAGTCAGCATATGAAGTTGACATGGGTCTTATCATAAATGGGCCCAGTGTACACACCAAACAATACACAGTTATTATGAAGCAAGAGTCACTTCAAAGAACTCAATTTGAGTGTTGCTTCAAGTATCTCCTGAAAATCACTTAAAATTTTAATTTTATTTTATAAAAATATTGCACAGTGAGAAAATAAAGAATTGATCTCACTTAGTTTCAATTCCAGTGTGGTAGTAGCACCATGTTGAATTTCTGTTATCTATCTAGGGTCAGAAGTGTGTGTATTTTGAAACAGAAGAGGGAGATATCTCACTGCTGAAGACCATTATTAAAAACGCAAAGTTATGTGCTTAGGATCTGTGCTCCTTAGCTGGTAGAAGGAACGGATATTAAGTTGAGAAGACAAGAGTTAGGAGAAATACACAGAGATTCTCTATTAATTATTTTACCCATGGCTTCACTTAATCCTTGCAATGACTCTATGATTTAGGTTTTTTCCTCTGAGGAATCTGACATTCAAGGTAAATAAATTTACCTTGAAACAGAAACATATTCTGCTGAAATTCACATAGTTACTGGCCCAATTTCTTGGCAAATTGTTCCACCCTCTACCCAGCTCTCCATGCTCCTAGAAGTCATCCTGGACTCCATCTTCACTTTACATCCACCACCCAGTTAGTCTTTAAAGTTCTATGGATTCATTCTTTTATTGCCTTCTTAACATCAGAATATGGCTAAAGAATATTTCCTCTCCTCTGTGGCTATGCAGGTGTTTCTTTCCTTAAACGTATACCTTTCAAAAATGCAGCCCTTGTCTTTTAAGACTGCCCATCTGTGTCTATGCAGGCACCTCTCCCTTTTTTTTCTCTTTTCTCAATAAATTTGCCATGTGCTGATTAAAAAAAAAAAAAAGAATATGGCGATAGACTCCAGTCTGATTCTGCCCCCTGCATTTTCTTTCTCAAAGGAGTATCCAGTTGTGTCATCTGTCTACTTAAAATCTTTCAGTGGTTTACCATTGGCTGTAGGATGAGGTGCAAACTCCTTAATATAGTTGACAATGTAATTCAAAAGCTGTTCCCTGTCCACCATTTTAACTATACTTCCCACTGCTAACATGGCTCTCTGTGATCTCAACAAAACTTTTTCAACTCTCAAGCATATTTTCTTAATACAGGCCTTTTCACATACCATCACATACCATGTCCAAAGACCTCCCTAATTACCTTCTTTCTCTTTGTCCATACATCCATTTGGTTCTGAGCAAAACTTGCTGGCATTTACAAAACGTGCTGAGAAAGGAGTTCCTTCACTAGCAGCCTCAGCAGCATCCAGGGATTTGTAAAGTCTACAGTTCCACGTAAGACCTCACAGAAGCAGGATCGCTACTGCAGGTGATTCTGACACCAGTTGCTGGTACAAGTTTTGAGATCACTCCCCTATAGGTGAATTCTCACTCATGAAACTCACCTGGTACATTGTAAAAGTACCAATGCTTCAACCTGACCTTCGGACTGGTGCACTTACCTAGCCTGGGTGTGGTCTGAGAGCTGGATTGATTTCTTGACATTTGTGCTTAAGTTTCTCAACACAATTCCACTGTGTAATCAGGGATGAGCTTTTCTTCATCGGGAACTTTTAGGTCTAATGGTGTTGTTCCTTATCCTGACACTTGACACTTTTATTTTTTTCTTTTATATCAGACATCCTTGCTAAGCAAAGTTTTTAAGTGTAGAGACTGGATATGACCAGATGAAGCAGAATCCCAGCCCAGTGACTCGGATATACCGGTCACTCAATTAAATTGCACAGAAAAGTGAATTTTGGATGGGTGTTCACTAGGACCCCTGGTCAGTGGTTACCAGTCAGTGATGTCAAGTAACCCCACCAAAAAGTCTGTTTCATTGGAAAACCCGAATTTGCTTCCTTCGCCCGTGTATAACACCTCCCCTTTTGAACTTTAGATTCTTCTGTTATGCTTTGCTTGAATCAATAGGAAGACAAAAGATTAAAAATAGCCTCCTTGCTATAAAATAGTAGCCACCTGTTCATCCTGGGAAATAAATATGCTTTATATGTATTTATATATTTACATACATATAAACTATGAATATGTAAATTACTTATTTATAGAATGATATCTAAATATACGATCGCTCTAATTTTTTTTTCTCTTTTTTAATTGATTTGACACAGAGCTGTGCAGATTTAAAGTTCAGGCCCATAAACAAATGTTGGGACCTGTCTCCTTTCTTGGACACTATTCCCTAGTAATCTCTTCATTGCATATCTTAACTCTCTATCAACCCAAACGGTACGCAGGGACATGTGCAGAAGGCCAAGAAATGTGGATGTGTCCACGTACTAGCCAGGTTGACCCTGCTTAACTCCAAGATCAGATGAGACATGCATGTTCAGGGAGGCATGGCCCTAGACAGAGGCAGTTTCCTGTGAAGATATACGAGGGGTAAAGAAGCAACATCACATCATGTGCACTGAAGTGTATGACCATTAATAGGAGACTTCTTCCCTTCACATCTAAAAAAGGAAGTCTGTTTATCAAGTGAGAACGTGAAGCTAGGATACTCAGAGCAGGCTTCAAGAAGTTAGAAAATGCAAATTCCCTGTTGAAGAAAGGAAAACATAAAAAACGACTTTGTAGAGAGCAACAGATCTCCATGGTAACACGAGTAAATGTGGGACCTATTTGAGAGTAAAACACCACACCACTGCCAGGGCTCACTGCAGGGCAGAGAGGAAGACGACCTGGCCTTCTCTGTCTCCTCCTTCCCCACCTCTGTTTGACTTGGAAGGACAAAAGTTCAAGGGCAGAGGGCTGGCAGAGAAATACCTCCCAAAGGTGAGCATCTCCAGGACCTGGCCGGAGTAACAGCAGGCAGTTCCTGATAAGCAGGCTGACTGCAGTCTGAACACCTCAGCGGAGTGACAGAGCTGGTTGCGGGCCACAGAAGGAGGCAGGAGAGGCGCCTGTCACCAGCTCTACAGCCATCCGCCTGCACAGCAGGCCCCGACTCCACACTTCTCGGCCGAGGTAACTACAGGTTTCCATGAGTCTTCACTGACAAAAACAAAGGCTGAGCTGGCCTCAAAGTGATGCAGAGCCTGCTCTGTAATTCACATCCCTGGTGCAAAGTGAAAATGTGGACCCCTTGTTCAAAAATCTAGAGATGTTCACAAGAGCAAGGGGCAGAGGGTGAAAGCAAGCACGAGGCCCTTCAAGTGGTGGGGTCCCGCCTGACCGCACTGGTCTCAGAGTCCCAGAGGTCACCTTGATCAGGTTTAGAAGAAGAACGGGAGGTCAGTCACCAGCAACAGTCCTGCCCGCCCAGCACTGGTACTCACAGGACGCCCAGGCCCCTGGACTTCTGCTCTATTAAGATATCCTTGCAAACTAATCTGAATCTAGAGTTTATAAAATCTAGATTTCCTCTCAGTTTGGGTTGCTTAAGATGTTAGGTTCTATTTTAAATTGTATTCATATGTTTAGGAACAGAGAGCAGGTTACTGCTTCATAAACCAAGGGGACAAAAATGCTTTCTGTTGCTAGACCAAGGAACCAGTGGGTAGACAGATACTATAACTCACTGTAGAAGACAGAGAGTAGGCGGGGAGCAGAGGGGAAATATGAAGGTACTGTTGGTAGAACTTATATTCAGAAATACTAAGTAGCATCCTTATTTTTACAGGCCTAATCTAGCCTAGAGGCATAGAGTGTGGTCTTAGGTAGCTGTGGGGTTCCCAGCCCCCCTTGTTCTCCAGGATGTTGTCTTGGCACCCAGAGTTCCTTCTGCTCAAGCTAAAATGTAGAGTCAGGCAGGGCGCCTCTTCCCAGGGTCTGAGGAACATACTGGGAAGCCAGCATCTGCTGAAAACAGCAGGCATACTTTATGGTCAGATTAGCCAAACCAGCTAGACTAACTTAACAGAAAATAAAGTGAGAACAGGAACTAGAGATGGGATTCTTTGATCAGTGGGAACAATGGAGCCCCCAGGCAAGAAAATAGGGGAGTCCCCGGGCAAGTGAATAGGGGTGTCCTGCCCACCCAGCACTGGTACCCACAGGACGCCCAGGCCCCTGGACTTCTGCTCTATTAAGATATCCTTTCCCCCTAGCTTGTGACAGACAATTTTGCATCCCTATTCACATGCCAACCACACACATTCCTCCGCGCACTTGCCCACCTCTCGGAACCTGATCCCCAGTAAATGTGAGACAGCCCTTGCGAAGGGGGCTGCAAAGGGAGCCACACTCCCTGAGGTTTGAGCCCCTCTAGCTTTCCCTCTCTACTTGGACTTCGAGTTGTCTTTCGTGGTCTACGTGGCTCCCGCTGCTGCCACCTCACGAGGAGACAGGCAGCAGAACAACAAAGTTCAGTGGAATGAATGAATGCCTTTTCGGATGGAAAAGAGGATGGACAGGCTTGAGAAGGCAAGCTCCTGTGACTATTCTGAGCTGAAGGAAGGCAGTGGGAAACACCTTCATTTAGGACAGAATTCCTCACCAGGTACTGCACACTTGCCTCTGGAATACGTTATAAATGTACTGAGGTATCAACCCCTCTTTCCCTGCATCCTTTTGCCCCCCTGGATGCTGTATGTCATTTCTAGATGAGTCTGGTGTACAAGAGGGTCACGAGCACTGGCGATGACGTCTAGAGATGTATGCGGGAGTCCAAGTGGGATATCTGGTCGCTGCCTATGTCTGATGAAGTGCCGCGTGCTCTTTGGAGGGTGTGATAAAGAACATCCAAGGAAATATTTCATGACTTCACTGTGGCAAAAGACAGGGAGCCATATGTCAGAGAGAACTGCCTGCATAGCTCGTGCAGACAGGGAGTAAAACTTGGGCAAACCAAAGGCGGTACTCAATAGCTGCCACAGGAGGAAAGACCAGTCCTGTCTCATGGACATTTTTCCAGGGCTCATTCTGAAATATTTCCAGGACTTGCTGCCATGGGCCAAAATGAGCTAAAGCCTAGAGGAAACAGAGCCCTCTCTGTCCTGGACATTTGTCCTCGGCCTGTTCACTTTCATGCAGGATGTAAAAGCAAAACTTACACTGGAATCTAGTAGACAAGGTTCCTATATCTTACTTTGTGATTTTTTTTTTGTTAAAGGCTTTATTTTTATATATTTATGCATACAAGAACTGGGGGGGGGGGGGAGGCCAGAGATGCAGGGGGTGAGAAGATTCACCAGAGACAGAGTAGGGAGCAGAACAGGCAGATCTACTGAAATACACTGCTGAGGGGAGCAGCAGGCGAGACAGGAGAGGTCTCTTGCGCCATGTGGGAATCTCCCTGACCGGGAATCAAACTCATGCTACAGTGGCTGGTGATAGCTTGATAGTGCTGAGACTTAACCCCTGTGCCCCCAGGCAGGCCCTTACTTTACGATCTTAATGTAACTGATGCAAACAGGTATTTTTATAACAGGCATTGGTTTCCCAGACTTCCTAACAAGGAATTTAACTAAATGGTCGCAATCATTTACAGCTTATATGACCTATATTTTTTCTATCTTTATCACTTCATTCTTCTCAAGACTGTTGCAGTTGTAATCATCAGAAATGTTTGTCAATCGTTCCTACATTCTGTAATGGAGAAATATAGATTAAAGCAAAAGAATGAGGACCATAACCATGGGTCTTTAAGACATTTCAATCTAAAACACACTTTGAACAGAAGAATATATGAAATATAGATTACTATAACCAGTGTGAACTGAAAAAAATTCTGGAATATAATATTTGTAATATGTATAATTAGCAGTTCCAACGTAACCCTACAATAGTGAAACAAATGGATCCACCTACTTTGTAAGTGTGTTTTGCTTAATTTGGTTTTTTGCACACTTTTAGTGCTTGTACCTTTAAGAATCTCGTCCTCGAGTTTCAAAATGCAAATTTATGACCTAGTTTTAACCACTACCCTTTGTAATGGGAAAAGTTTATGTCTGCAATAAGTTTTTGCTTAAAAAAAAGTGGGGGGAAGGGGTTGACAAGTAGTTAATTTTGTTCTTCTCCTAAGGGATATGAAAGATAAAGTTTTGCCCTCAGTGACATGAAAGACCGTGTCCTTGTAACTTAAAACATTTCATATTGATTTTTGGCTCTGTTGAAATAGTATGTAAGAAATTATATACACCAGCTTATTGGAAAATTATAAATAAGCTCCAAGATGGCAGCAGAAAAGTTTCATTCCTAGGAATGTTAATGCTGTTATGGACTAATGATATACTTGCAAAACTGAGTATTCACTAAAATAATTTTTTCACAATTTAAATGCAAAAAGGCAGCAAAAATTTTTTAAATATGACTTAAGGCCCTTTTCAGTAATGAACAAAATTGTGTTAGATTGATTTTCTTACCTTATGGATCAAGACATACATTTCAATAAGAAGGCTTCTTAGTGTTTAAACATTTCCATTAAGGGAGATTCAATGGAGAGAAACACACCTTCGAATACAAGTAGGTGTTACATGATTTTTTTTTTTTAATACAGACACACTGATCCTTTGAACTTCCTCTAACAGATTATCAGGCTGATAGTAAAACTCCAGGAGTGGTATTCCAAATAGCGAACAACTAAAGAAATTGGCATCAACTCCTAAGAATGAGTCTGTCTACAACAGCATTGAAAAAGGAAACTGCAAGCTTGCCAACTATTAATATGTCACGCTAGCCTCACTCTTCAACATACCCTCTGCTTCTACCAAAGCTTCAGCTGACCCTAAACACCAAAGTACATCAGACAAAAACAAAACTAAATATAATTAGTCCCTTGACAGACTCCTTTTCCCCAGAGATGGGGTTTAATATCAGTTAATCTGTTAAACATTGGGACTGTTGTATTTATGAATAATAAGAAAGAGATCCTACCCTACCAAATGTATGTATAAAATCCTCCAGGAGAAATCTAAATGAGTAACTCTTTGGGAGGGATAACATAGTATGAGTTTTGGACTTTTTAAACACTTTACAAGTGCTATTCCAAATTAAATGTTTAAAATTCAGGCATCATGTTAAAAATAAATGCTTTACTGGAGTGAACCTCAAATGATTAAGAACTGTCGTCATGGTTGTGTACGTATTTTGGTAGTTACGCGTGAAAACGTTAATAAAATATCAGAACAAATTATAATATGAAACCATATTTAATTAAAATTTCCTAATGCATCCATATTCATTAAATCATTGTTACCTTTTGGTGTCAGCAATTCCCTTCTGACCCAGCCCACTTACTAATTTAGAAGCCTTATTAAAAAAGAAAATAATTCTGTTTTCTGTTTCATGCTGGAATAAAGTGGTACTAATTGTTCAATTTTGCATCAACCACTACCTAGGACTTAGGCATCTACGAATTTTGCCTTCATGAATTTCTGATGAAAGTTTTTGAGATGATCATTCCAAAGATGATATCAGCAGAAACCAGGAAAAATACTGCAATAAGATATTTCTTAGTTATTCTTAATGAAGTAAGTTGGGACAAGAGGTGGTAATGTAGAAAGTAGAAAGTAAGCATAACAGCAACAAAATAGATATATTCAAGTCACCTGTTTTTAAAAATGTACATGAAAAAATGTTCAACATCACTTATCAGAGAAATGCTAATCAAAACCACAATGAGATAAAAACTCGCACTGTGAAAATAGCCCATATTTTAAAAAAACTAGAAACAACAAATGCTAGTGAGGATGTGGTGAAAAAGGAATCATCTTACACCACAGTTGGGAGTATAAGCTGGTCCAGTCACTATGGAAAGCTGTGTGGATACTCCTCAAAGCCCTAAAAATGGATCTACTGTATGATCTAGTGATTCCACGCCTAGGAATCTACCCAAAGAAAACAAAACACTAACTTGAAACATGCATGTCTATGTTTATTACAGCACTATTTACAATAGCTAAGATGTGGAAACAACCCAAATTCCCCAAAACAGATGAATGGATCAAGAAGATGTGGTACATATACACAGTGGAATACTACTTATTTGACAATCAAAAAAGACAAACTCATGCCATTTGTGGCAACATGGATGGAGCTGGGAGGGGTTACGTTAGGTGAAATATGTCAGAAGGAAAAAGTTAATATTCAATGGTTTCATTTATATGTGGCATATAGAGAAGAAAAACAAAGGTTCAGGGGAAAAAAAGGCAAAACTTGCAAGCTGACCAAGGTCTGAGGCTTCCAGGAGGGGAGGGCGAGGCACAGGGGTCAAAACAAGGGAGGGAAGCACAGAAGGGCCTGGGGTGATGGGTCACAGGTGCTGTGGGGTGGGAGACCCTCAGGGGCTACACCCAGGGTGAGAAATCAAAGTGTCAAAAATTGAACAACAATGTAAGAAAATTTTTTTTAAAAGGATAAAAAAATTAAAATGCTGTAGCGAGTTCTGTGTGTGTGCCTGTGTGTCTACAAAATGGGTGTGTCTGCTGCCAGCAACCCTGCACTTGGGGTACCCCGAGTGCACATCTTGTGCAAGCACGTGAGGGTCAGCCCCACAGTGTGGACCAGCCACACCAGCCTCAGCTCCTGCGGGTGTTCACACTGTCACTGGTCCTGGTAATGCTGCACTTGGGGGGGCGCTCAGACCAGGGGGACACACCTGCAGTGCAGATTTGGGCACTTCTTAATATTCAGGGCTTTAGGAAGGACCCTTGAACGCTGTGGGGGCACAGCCTGCATCCAACTCGGGACACAAAAAATACATAGTTCAAGAATATATGTGGACATATACACATATATAGTATATATAATGTACATATATATGTTTCCAAATCAGGACAAAACATCTATATAAACACACACATATATGGGAAAGGTTTATACACACACACATATAGTGTCACATATATGTATATAATCATGATCCTATATATGCATATAACCATATACATATAGCATATACATATATATGACCATATATATGAATTGGAAACATACATGGATTTTATATATACAAAATATATATTATTGTGCATGTGTATACGTGTGTGTGTATATATACACTTGAGCATAAACTTAAAAAGATGCATTATCCGGCATTCACGAAAAGCCACAAAAATGAGTTTCTATCCAGTCAAAGAATAAGGACTATGTATTTATTGGTAGAAGAGCTCTGCCCACGTCCAAAGGTCAGAGAAGGACTATGGAACTTGTGGGAATTTACCTGGAGCTTCAGAGACAGACATGTAAGATGAGCCACTATAAAAGCAAAATCATACTAACATCTCTGTCATTCAAACAGCTTTAAGCCTTTGTCACCAAGTGCTGACACACAGGACCCCACACGAAGCAGCTGAGTCCTGGAAACATTTGCCCTTCCACCTTGGGAGACCAGAAGCCTGGATGTTGTCAGCTTTGCTTCCTTCTGAGAATCGTGGGAACAAATCTGTTCCAGAAACTTCTCCCTGCTAGTGTCAGCCTCAGTCATCCCTGGGTTTGTGGATGGCCTTCTCCCTGTGTCTTCATAGCCTCAGTCCTCTAAGTGAGGTGTCTCTGTGTCCAAATATCCCCTTTTTATGAGGTCACTGGTCATAGCGGAGAAGGGCCCACCCCCAGGCTCCTCTAACTGGGTTACTCTGCAAAGACACCCCACTTCCCAGCATGGTCACATTCTCAGATCCAGGCCACCAGGACTGCCATGCGTCTCTATGTGGCTGTCAAAACTCAGCCGTAACAAATCCTTAGTAGCTGCAGGGGAGGCCTTTACAAGTGCTGAAGACACAGTTCTTGCCCTCGTGGTGTCTGATAATATAGCAGACATAATAATCATGGCGATAAAACAATTTAAAAGAGCAGCAATAATGGATTGATTGCTACTTCTCTGCCTGATACTGCAGTAAACACTTTACAAGCATTTTCCCATTCAATTCTCACAGCAGCCCGAGGAGGGAAGCGCGAGTCTTTCTATATTCATGTGAGCTACTTCACCGAGAGGTTGCATTTGACTTGGGCTTGATGCTAGGTTAGGAAGTCCTAGGTCCATGGAGAAGTCCCCTTGAGAAGCCTGTAGGGCAAAGTCACAGCGGTGAGGGCACAGAGTGCAGCGTATAGGGATTGAGCTCACCTGGTGTCAGGGGACAGAAAGGGGCAACAAGTTAACTCTTCCACTTGGTGTGTGCCCTGTGTCTCTCACGTCCTACCCGGGCAACTCTGACCTGCAGCCTGGAATTCAGCAGGCATCGCCCCTGCACACATGCTGTGCAACCCAGGAATTCAGGGGGTCAATACTCAGCGCCATTCTGAATGGATGGGGTAGAAACCAGCAAGCTTCAATGCCCCCTTTCCACCCCTGAGTGAGACACATTCAGACTGTCAGAGGTTCAGAGGGGTCAAGCACCCGTTAACCACCGTGGTAGCCACCTCCATAATATATCCCCATGTTGTCTTCCCTCCTTCCCTGTTCTCCTTTTCCATACAATCCTATTGCTCCCCAAATGACAAGCCCCGCTAAAGTACCCACATGCAGGCCTCAGGTCCTCCTTCCAAGGAAATCTGGTCTTAGACAGTTGGTAGCAGATTTTATTATCCCAGTTCCAGAGCTGGACACAACTGACTTATAAATGACAGCTGCAAATCCATGCACCTCAGCCAGCCCAGATCTCTGACTCATGACAATTATCACCCTAACAGAGGTCATCCCATGTAAAAATCTCTTCTTTCCTCTTTTGAGCTATAGACCCCTTAAAGTAACTTGCATACAGGAAAGAATTGTGCACTCATTTCTCTACCATCACCTCTGGCACAGATCAGTGATAACTGGACCCAGCTGCCAGCTCTGCATAACAGTTTTCTCTAAGAGAAGAAGAAGAGTAAGTTTATCTGAAGTGAAACTGGAAAAGCAAGTCGTGGAAGCCACAGGCAAATGTTCTGTCTCTTAGGTCTTTCCATTAAAAAAAAAAAAAAACACAAGAATTTCAACAGTAGAGAAATTGACAGGAACCACAAAGAAAGGAAAGAGAAGAGACATTTGACCCCAAGGCCAGCCTGCCCACATTGCCTGCGCTCCCACCCAATTAAAGCTGAAGCACAGCAGCCTTTGGAGACCTCACACACTGTTCCCTAGTTATTGCTGGAGCCTTTGATATTTTATAGATGTAAATATATTAATGAGGTGCTTCCTTCCACAATGTCCAGAACCCTGTATTTTATTTATTTTTTTTAAAGATTTTTTTATTTACGCGTACAAGCTGGGGTACAGGCCAGAGGCGTGGGGCGGTGAGAGGATTCACCAGAGACAGAGTGGGGAGCAGAACAGGCAGATCGACGGAAATACACTGCTGAGGGGAGCAGCGGGCGAGGCAGGAAAGGTCTGCCACATCATGTGGGAATCTCCCTGGCCGGGTGTCGAACTTGCATCGCCGCTGCCGACAGCACCACAGAGCAGCACTTAACCGCTGTGCCATCAGGGAGGTCCAGAACCCTGTATTTTAAAGACCACATTTGATAGAGTTTGTGTGTGTGTGTGTGTGTGTGTGTGTGTGTGTGTGTGTGTGTGTGGAAATTCTTGTTTTTGCATCTTTCTCCAGAACAAACTCTTTTTCTGTGAAGGTCACCCCAATTTCCACACTGCAGGGAGGCTACATTCTCTTAATGGCACTGAAAACTCCCTGCATGTGAATAAATTGCCATCTAGATTCATCAGAGTAGATGCTCAAAAGAACCCCATTATCACTGCCAGTACCATTCTGAAGCTGTATCGTTCAGGCAGGCATCTTATTTTACCACAACTGGCATCCTCATCCAGCTTGGAAACATCTCAAACACAACTTAAAGGTACAGAATATTTAAAAAACACATCCAATCTCACTCTTTTATTTGACCATTTCCCCTGATTTTATGATTCATTAATACTCAATGCTGCTGTGATTCTAATACACCTGATAATGCTGTAATTTTCGCCTTTCCTTCCCCACAAACTACTCTCTGCCCCTCCTAGGGGTCAAGTGCTGGACAGTCACACAGCCCCCTAAGGAAGCTGCTGCCCAGCTACCTTCACAATTTCTATAATTAGGCAGATCCAAAAAGGGGTCACTAGCGGCCTCCCTGGTGGCACACGGGTTAGGTGTCAGCACTATGAAGCTGTCCAGAGCCACTGCAGCACAAGTTCGATACCCGGGCAGGGAGTTGACCCACATGGCACAGCAGACCTCTCCTGCCTCACCCGCTGCTCCCCTCACCAGTGTGTTTCAGTACATCTGCCTGTTCTGCTCCCCACTCTGTCTCTGGTGAATCCTCTCACCACCCTACACCTCTTGCCTGCACCCCAGTTCTTGTATGCATAAATAAACCTTTAAAAGGGGAGGGCACAAGAAAGTCCATCCTGCCCAGGATGCTCGTGTCTTGCTGTTAAACCAGTTAAGACCTCAGAGTCCTTGGTCTTTGGGAAGCGATGCAGTGATATAGACTCATGAGTATGCGGAGAGCTTGTTTCATAAAAACAGATAGATGGAAGCAACTTCGAAGAAAATACTCTGAGCTATAGCCTCCGGAAGATTTAGAAGGGGGGAGAAAAGCCATTTTCAAAGAGTCTATTTTGAAAACGCAGGCTTCCCTTGGGGATAAGATAAACTTTGGTTTATTCTTTTCTCTCAGACAGACAAGTTTTCAGAGGAGTCCTATGATGAAGCTGATCCTCCCAAGCTCATGGACAGCTGTCGTGGTGTATGAGGAAGAATATTTAGAAACAGAAGCTACATTCTGTGGGACCCTAGGGTGCACTCAAGTCCTGGCTGACTGCTAGTTTTGATTTTCTCAGTAAAATAAACGTAAATTGTGGTGTTTTCAAGCACTTGGCATGCCTCTCTACCAGGTCTTACGTAATTCCTGGAGTCAAAAGACGAGCGTCAGCCCTCAATGACGTGGTTCCTTAACTTCAGCGCTATTGACACTGGGGGCCAGACCATCACTGGGCTTTGGGGCTGTGCTGTGCCTGACAGAGCAACGAGCAGTGTCCCTGGTCCCCTCCTACTAGGAACCAGTGGCATCCAACCATTCATGACAATCGAGTATGTCTCCAGACACAGCCAAACCTCAAACTTGCCCCCTACTAGAAACTACTGCTTGATGTTAATAGCATCCTTCTTGGAAGATATTTTTTTTCACTGAGTTAATAGTGGTTTACAACACTGCATAGGACTCAGGGCTGTAGGCGCACACCTTCAGCTGGGTGCTGCCACACCACAGCCACCACTAAGGTGCCCACTGTCCTCCACCATCACCCGTGGGGGTCCCTCCTTACGTCGCTCTCCCCCAATCCTTCTCCCTCTTTGGTAGTCACAATTCTACATTCAGATTTCCAGGTTTTGTTATTGGTTTTCTTTTATCTGTCTTTTTGTTTCTTTACATTCCACAGATAAGTGACACCATCTGGTATTTGTCTTTCTCCTTCTAACTTATTTCACTTAGGATCATCCTCTCCAGTTCCATCCACTGTGTTGCAAATGACAAGAGCTTACCTTTTTTTTTTTTTAATATAACTGGTTAGTTTTCCACTGTATACAAATGTTCCACATCTTCCTACTCCAACCATCTGTCTTTGGGCTCTTACATTGTCTCTAGAACTTGGCTACTGTAAACAGTGCTGTAACGAACATAGGAGTGCAAAGATCCCTTAGAATTAGTGTTTTTGGACATTCTTTGGGTAGACACCTATCAGTGCAATGCTGGATTGTATGGTAGATCTATTTTCTCATATTTTGACACACCCCCATTCTGCTGTCCAATGGGGTTGGACCAGTCTACATTCCCACCAACAGTGTAAGATGGTTCTTTTTTCCCCCACACCGTCACCAACTCTACCAACTCTTGTTGTTTCTCATCTTTCTGCTATGGGCCTTTGTCACAGGTAAGAGGTGGGTTTTGTATGAAGGTCTATGTCTGGTGTGGGATATGCACACTGAGTGCTCGAAAGAACGATTTTCTTTGACAAAATTTTGAACTAACAAGAACAGTAGTAAAGGAATATTGAAATAGATGGAGAATCACTTCTCCTGGCTTGTGCCTGTATACAAGTCTAACATCATTCACTCACGATGCTATCGACACCAAATAGAGAGCAGCTGGTGGGGTTCTCCAGCTCTCTGGACACCAGCTGAGTGTTCGGCAGTTCCATTCTGTCTCACCCTAACGTCCCGGAATCAGTGCAGAGCCCACAGGTGAATGTTCCAGTCCCACGAGACTCTACCCTTCAGATGTCTGTCACAAGTCTAGCCGTCCGTCCTCCGACCAGTTGGCTATCAAGAGGGTTCCCCTGAACCCTAGGTTTGATAATTTGCTAGAATGACTCCCAGAACTAAGGGAAGCGTTCTTGCCAATTAATTTTAACCATCAGATGGAAGAGATGCTCAGGGCGGGCAGGTGTGAAGCGCAGGGAGCTATGAAGCCCACCTGGACATGCCAGCCTCCTCACACCCGGAGGAGTTCACCCACCTAGAAGCAAAAAGGGTTTCCATTATGTAAGCATGACTGATGAACTCATTGGTGATTAGCTCAATCTTCCACCCACTCTGCTCCCATGTCGTAGTCTGAGACTGAGCCTTCCTACCTTTTAACCCTTAGAATTAGTCTTTCCAGCCTCCACCCTGAAGCTCCCTCAAAGCTCCAGGCAGCAACCATCTCCCTCCTTACAAAAGAACATTCTCATCCTGCAGAGATTCACTTAGACATTCTTGTGTCAGAAACCAGGGACTGGGGTCATACATTCTGACAAAAGACGATCCTATCACCCCTATCGCTCAAGAAATTACAAAGATTTTGGGAGCTCTGAGCTGGATGGAAGACAAATACATCTATCTTACTCTATCACAGCAAACATAATCTAAGGTGATTTTATTTGCCAATGAGATTTTATTCCCTGCTATCTCTTCTCCAGCTTAGTTCCCATTCAAGTCACAATGTTCTATTCCCAAGCAGATGGTGGGCCACGGCATACCTGAAGAAGTCTGAAGGGCCTCTCAGTGGCTTCTGACAAAAGCAATGTAAAATAGCCAATTGAGGGGTAAGAAAGAAAGGGCTGTTTTAGAATTCAGTTAAACAATAGAAGGGAGGAGAAATTTGGTAGCTTAAATAAATGTCTATGCAGCCCTGTGTAATCTATTAGGGTTTGAGGAGGCAAGGAGACTTTTCAAGGTGGGAAAATAAAAGGAAGGTTGGACGGAAATTGGGGAGGGAAGAAGTGAGATTTGCCAGTCACCTGAAAGTATAATCTCTACTCCCCAAAGCAAGCAAGAAAAAATGCAATTAGATTTTATTATATAAAATAAAGGTAGAGGGTAAAATGTTTCATACTCAAGTATAACACACACAAGATGCTCGAGTTACTTAAAAATAAATAGAGGTCCCTGGCTTCTCAGAGCTTTCTCAGCATTTCCATGCTGTTCGGAGAGTGTGCCTTTGCCAGAGGCAGGGGTCATTAGAAAGAAGCCAGAGTGCAAAGTGGTCATGGTTTCTAAAAAGAAAATATGTCAGTCCTTCTTTCTCCATTTAAAAGTAATGTTTTATTCCAACCCATTAGCTTTACACTTTGAAATGGGCCATAAAGTGTAAAACATTTAAGAGGGCTGAGAACATATGAATATTCTGGAGGGTGAAGACTGAAATCCTTAGATTTTCCAGAACCCACAAATTTGTAGCTACAAAAATGTAGCTTCCATTACTTAATCCATTGAAGAGAGACAGAATGAAATTCATTAAGTTTATAATAAATTAATTTTGTGTCTAAATTACCAAAAGTGAGCCCCTAAAGTCTTTCACTCTGATGCTTACCTAGGGTGCAGCCATTTGGTGCAGAAATCTAGAAGACTCTGACTTTACAAAAATATCAGAGTAGTCCCCTCCCCCTTCTACACTTATTTTTTTTGTCTTCATAATTTCAGTTGTTTTCAGACTGAAAATATTATGCCCAATAAGGTACCAATTTTATAGGTATATGTACACATACATAGATGTACAAATATAAAGATATTTTGAAAGAGACCACATTCACATAAATTTATTATAAATTGTTAAACTTACTGTAATTTGTTACGATTGTTCTATTTTATTACTGATTTTCATCTCTTACTGTGCCTGGTTTACATATTAAACTTTTACATAGATATGTATGTATACCTACATACGTACACAATCAGGCCCAGCCACTATTTCAGGCCTCTTGGAATATATGCCCCTGTGTAAGGGGGCACTATTGCATAGACTATTAGTCTTGTTTAGGGGATTCAATATGGAGCTTGCATAGGGGATTTGGGCAACAAATTTTGGATTTAAAGATCACTTCCATGGAAGTTAATTAGATCTTTTTTGGTTGTGTTTCCTTTAAATGACATTCAGGGGAAATAGGAGAGTCTGAGCTGACACAAAATTTTAGATGACTTTGCAATAGGGAATTACATTTTTATGGATGTGGGTGCACTAATGTTGTTAGATAATATTAATTAATTCTGCCTAGAGAGCGTCCTGGCACTGCATGAAAGGCTCTTGCCTACCATGTCTCTGCTCTCTTGCCACATTGGTCAGGGAAGGGAGGAAATAAGTAAATTTCAGTGGAAAACTTGAATATTTTCTCTGGTGCTATTTAGCAAAAATTCTAAACCACCCGTGTTTCACCATCCTTGTTACCTTCCTCATTCTCCCCACCCATGAACAGATAGGAAGTCTAGTCCAGGCCTCTCATTCTTCCAGTTCCCCAACACCCAACATGGTTCTCTCGCCCAAGTTCATGTGGCTGACCAGTTCCCCCCATCCTTCCATCCTTCTCCCTCCTAGTTATGCTCATCTCTGTTTAAGTCAGCAGAGAAATCAGAAAGTAATTGGTGTCTCTCTTGGAAACTCAACTCAATTATTCATTTAATGAACATTTATTTGGCACCTACAATGTGTTCAGGAAATACATGTGTTCTGGAAAAACCCTTTCCAGTTTGGCAGCTTCCACCATGAGAGACCATTCCAAACTTCCACCCAACAACTGCCAGAAATTAAATTCAAATCACATTGTGCATGCTTTAATCATAAGGTGGGAAGATCTAGCTACAAGACTGAATGAGCAGCAGTTGTTCTAAGGCGAGCGTGAACTCTCTAGGGAGACTGAAGCACTGCACAACCTCTGAAACACTGCACAACCTCTGTTGCATGGTTTCCTCATCTGGCCTTAGCTTTGGCGTTGGGAATCCCAACCCTTTGCAGATCTCCCATTGCTGAAACAGCAGGAATATATTCAGTTCTTGTTTCACCAACAGACTCAATTTACCCTCTAGTTCTACAGTAAGAGAAAAGGCAGAACAAAAGTACAAGGACTGGGCTATAAGTGGTGTCTCATGCTAACTCCAGAGCCACCCTTCGCAAATAATTAGACCATCACTGCCTGGAGACGTCCAGCACCCCAAAGACTTTATAGTCTCAAAGGTTAGTCAAGCCTCTTAGCAGACAGGAAGCTGGCACTAGTTTGGGAGGGAAAATGGGTTTATTTTTGAAAGTGAAAGTTCAGGTTAGGGACCTGAGGAAGAGGAAGGAAGGAGACTGGCCTTTTACAGCCATTCTTTGTTAATCAGAATCTAAGCACTTTGAGAATAAGCCCAGCTATCTGTGTGCTACATTGACTATGTACACCTCAAGTACATGGCAAACATGTCAAGAGGGATTTACTCATCTTGAAAGGAAATCAAATGATACAGAAAGAAAACGAGCTCACTGGTTCTGGGAAGAAAGCATGACTGTACAGCCCGAAGGTGAAATCTGAATGTTGGGTGGTTTTGCCTCTTGGTGCCTCTGATTTCAATTTTTACCGCACAGACACAGGTGCAGAAAGGAGTGAAGGTAGACTAAGGTATGGCCTTCTTTTCTCTCTTCTGATCAAAGAAACAAGAGTATGTGTCCCTAAAAAGGTATTCTCCTTCCCATTGTATGGTGTTCTGGTGGAATTAGAATGGCAATTATCACTCATAGAGCTCCAGTGATTGAAGGTTTCCACGGATAAAATATAAGTGACCTACTTCCTTTCAAAAGTCATCCTTGCCAAACTTTCAGAACTGGACCCATGGACCTATTGTTTCTTTTATGATAAATTAATAATTGAAAATGGGAGGAAAAGGTGTGGTGCTTAAAACTAACTCTTGCGTGGACTCCATGGTGGCCTGGGGTTTATGTCTCAGTGCTATCAATGATATGGCCTGAGTTCCAACTCCAGCCAGGGAGCTGACCCACATGGCACAGCGGACCTCTCCTGTCTCGCCCACTGCTCCCCTCAGCAGTGTATTTCAGGAAATGCGCCTGATCTGCTCCCCACTCTGTCTCTGGTGAGTCCTTCAACTGCCCATACCTGTGACCTAAACCCCAGACCTTCTGCACACAAAAAAATTAAAATTAACTCTTGCACATATATGATTTTTTTCTTTTAGATTAGCCTTTCAGGTGATATCAGAATGTTACACACACTTTGCAATGATGACAGACTCTTGCAAAGATATGAAGACTTGCATTGCAATTTGCTATTTCCATGAACAGAATACTTGCTAACTGGAGAAACCTTGTCCCTTGTACTGGGACAAAACATTCCATGGAGCAGGCTGTGAATAGATTAAAAAAAATCTCTATATTTCAAAAATCTCCATGTAGAAATATGTTGAATGGCATAGTTATTTTACATCAAAGAAACTTTCCTAAAAGTATAACTGTAACTGTAAATGCATAAGTGCAATACAACTTGAAAGACTTCACTGAATCCTCTTTAAAAATAAAGAACTTTGGAAATGAATGTCACTCTAGCATTTAGCATAGAGGATCTGACTAATATGTTGAGGAAACAAGATCATATGTTATTGCATTATAAAACTTTAATCAATAAAACAATTTCCCAAATATAAATATAGCTATATAGTTCAGATGCAGTTTTTAATTTTCTTTATATATAGTTTTATATATACGCTTTAAATTTTTCATCCTCTCTATATATCCTATCTTGTGTGTGTGTGTGTGTGTGTGTGTGTGCGTGTGTAAAAACATACACACATTTTTTAAATTGGGGCTTGGTCTTCCTGTTTAAAGTTATGCAAAGTAATAGCATTTGATATGTTTTCTCAACATATTAAGGCAAAATGGCAGGCTTGCTTTTAGTTCTCCAAAGGGACAAAGGGTATTTTAACAGCACGCACCATCCTTTTCTAGAATTCTGCTGCATTGGGGTTGTTGTCTTTCTCTCTAGATACTCGTCATGGCAAGGAATGCTGCGTGTGCTTGCAGGCGTCGGGACCTGGTTTCTGGGTTTACGTTGGTGCAAGAGTTAAATGTCAACACAATGGCATATAGATAGCAGGGGATTGTGGTTTCCGGGGTCTGCACCAGCCTTAAAAAGTGCTATGGGGAGTTTCTGACAACTTGAGTGAATCACAGGCTCCTTGTAAAAGGGACCATTACCTTGCCCATGGCACAGTGGATTCCCCCGATGTGATACAGCCATGGTAAACACTAAACATCATGCAGGAGCTACCTGGGAATAGCGTATCCTATAAAAGCAAAACAGGAAGTCCAGGAAATTGTGGCGTGTCCTCCTTTGCAATCTCCAAATATAATCACTTGGAATCTGAAATATTTCTCTCTCTAAATTACTAGAAATCCTTTCCAGAGAAATATGAGTTGGATTGTATGAAGTGTGAATGGCTGACAGATGTACAACTTTCCTCTGTATTCATACCCACAACTTTAAATGCAGAAACTAACCCTCTCCACAGCCACTCGTGTTCGAGAAGCCTCTGCAAGATGGTGTATAAACAAGACCTACTGGAATTACTCCCCAGGACTCTCAAACTCAGTAGCTGTTTTATTGTGGGAAGCTTTTAGAGAGAATTTAAAATCTCTAAAGCACCTCAGTACAGCGTGGTGCCGCCCCATGGCGCGGAGTTCTCGCAAAGGCTAATTTGATTACGTGCCACCATTAATGGTGAAATGGGAAACGTTCAAAAACACTGTCAGACTCCAAGGCACTCCCCTCGCGGCCCTCCACCCCCAAGCTAACACATATTTAAGTTGCAGAAAACACCCAGCATCTCTTATATAAAAGCTTGGCACTCCCATGCCTTGCCTTTTGGGGGGCATGTCTGAGTCAGAATTAAGCCATCAGGAAATCACCACTTTTATTCACCTGCTGTCTTGTCTCCATCAGAGAGGGTTTGCTGGGACGTGTAATCTGACAATCAGCTGTGAACGTGAGTGTGTTAGTATTAGAAGGGAAGGAAGACGTCAGGCCAGAGCAATGTCAGACTTCAGCAACGTGCACAGCCTAGAACAGGCAGGAAACTTGTAGAGAGAACAAGGCAATCTCTGAACTCAGAAAACCTGCATTCCCACTGCAGGACCTTGGCCTTATGCCAATCAGTTACTCTCTCTAGGTCTCAGATTCCACATCTAAAAACAGAAGACATGTCTGGTAAGAAGTGAACTAAGCCTAGAGCAAAGATTTTTGCAACACCCAATACATGGTAGCCCTCCTTACAACTATCATTATGAAAAAGTTTGAAAAATTGCTATGTTTTGGTTTGGGCTACTGAGAATTAGACAATTCTGTAAATACACTGGCTACAATCGACTCAGACAAACCCAAGTTAACCTCTCTCACTGCCGTGTCCCGGGTGTGATGAGAGAGGACAGGAACTGGCAGCATGGAGTGAACAAACTACTTAGAACTAACGAAATTCTCCTTTCCCAGGCTTCGAGAACATGCCCTCTTACAATGAAGCCTGAGTGCCCTTAGCTCTTTACTAAAGTTAGGTTGAACTCATCATGTGATTTTTCATTCAGTTCCTTTGTTTTGGTTTCTTTCCTCTGTCTCCTTTTCTTGCCTCCTTTTCTTTCTAGCCTGTTCCAGATCTTGTCTGTGCGTCTGTCAGTCAGTCTCCAGGTAACATAATCAATGATTCCAAAGAAGTAAAAAATTAAAAAATGAGTAACTGTGTACCTGGGATGATATTCACTAGGGGTTATGACCTGTCTTCGTTCAACTATTTTTCAGCACAATCTGGAAAACATAGCTTTGTCCTTTTACACACAAGGAAATCAAAGCTGTTTAGGGTAAGAGGATTCCTGAGTGTCTCAGAGGGAGCTGCTTCTGAAGCCAGAGGCAGAACTGGGCTGTTCCATCACCTTCCCAATGCTGGTATGGAATGACTATCCTCGCAGACACCCCTATATTAGAGCCCTGTGCTTGTTCTGCTCTGTTCCCTGCTTGCTTTTCCATACTTCACGGGAATCCAGGAATACCAGCTCAGAGCACCACTTTTGGTACAATCCTGACAGATGAGATGGGTGTGAAAGGTGCAAAGAGAGTGTGGAACTAGAAGAGACACCAAGAGCCCACGCCATGTCCACCAATGCCTGAGCACAGACCTGGCTTAGGGAGAGACCATTTGGATTTCTACTCAGTGTTTGAGTGCCAGATAAACAAATAGGGACTTTTCCCATTGGAAGTAAGCCACTTTAATGATGTCTTGTGCAAATGCCTTCCCAGACCAGCATATTGATATGTTGATCATGATTTGGCCTTATTTTATTATAACCTATATGAGAGAGACTTATCATTATTCACCTAACCTTCTACCTTTCTCCCTTGGCATGCAAGTAGACTCTATTTTGCAACCTTCTTTGCATTTAGATGGGTCCATAAGATTAAATTCTGGTCAGTGGAATGTGGCCTCAGCAAATGGAAAATCAAAGGGTCCTTAAAGTGAAGCATGCTCCCTATCTCCACCATAATGACCCTCCGCATAATCTCCCACGAACAAAAAATATTTTTTTCTGGGCTCAAGCCACTAAAACCTAGGAAGTGTTTGCCACAGAGAATCTACACTAATACAATCTATTTCATGAATTTAAAGTAGTATTTCTCCACTGGGAGTGACTGCCCCCTCCTGGGGACAAATAGCAATGTCTGGAGAATTCTTGATGGTAACAACTTGGGTACGAGGTGGTGGTGTGGGGGGTGGCTATTGACATTAATGGATAGAGTTCAGGAATGCTGCTAAACATCTAAAAACACAGGACCACCCACACAACAAAGAATTTTCCAACCCAAAATGCCACTAGAGTTGATGTTGGGAAATCCTGGTTAAAGTTAGGTTCTCTGAGAGAATGACTACCTAGTACAAACTCAATACATTCTTATGCCATTCTCTAACACCTCGATTTTTATATATCCAGACCCAGATGGATTTTGCTCAATGGACACAGGGTAGAATATCTATGTATCTATGCCCCTTGCACAGATTACCCAATCACCCAGTTTCATACACCATTACCCCTTTGGAAGCACATAGAATTTTCCCCCAGTTCGTCCCACCATTCACCAAAAAATTCCCACACACAGAAAACAAAAATATCAAAGATCTTTTGGTTTAGTAGAGTAAATGAATTATTTTTAAAAAGCACTTGTTTAAAAAACAACCTGCCAACATATGCTTTTATAGTCAAGAAAAAGTGATTCATTTTCTACTTTTTATTCCCACTTCTCTCCCTTGTCCTGAAGCTACATGGGACTTAGTTAAACACTCTGTGCTTTTGTAGGGACAAGCTTATGGTAATTGACAGTGATAAGATGCCTGACTACACCTGAGGCCTGGCTAAGCTGGCCCATGTGAAAGAAGGCCCACTCTCTAACCAGTGTAGGCTCTATGTCCCAAGGGGACCATTTGCCTCTAAGACATTTCAAGGCATGGAAAGTTAAGATGTTTTCTTGACAGGAAGCCAAGCAAGCGAAGTATATGACTGATTTTCTTAGGAGGGAAAAAAACCTCCCTATTAATTATCTCTTTCCTCTCTGTGTAATGCAAATGAAGGATTCGTTTGTTGACTCACACCCTATTTTATCATTAGTAAAGGAAAGGATATTCACTACTTACATGCACTAGACAGTTTACACTATGAAATTATTATTAGCTCCTACACTAAGTTAATCTTTTTTTTCCACTAGGAATGGATAAGGGAAGACAGCACGGAGACTCGTAAAACACACATGAGCACACACGCTCGCTCACCAGAGAAAGAGCTCTTGCCCCTGGCATGTTTTCCTCCACCAAGAATTAGGGTATGGGGCACATTGTTTTTAAGTTCTCCAAATAGGAACTTGAACAGCCTATCCTATGAGACTTGAACTTCTTTGCTGTTCCTGTGCACAGACCCCTGTTCCTTCCTTCTCTAGCCACTTAAGGAATCTCCTTCCCCGTTATTGCCCAGCAGCCAATGCATTACACACGCACATACACACACTTTTGTTCTGAATTTTCTTTGTAGAACATTTTTTAAAAGACTTATTTATTTATGCATACAAGCTGGGGTGGAGGCCAGAGGTGTGGGGGCAGGGGGTGAAAGGACTCACCAGAGACAGAGCGGGGAGCAGAACAGGCAGCATGACTGAAATACCCTGCTGAGGGGATCAGTGTGCAAGGCAGGAGAGGTCTGCTGCGCCATGTGGGAAGCTCCCTGGCCTGGCATCAAACTTGTGCTGCAGTGAGTCTGGATAGCTTCATAGTGCTGCGATTTAACCCATTGTGCCGCCAGAGAGGCCCCCTGTAGAACATTTTAAGGCCCCTCCACTCTTCTATTCTGGGTATTTATTCTCCTCTAAAAAATGGCATACTGCTCAACGACAAGGAATAATCTTCCTGTTTTTAGAAGTTTTGTATATCCATGTGCTCACAGTAGATAGCCAAGGAATAAATACAATTTCCTGATGATCCACTACAAGAAAATAAAATCCCTTACTCTTTTTTTTTAAAGATTTACTTATTTATGCATACAAGCTGGGGTACAGGCCAGAGGCGTGGGGCGGTGAGAGACAGAGTGGGGAGCAGAACAGGCAGATCGACAGAAATATACTGCTGAGGGAGCAGCGGGCGAGGCAGGAGAGGTCTGCCACGCCATGTGGGAATCTCCCCGGCTGGGTGCCGAACTCGCGTCGCTGCTGCCAACAGCTCCACAGCACAGCACTTAACCGCTGCACCACCAGGGAGGCCTCAATTCCTTATTCTTTTAAAAGGTTTAATTAGGGGAAAATGACTAAATGGGAAAAGCTAGTGGAAAGGACATGATTCCAATGTCAAGTGTTCAGACACAGGCTAATGAGAGTGAATGGTCCACGGCCGCCCTGACCTCATCTCCTGGAAGTCACCTGATCACGCTTTGCTGAAAAATTAAAAGCCCAAGGAGACCAAGAGGATAATAAAGCCAAATGTCCCTGCAAGAAAGTTCTGCTATAATGACATTATCCAATTTATTAGGGAGGATCAGAGCATTTCTGGGCCACCAACTTTAGTAACTGAAATTTCACTTGTGACTTCTACCCCTGGAAAGAAAAGTCAAATTTTTTTTCTGAAAATAAAGCCAGAAAAGGGGTTTTAGAAAGGAATGAGAATCAGTGTTTAAATAGAAATAAATACCATTCTAATAGAACTTAATTTGGCTCAGGGCAAATGAGGGCCACATAACAAGATACTGTGATTGAGAGAAACTGGCATCTTCTCGAACTCTAAAGAGACCTTGTAGGCTCTTTGGATTTCTCAGAAGAACTCTAGCTACATTGGTTATTATCTCTTGCCAGTACTACAAAAGACTTACCATTTTAATCAGATTTTCCGTAAGTGAGACAGTCTATGCCAAGCATATTTGGAAACAAGTAAAGTGGTGAGACCCAGTGCCCTGGGCATATAAGCTCACTCGTTTGTGAATGTGTGAGTGGTAGGAAAGGAAGAATCTGGCTTCTCAAGTGAAACCCCTTAGTGGTAATGGAATAGGAAATAATGGGACTGTCACAAGGCAAATGTTCATTAAGAAGTAATTAAATAAAGTGGTCAGATAAAAACCAATATAAAAACTAGGATGCACCACTATTTACTAAGTGATCCAGGGAGATTTCCTCTGATTGCTGTGAACCTTCTTGCACGTAACAGGTTGACAGTACATTAGGCTGAGATAAGAGCAGCGCTGCTGGGTGGCTGGAAGGAATAAAGAGGGCTTAGGAAGCTGACAGCTGAGAGTTCTCCCAGGGACCAGGATTACCCTTCAGAAATGGTTATAATGACACACACACTCACACTCTACACCAGTCCAGAGATGAAGATGTGGAAAACCTATGGCATCAAGATCAAGCTTGTAGGAGAAAGTGGCACCAAGAGGCAGCTTGGGGAACATGAGCTAGAAGAAAGGTCCAGTCCCGCCATTGTAATCTGATGATCAGACAAGAGACTACTGATCTAAGGTGGATGGTCTGCAGAAGCTGAAGTGAGGGGCGCGGGTGGGATGGCGGCCAACCACCTCAGTTGAAGTCTCTGTCACTCCCGCAACTTCCCCTTTTCCTTCTGAGAATCTATACAAGAAACCGACTCTCCAATAACCTCTAATTTGTGTGGTTTCTCCTTCTGTTCTCTTCCTACCGACTGTGATCAGAAAACCAGGGAGACTGAGGTCTGTCTTGCATGGAGTCCTGTGTGTAGGAGAAAATTCACTGCAGAAAGGAAGAGCTCACGTTCTGTCTACACACCCCTGCTAGATGCCTCAGTGTGGGGTCTGGTTATGAGTCCGGTGATGCCCCCGTCATCACTGTTGACCCAGGATACGGGCCCAGGATGCACTGTTTGCACCCTGTCATGGCTTGTCTGCCCTTTAGGGTTCAGTTAGGGTTAGAGTCAGCCTGCCTTCCTTCCTTCCTTCCTCCTTCCCTCCCTCCCTTCCTTCCTTCTTCCCTTCCATCCTTCCTTCTTTTGCTTGCTACCCTCTTAGAAATAGTCTTTCTTAGTCAGGTGCTGCATGCGAGTTCATATTCAGATGTCTTCACTTGTCCCGCTGATAGAGATGCCAACATGACTAAAAGCGGAGGAAAGAAAATCAAGGACTGGGCAACTGGGCCAACAGTCAGCCATGACTTTAAGAGGTTGCGTGGAGTAAATCTCAAGAGCCCCATTAACGAAGACACCCAAAGGAACTGCAGACGCCCTTGACCTCCAGCTCCCCACTCCACTTTACAGATGGGGACCCTGAGGCTATTTGTCATCCCCACGAGACTATGTCCCGTTAATACTCACATGGAGTCTTCTTATTTCCAGTCTGGACAGATGTCCTTTCATTGCTGAGTACCCTCTGGCTCTGTGAGATGAGCTGCCTACCTTAAACTGAACACAGTTTAATATCCACTATGACATGGAACTTACTAATTGGAGGGCTCAGGCTAACTTTTTCCCAGCTATACAAGCAAAAGGGGCAGAAACAAATCACTTTTAGTGAGGATAAAGTTCTTTCAGAAGTCCCACTCACCTTAAAAGTGTGCTCAGGAATTATTAATAAACTTTCTGCATTCTGATTTTCTTGGTTTTCTGAGGCTGAGATATGGCAGGAATGTGTTCGAGGCTTTGATCACGGGCAATCAAAGGGGAAACTGTGTAGCTCCCAGGGAGACACTGTTACAAGAGAAGCTAGAGCTCTCTGTTACAAAGAAGAAACCTTACAGAAATTTCCAGAATTCCTAGCTCCAGATCAAATTGGGATCAGAAGGCTGTTGTCCGCCTCTAGTTGCTTGGGGTCTTAATTTTCATCTCTGTGCTTTTTTCCTTCCCTGCCCTTTGCAGGGAGCCATCAGGAGAAATGTGGAAAGGATGTTCCCTTGGTAATTCCTCTTTTGCTGTTTCTCACTTTCGTGTTCACAGCAAGGAAAAGAATAATGGTTTTTACTGGGCACTACAGCATTTTGCATACAAATGGATGCAGGGATCTTAGTAAGCCCAGAACATGCCATCTTCCCTGATTTTGAAATTTGGATTTCATACCTGATGAGCTCTTTGGGTGTTGCTGACTGGAGCTTACACTCCTGTGCCAGAGGAGTCTGTCATTCAAATCCTTGGAGGTAAAGCACTGCACAGCACTGCCCAAGGTGCCATGTCTCTGGCCAAATATCTGCCAATAAAATGAGCCAACAGTTTGGGAAGCTTGAATCTTCCCGTTCTTTTCTTGAGTCACACAATGAGTCTCTAAACCCTAAAATCTGAGAGACATAGCACCGCCTGAAAAAGGGGCCAAGAAAAGAGACGTTCCTGGTGACTAGGGTTGGGGACCCAGGGACGCCACCCCCAGCCCTGTGAGAGTCCTCCTCTGAGGTTTCACCAAGGACGCTGACATCGTCCTTGATGAACCCTGAGGGGATCCTATTTAAACTGGCTTGGACAAGCTTGGGCAACTCCCCTTCTTTTGCATCCACCTCTCTTAAGGAAATGCCATTGGTGAGTTCAAGCAAGACTTTCCTGGGTGTGAGGGAGAAACAACAAGTAAATGCACCTTCCTTAAATAATCATATAATTTTTTTCACCATATTCCCAGGACTCAGGGAAATGATAGAATTGGAAAAGTGACCACTGTGTGTGTATCTATTGCATTTTGAAGAGGCGAGATAAGCATGGGTGAGTGGAGAAGAGTGGATCCAAAGTGCAGAGTTAAATTTGAAAACAAAAACAAAAGCAAAAAGCTAGCATGAGTCACAGTTATTTTCTCTGGAAGCCACCAAAATGGTCTCCAATCACCGTCATACTTACACTCTTGCTTCAACTGACGATGCATTTCTTCTTTCCCCCCTTCTTGGGGTTGGCCTCACTAAAACCTCAACCCATGCAGGAAATTAGACCCCAATAGAAAATTTCCTTTCTGACCATGAAAAGACAACACTGCAAAAACTTGAGTGATGAATCCAATCTACAAGCTCTCCATACATCCAATGCAAAAGGATAGACTTGCTCACAGGCTAAGAAGACAATGCTTAAATAGCATTACCATCCCAGCATGCCCCGGGACACTCACCTCCTCTGTCTCATGACTCCACAGCACCTGCTGAGGATGTAGCCTTCCTACTATACTAACACCTTCATGGAGGTGGTGTTCCAGTCTCGCAGTGCTGGAAACGCTGCAAGTACTGTATTTCTCTCCTTTTATTTATTATTTGGTTGACTTATCGTTTGACTCTCAGAGGGCAATTTTATTTCCATTATTTCTAGTTCTTGGGAGATAACATTCAGGAGGCCACCTAGGCTGACAAGAAATATCACCCTAAAATATTTTATGGAGATAGAGCAATGCAAATGCATTATAAGCAAACCTATGAAAAATTGGCTTTCAATTGGAATAGGGTGTAGAAAATGACTAACTGTAAATGATACTTTTCTTTTGGATTGTTTCCTGGGGCACTTATCTTGATGTAGAATAAAAGATTTTTTTGTCTGTAAAACCCATGGAAGTTACCTTGAACATCCAAAGAACACTTTAAATTGCTTCTCCAGTTATTCACCCTCAGTTGGTGAGTCTCTGGTATCATGTCCTCTAATGTCAAGTCTCTAACCTCTGTTGTCTCTGCTGAGTGATTCATGGACGTCAATAATGCCCCACTTTAGATTAGTCAAGTTTCAATTGAACTTTTTCTTGTAGCCACTTTACAATTAAAATCATTGAGTAAGTTCTAACCTCTGTTGGAAATAACTAGCATCCTGTAAGGTTCATCAGAATGAGTCAAAATTCCTGAATTTTAACCTCATATTCATTATTTTTACTTATGGGACTTAAATATATTAATTATCCATTGCTGACCATTACTGTTATCTATTAGATAACCGTCTTCAGTTATCTATACCCCAAAACTTAGCAACTTAATGCAGTACACATATATTTATTATCTGACAGTTCCTGTGAACCAGGAATCTGGGCATAAAGCTGAATTCTCTGTGTTAGGGTCTTTCCCAGGTTGCAGTCACTCCCAAGACTTGAGTTCGCATCTGTATTTTCATCTCTGTAGGGACCTGCTTGTACTTTTACTCATATAGGTGTAGACAGGATTGAATTCCTTGACAGTTGCTGGACTAGGACCAGAGTTGTGGTTAGCTGGAAGGCATCCTCGATTCTTTGCAACATGCTATCTTGCTTCATCAAAGGGCATAGGCCAAAAAGGCAACACAAAGAATCTACTAACCAGCTGGGCATCAGAGATGTCGATAAGCAAACCACTAAATTGGCATACCATCCCTTTTTCTGTATTCTGTTTTTCAGAAGAAACTATCTAGCCTGTTTCCAAGGGGCGGGGACTAGACAAATCTGTGGGTTCTGGGAGGGGTGCTCCCTGGCGTCGTCCTACATTTGACCTCTCTGTGCAAGCAACCACGTTGCCCTAAGCCTCTCTCCCCTTACTCTAACATAGAGGCCCTGATACTTCCCACTTCATGGGAGGAATGTGAAGATCAAATTGTGCATTTTAAGCACTAACATAGAGTGAATAATCAGTGAATGTTAGTTATTCTTAAGACAATTCTAACACACCATGAAATGCCCTATGCTTAGGTTATTCAAAGGCCTATGGCATCAGAGGGAGGAATATCTTACACCATATTGAAAATGTAGATGAACTTTTCAGAGGAAGTTCTATACTAAGACTTACAATAAGGACAGTGACAGCCAGATGAAGGGTAAGAGGATAAGACGACCCTGGGGAAAGAAGGTCTAGAATAAAGAGAGGGCAGTGGTACAGGTGAGATGAGAACAGTCCGGAATTTTATTGCCTCCTCTCCTCTTCAGTTTCTGGCTTAAAAGGTGGAATACAGAGAGGAGAAACTGATGTCAGACATAGGCACCACCAAGCTCAAACACGGTTTTACTCACTGTCCATGACTTTTAATAAATGCAGAAACCCAGAGAGAGAAGAGTAGGATATGTTAGAATTGCCACCTCTAGCTCTAAATGACTGAGCTTCAGGGTCACCCCGTTGGAGGTGAGATGCCATCCTGACCCTGGTCCCTCCAGCAGTGGCTCTGGGTACCAGGGCAGCCCAGTGGTGACAAGGAGCAACTTCTTGGCTGGCCCATTTTCAAGATCTTCATGATTCTATTTCAATTTTTCAAGGCTAAACACACATGAAGTCTGAAATCCACTTCACCGCTCTGGTATTTAGTAATGAACATAGAAATGATCCCTGAAAGTATAGTCTTTCACGCTGGTATTTAGAAGGGACTATTTTCATTTAGATTTTATTTATGATTTGTTTTGAGTAACTAATGTCTGCATATATTATTTCAAAGCACACACTGCAGATCCTTGCTTCTGCCACCCCCCAATGTCTGTGTACCTTCCCCAGTGTTAGTGGGAAACATTTTGATTTCCCCCAACATTTTATTTTGAACAATTTCAGACCTCAAGAAAGATCACAATAATCCCACAAAGCACGCCCATATACCCTCATCAATATTCACTACACGGTAACACTTTGCCGCATTTGCTTTATCTCTCTCTCTCTCTGCCCATATATGTGTGCATCTGCTTATTTGAGAGTTAGTTATAGAAAGTAAAACATTTTATCTCTAAGACCTCCTAAAGAAAGAATCAGGAATAGCTGGGAGCATCTGGCCAGCAAAAGCAGCAAGGAGTGGGGAAGGGTCGTAGAACTACTGAGTTTACACTACACAGTGAATTCTCCATAATGATAGCAGTATGGTAACAGAATACAACCAGTGAGACACACCAGGGAAGCAGAATGGAATACCCAGAAACAGCTTCAAGTGAATATGGAAATTTAGAAGCAAGAAAGGTGATATCGCAACACAATAAGGAAAAGACGTACTTTTTCTTAAATGTGTGGGGAAAACCGGGCAGTTCAAAATGCAAACTTGGATTCATTCCAAACCTAAAAACAAATTCCAAATGGATTAGGTATCTATATGCCAGAAATGAAGATCAACAAATGTTCAAGGGCAATATGAGTCAATTTCTTTATAACCTAAGTGTAAAAAATTCCAGGTACAATTTCAAAAACTGGTCAATTTGACAATTTCAAATAGTTTAATATACCACAAGACATAAAGTGAATTTTTTTTAAGAAACTCATTCAGGGCCTCCCTGGTGGCACAGGGGTTAATGTCAGCGATATCAAGCTATGGCCAGCCACTGCTGCACAAGTTCAATCCCCTACAAGGGAGCTGACCCAAATGGCACAGCAGACCTCTCCTGTCTTGCCCGCTGCTCCCCTCAGCAGTGTACTTTAGAGCTGCCTGTTCTGCTTCCCACTCTGTCTCTGGTGCACACACACACACACACACACACACACACACATACACACACACACACATCTGGCCTGCACCCCAGCTCTTATATGCATATATAACTAAAATAAAATCTTTTTAAAAAAAGAAAGAAACTCATCCACAAGACCACTTGTGTTCCACAGGTCACACAGCCAAGCATGGGGTCTATGATTCAGTAGCAACAAAAGTTCCACATGCTCAGCGGAGTGAAACCCTGTTCTTTGAGACTGTGTAGGGGACACACTGACCTGTAACAGCGTCCTAGTCCCAGGGAGCAGATGTTGTACTCGCAGAGTTGCTCTATCTCCAATCTGAGCATTTGGCTTCCTTTTAAGTATGTCTGTCAGGTTCCTGCTTTTCCTCTCTCTCACTTAATTTTGCATTTAATACATTTCTAATAAGAACATGAGACTCTGTACTAAAGATATGCAGTGTGAATTTGAAAGCACAAGAAGACAGAAACCCCTTTAAAAAAAGAAACAAAATCCTATGTAACAACAGAAATAAATTAAACTCAATCTTGTTTGCATGAATGATTCCATTTTCATTTAAGGGAATCTTGCATCCAAGATTGTGCAGAATTAGGTAAACTCCTTGTCAGAGTTTTCCTAACTCATTTATTTTTATTTGAGGGCATATGGTAAGATTCTCTCCTTGACAGAACACCATGAAATTAATTTTGACATATCGTGGTAAATGTGGCCATTGTAACACCTCCGTGATTAAATATTCACAAACATCACCCAGCGCTTTCAAAAGAACTCTGTTTGCTTCCTGCAGCAAAGGCCTGGAAAGTGATAACGGTCCGTTTCCTGGTGATAGGCAAATGCAAGAAAATAGACATGAATCTAAGAATTGGCTAAATGAAACAACAGCAATCAATTTTCTTCCACTCTACCTGTGGAAACATGTAAAATCCCTAATGAGATTCTGCCCTGAAAAAGTACAGCTGGATAAGATAAAATATGACAGTTTAATATAAATGGTCATGTTCCAACAGATCACTCAACCAGCAGGTTCTGAAAACTTCTGGCAGAAAATTCACATATCAAAATGGCTTCTGTATCCCTCCAGAAGTAGGTATATTTTAGGAGGACTGGAGTGTGTTGAAATTTAAGTAACTTACTTTTTTTCATCAATATGACTTTAAAATGTTTCTAAACTTTCAAGGGCAGAAATAAGAAAGGTTTTTCTCCTTACAGTAATTTTTTTAAAGATTTACTTATTTATGCATACAAGAGCTGGGGTGCAGACCAGAAGTGTGGGGAGAGGGTGAAAGGATTCACCAGAGACAGAGTGGGGAACAGGGCAGGCAGATCTACTGAAGGACACTGCTGAGGGGAGCAGCGGGAGAGGCAGGAGAGGTCTGCTGCGCCATGTGGGAAGCTCCCTGGCCAGGGATCAAACTTATTCTGCAGTGGTTGTAGACAGTTTCATAGTGCTGACACTTAACCGTTGTGCCACCAGGAAGGCCTTACAGTAATGTTTTAAAATGTTTTTCTTGGGTCAAAAAAGGGATACTTACCAGCCTCTGGTCTTTCAACTCTGCCTCCGCCATCTCCCACACTTACTCAGTCTGTTCCTTTTTAAAATGTTACTGTGCTACTTAACAAGGACACAAAACAGAATGGATCAATACCCCAATAAAGCGCGTGTTAACCTACAAAGCACTGAACATTGTACAGACATCTGAGCAATGTGACAAAAGTCTGGTCTCTATTTTCAAACCACAGAGGATCGGTCAATCATAGCTTGGGGACACTGTTTCCTAAACTGTGAAAAGAAACTTTGGAAAAGGACTAGAAGTTTCCCAAGGACAAGAAAAGCAACAAAAGAATAGTTTAAGGGGTTGAGCCTCCCTGGTGGCACAGGGGTTAAAGTCTCAGTGCTATCAAGGTATGGCCAGCAACTGCAGCATGAGTTCGATCCCCAGCCAGGGAGTCAGGGATCCTCAGTATTTCAACAGATCCGTCTGTTCTGCTCCCCACTCTATCTCTGTGAATCTGCTCACCTCCCCCCAACCCCCCGCACCTCTGGCCTACTCCCCAGTTCTTTTTTTTTTTTAATTTTATGCATGCAAGCTGGGGTGCAGACCAGAGGCGTGGGGCAGTGAGAGGGTTCACCAGGGACAGAGTGGGGAGCAGAACAGGCAGATAGAGGGAAATACACTGCTGAGGGGAGCAGCAGGCGAGGCAGGAGAGGTCTGCCGCGCTGTGTGGGAATCTCTCCAGCCGGTGTCGAACTCTCATCGCTGCTGCTGACAGCTCCACAGCGCAGCGCTTTAACCCGCTCCGCCACCGTGGAGGCCCTACTCCCAGTTCTTGCATGCATAACTAAATAAAAGTAATTTTTAAAAAAAGAACAGCTAAGGGGTCACACAGGATGCCCTCCAGAGTGCCCTGCCAAGGTGGTCATGGGAGAGGTCAGGACTGACCGGCAGACTGAGGGTGGGAGCGCAGGGTCCTGCTGGAGCAGAGAAGTCTCATGCCTATTACCCTGTGGTCTTCAACGAGTGATGGACATCTACTTCTCATTTGGATTCCTCTCGTATCTTTCTCTTGCCAAATTGTTCTATCTAGGACTTGCATTACTGTGTTGAATAGTAATGGTGAAAGTGACATTCTTGTCTTGTCCCATATCTTAGAGGAAATGCTTTGTTTTTCACTATTGAGTTTGATACTAGCTGTGAATTTGTCATATACGGCCTTTATTACGTTGAGGTAGGTCCCTTCTATCCCCATTTTTTTTCCAGAAATTTTATCATAAATGGGTGTTGCATCATAGCTACTAAAGGGGTGACTGCTGTATTAACTAACAATATGAGTCAGGTATAATTATGAATAAATATATAAATTATAAATATATGCCATAACAAGTTACATTAGCTAAAATCAATAGAGACTATAAATATGTAATGTATGTGTGTATAAATGGATACGTTTTCATTGCACAAACGATAACAATGTTAACTATAAAGTATCTCCAAATCATCAAAATATATATTTTTAGAATAAGATTCAGTGGCAGAAGTGAATGGGGAAAAGATGCCAGTGTAAAATTGTTAAAAGCAAACTTAGGTGTTTTAAGTGGATGATAGTGGAATTGATCACCTAGACATTTACATTCCATGGAATTCTTTAATTAGAGTGAAATAATTCTTTCTAAAACTTACACTTTTCATGTTTGAAATATTTCATATGCTGAAAACCATACTTTCACAAGTATTAAAACAAATTGTGTACATTTAAAAATGTTTTATTTCAAGATAACTTTTGGGTGGAAGGAAGGTTACATTAGGGTTTTCCAAAGAAATAGACTCAAGAGCAGGTATTTAAAATATATAATACTGGGGCCTCCCTGGTGGCACAGCAGTTAAGCGCTGTGCTGTGGAGCTGTCGACAGCGGCAATGGGAGTTCGACTACCAGAGGGGGAGATTCCCACATGGCGCAGCAGACCTCTCCTGCCTCGCCCGCTGCTCCCCTCATCAGTGAATTTCCATTGATTGGCCTGCTCTGCTCCCCACTCTGTCTCTGGTGAACTCTCTTGCCGCCCCATGCCTTTGGCCTGCACCCCAGCATTGTATGCATAAATAAATAAATCTTTTAAAAATAAATAAATAAATAAAATATTTAATACAGAGACACAAGAGTGCTTGGCATATATATCAATTAATATTATATACCAATTGTATTACTCAGTGGTATTAGTATACTGGTATTTACCAATAGCATTTGTGTGTGTGCGTACGTACACACACACACACACACACACACACACACACACACACACCCCACAAACACAGAGCTCTATTATGAGGTAGTGACTCAAATAACTATGAAAGCTGAGCATTCCCGTGACCCCTTCCATATGCAAGCTAGGGACCCAGAAATACCTGTGGTGTAATTCAGTCCCAATCCAAAGCCCTGGGAAAGACATGAGCCCCTGGTACAGATTCTCCTTCCGGTCTGAAGACTTGAGATCTAGAAGCACAGCGTGCAGAAGAGCAATGCCCAGCTCAAGCAATCAGGCAAGAAGAAAGAGGATGACATCCTTCACCCTCCGCCTAATGTCCTATGCGGGCCATCTGTGGATGGGGAGAGGCCTGCTCACGTGGGTAGGGCCACTCACTCCACTGAATTTGAGATTCAACTGTCGGGAAACACCCTCATAAACAATGTGACGATGTCTGACCCAGTCACACTGACCCATAAAATTAAGCATCATGGAGTGAACAAGCCTTTGGAAACCTCTCTAGCTTAGGAGGCCACTATATAAAATTCACGATTTTTCTCCACCCTTCCAAATCTCCAGAGTGACACAATTAGGCTTCTAACATCTTCTAAAATATTTCTATTCCCGACCTTAAGAAAAGTACAGGCTCTTCAGAACAGTTCACAATCCCTTCACATACTGCCCCCACACCCTTGTCCTGCCTCCTTGTCTGTAATTTCTCCATGTTTCCTCCGAGCAGCATGAAAGGCTGTGAGAACCACCACAACCCCCTCTGTTCTCCTACTCTCGTGCACTGTTGACGTTTGGTTCCCACTCCACAGAAAACCTACCGTCTCATTTTCATCCCACTCAAGCCCCTGTCTATGAGTCACCTTGCCAGAAAGTTCTTCTCGGACCATTCCATCTAAAATAGAACCCCACGGGCCTCCCTGAAGGTGCAAGGGGTTAAGTCTCAGCACTATGAAGCTATCAGCAGCCACTGCAGCACGAGTTCCATCCCCGACCAGGGAGCTTCCCACAGGGCACAGCAGACCGCTCCTGTCTCCCCACTGCTCCCCTCAGCAGTGTACTTCAGTAGATCCACCTGTTCTGTCTCCGGTGAATCCTCTCAACACCACCCCCCCCACACACACACACCTCTGGCTTAACACTAGATCTTGTTTGCATAAATAAATCTTTAATAAATAAATGAAATAGAAGCCCAGCCTCTGTCCCTCACCCTGCTTTATTTTTAATCACAAGACTTTCACTGCCTGTTATAATATTAAATATCTTTTTTCATGTCTTTTTCCTCCACTAAGCTCTAGTTTCCTTTAAGGTAGCAACTTGGTCTTACTTTTTCATTCCTCTATGTCCACTGCCTCAAAATGATCCTGACACATTGTAGGCACCCTATAAAAATTTTAAATGATTTCATACATGGAGGAGAAAGTGCCATAGTTGATTCTCTATCCCCAGCACAGTTTAATTTTGCAATAAATGCATGTTGACTTGAATATATTACAAAAGGCTGCTTTTTGTTTACAAGAGCAATGTTTGGGCTCCTTAACAAAGATATTTTTAAAACCAAAGTAATGAGTAAGAACTTTACTGCATGATTAAATTCCCTTTAATTTCTTTGGCTTTATGATAATTTGAAAGACACATGCCCAAAATATTATCACCTGCACAACCCATGAATCCCTAGTCTTTCAAATATAGCTTCTCCATAGAAACCATTCGGAGATGTCAAATACAAAAGTAAAAGAAAAAATAATAATTTTTTAAAAATTCATTAATGGTTTCCCACACAGCTTATTTTTTAAAAATTCTTAAGCACTTTTCACTTTTTACAAAATCATGTTCACATCTGTGGGTCAGCTTACAGGGCAGGAGATTTGCAAAGGAAGCAAATGTCTCCAAGCCCTCTCAGGGAGATTTGACTACTCTTTGTTCAGGGAGGACAGAGGTAACACCTAGAAACAAACTTGCCTATTCTGAACTCAGAGTTTGGAATCTTCTCAAAGATGGAAAGAGAGTGCCTGCTGTAACAACAGAGGTGATGGTTATGCGAGAGATGTATGGTGGGTGCAACACACACGGGAGGAAGGACTAGGAAAGCAAGTGAGTCGCTGTTGACTCAATCGATGCCAGTTTTCGCCCAGGCTTCACCTTCTGCCCAGCACAACCAACTTCTGCCCAGTTCTCTCCCATTTTCTGTTTTGCCTTTTCCAACCGACTTCCTGGACTACCTCTCTGCCCTCAGCCAACTCTACATTATCCAATCAGGGTGTCTTTGATTATTGACTTCCCATATTCAAAACTGAGTTTTCCAAGAAGAGTGTAAAGCAAAAATCAATACAGTATGAATAAGGTATCTTAGAAAGAGATAAAAAAAATAGATGTGCTTCCCCCAGAGTCATGGGCTGGACCTTAAAATACTTCCAAGACCTGTGTTTCAGCTGACAACACTTCTGACAGAAATAATTTCTCAAAACACCTGCTTTGTTCCTTAAATGAAGGCTAAAGCCATTTTCTTTCTGGAGTTGGAACGAAAATGTCCCCGTGACCTCCATCTCGGCACCTCCTCTTTAAATAGTAAACACCAATTTGTATTAAAAATGTGGCTTGCCTGAAGGGCTGGACAAGTCTTCTTTAATGTAATAGCATAGGATTTTAAGAGCGGATATGAGAGGAAAAGCTTAAAAAATATATACAAAAGAATTATTTCCAAGATGTGGTATGGCTTAGGGATGAGAAGACGCCAACCAATGTGCTAAAATCAGTTTTCTCTTTCACTTCTCCTTCTGGAATGTTCCCTTTTTATTTTGTCATTCCTGGCTTGGCTCCACTCTTCTCAAGCCTTCTATGTTGTTTCATTCTGCCTGAGTATTTCCTTTCCAATATTTTGGCTGAATCTTCAGCTTTGTTAGCAGAATTGCAAGTGGGCGCGTTGAAGCATTACCCAATAAAATCCAACTTGAGACAGCACTACAATCTCCCCCTCCTCTGGGAAGAGAATCTTCAGTTTCTTTGTGCTTCAGGCAGAAGTGTTGGAGCCAGGGTTGTTGGCCAGGCCCCTCACTTGCCAAGGCCATCAGAAAAGCACCTAGGAGGGTCTGGCAGAACAGAGGAGAAGGGACTTCTATGAAAGATGACCTGACTTTGGACATTAACCATCAGCAAATGCTATACAGCATTGACTAAATCACCAACGGAGAGCATATCCACAGTTATTACCATGTCTGTCTTTGAAAAAACTCCCATTTCTTGAAGTGGACTATATTTAAATATGTTGGAACCAATGGATCATGAAGGTCTGAAGAAAACTCACCCCTTCATAAAAATACCAATTTGATAAATATTTAAGCTAATTTATGGCACATATTCTTAAGGTGCATCATGTCAGTTTTCATACAGTATTTAATTTATAGCAACTTCTGGGGAGATAGATGTCACTAGGATCAATCCACTGAAATCCAGACCTAAAGGAAATATCTATTGTCAGCAATTTGGGATTCAGACTCTGAATAAAACTATCCCTGGCATTGGAATCTTGTTGCTAGTATATAAATGAGTCAGGAATGGAGTAGCTCTTTCTTTCTTAAATTTATTTTATTTTTAAGTTATATTTATTGAGCAATTTTGATTTATATCACAGTATATGTCCTAGGGGTATAGGTTTACACCTCTAAAGCATATGCTATTTTAACACACCCTCCACCAAAGCCCCAACTCATCCTCCTTTGGGCCCCCTTTCCCCTTTGCTCCCACCACACCCTCCTGGTAGCCTTTGTCATAGTCCATTGTGCTGTCCCTCCTGTTTTCTTTTCTTTCTTTTTTTTTTTTTTGGTTTTTGTGTTAGCTATAATGAGATGCAAAATTGTAGCACACCTCCTATTGTTTCCACCCTCCCTCTCTCCCTCTCTCTCTCCCTCCTGGATGTCTCAGATCTATGACCAGCTTTCACAGTTTGGCTTTATCTGACCCCTTGTTTGCTTTCTCTATATCCACATACAAGTGAAACCATCCATTATTTTTATTTCTCTTTCTCCTTCTGACCTATTTCACTTAGTATAATCCCTTCCAGCTCCATCCATGTTGCTACAAATGCTTTTTTGATCCCTGAGTAGTATCCCAGTGCATGTATAGACCACCCCTTCTTGATCTATTCATCTGTCTTGGAGAATTTAGTTTGTGAAGCTTCCTCAAAACACTTGGTATGGATCTTCCCTATTACCCAACAATTCCACTCCTAGGTATCTACCCAAAGAACACAAAACACTAACTCACAAGAAAACCTACACACTAATGTTTACTGCAACAGTATTTAAAATAGGTAAGACAGGATAGCTGCTTTTTTTTTTTTTTGGCACTTTTCTTACTCATTGATTTCATGTTTGCAGGTAATGTTAAAAAAAAAAAACAAAGTACGATGAGATTACACTGACAAACATTTAGACAATGAACTATACATTTCCAAAAGGGCTGTTTGCAAATACTTTAGGAATACATTCAACACAATGAATTTTAATTGCATTCTATGTCTTTAGATTTAATTTTGTTTCTGAGCTACAATCAGGGAAAAAAGTTGGCTTGATTTCTTTTAATATTTATCTTAACATTCCTGAAATATGGTAAGCAATTATGCCATTTCTTAAATCCCTCTCCATCATCCTTTTTCTTGGTACTGGAGATGATGTACCAATCTCTTTAAAAATGTTTCCATATTTTAATGACACACAGAGGCCCTCTCAATAAAAGTGTGATATTCTGGTTGCTTTGTCATAGCTGTCTCCCCTCCTCTCTTCCAGAAAGATGTATAGCAAATACAAGTTGTACTAAGCCATTAGAAAATTTTAGATATCATGAGAAAAGAAAACAGTTGTGGTTACAAATACCTTTTTTTAGTGTATATAGACAGAAAACTAATTTGTCAATGGGATGGAATCAAGGCCACCTCCAACACATATGGCACCTTGGTGAAAACTAGAAACAGATTCCTCCCCAAATGGGCACAATCCCAATTAATTAGTAGGACAGGTCTCTTCCCTGCTCCCTCAATGTGCCGAACAATTTACCCTGAAAGAAACACTAGTGGGTTTTACCCCAAATGAACAATTTTCAAAGTAGAGAACAATTAGGATTCATACATGCTTTTGACAAATCTTGAGCCATGGTTATTGTATGACAGAGAGTTTTCTAGGCTCTGGAGATGAAACAGTAAATAAAGCAACACCCCTTCATGAAATGCATGTCCCCTAGAGGAGATAATATACAAATGAAGATTTAATGTGGTAGATTCTAAGGTGTAGGACAAGGGAAGACAGGGTAGGTGCTTGAGATATGCTATTTATTATGACATGATCAAGTAAGTCTCTTTGAGAAGAAAACTTTGGGTGAGAAATGAGACAATTTAGAGCACGTGCAGGTTGAGGGTGTCCACATGCCCCCCCTCAAGGAAGCAAAGGGGGTAGGCTCTAAGGTAGGAGCTCTGTGCACGGGGTAGGGGAGCTGCAAGAGGTTGATGAGGTAGAAGCAAAATGCAGACTTGGTTGGAAACAAAACAGAGAGGTCAATGAAACTGAGAGGAATAAAGATACACAGGAAGAGTGGGCTCAATTCTGATTGAAAGGGTAAAGCAATAAGTGTGTAAGTTAGCATGGCCATTGGAAGTGTTGCAGTGCAGACTTAGGAGTACCCAGGAACCCCCAAACCTAACCACTCTATGGGTTCTGCTATTCACCACATAAAGACAAAACATGTTCTTACTATGAAAGATTTTTAGTAGAATGATGTACATAGAGATAGAAGAGAAGAAAGGATAATAGTTTCCCAATAAAACACCTGCAGTGACAGAACCCCTCAAATGAATGTATGACCACCCAAACAGGGTTGGCCCAAAGCAAGACCACTGAGGCCTGAAAACTTGCCACAAGTCTTAGGCATCTTTTGATGAGGAACCACAGGAAAGGGGCAGAAGCTGCCAAGAAAGTCTGGAATCAAAGAAGCAAAATCAAAGTACAAATCAAGATAAGAGTTGCCATTGGCAGGGTCCATAAGTCTCTCATCGCACATCTCTTCCAAGTGTCTCTACATGTCATGAATTCAGGTATCTCCATCCATGTCCCCCAAGTTCCTGGTGTAAGCCCAAAACCAAGAAAAGGGACATCTTTCCATGGCTGTCTGTTCCATGTGTCTGCTCCCCTGTGTTAGCTCGCTTCCCCTCACTGCTCATCTCCACCCTTCATTAGGTGGGGCAGGGAACATGGAACCTCCCCTTTTTGTGAGTCCTCTCTATAACAAAAGGGTCACTGACTGCAGGGTGGGAATGCCAGAGGAAAGCAGGGAGGACAGGGGAGGGGCCCCTCAGTGGCTGGGAAGGTGTGGCCCTCGTGGAGACACTTGGAAATGGAGTCCACTGCTATCACTCATTAATAAAGCCTCTTCAGATTGAGCCACTGATGTGCTGGAACTCCTTGGTCCCTGCACACAGAGCCAACTGTGAAATTTTCAGGAATGTTACAAGCTATTATTAAACATGGGCATTATGAAAAAATGAAATTATATAAACATAATCAAATATATTTAAAAGCAAATTATTTCAATGGTATCATATCCTATTTACTGTGTTTGCTATCATCTACGTTTTTAAGCTTTTTAAAACTTGTATCCAGGCGCGGCAGACCTCTCCTGCCTCGCCTGCTGCTCCCCTCAGCAACGTGTTTCCGTCAGTCTGTCTGTTCTGCTCCCCACTCTGTCTCTGGTAAACCCTCTTGCTGCCCCATGCCTCTGGTCTGTACCCCAGCTTGTATGCATAAATAAATATATCTTAAAAAAACTATTGTATCCATATGGTTAAAATAACAATGATGGACTGCACATTGCTTCCCACTCTATCAAGTGATGTCACATTGGTAGTTTAAAATGAGCAATGTTGGGGCCTCCCTGGTGGTGCAAGGGGTTAAGTAGCAGCACTATGAAGCTATCAGCAGCCACTACAGCACAAGTTCCACCCCAGCCAGGGAGCTGACCCACATGGTGCAGCAGACCTCTCCTGTCTTCCCACGGCTCCCCTCAGCAGTATATTTCAGTAGATCACCTTTTCTGCTCCCCACTCCGTCTCTGATGAATCCTCTCACCACCCACCGCCACCTCTAGCCTACACTCCAGTTCTTGTATGCATAAAATAAATAAATCTTAAAAAAAATTAAAAATAAAATGAGCAATGGTGATCAAGAAATTGTGGCATTTGCATACAATGGAATATTATTAGGTCTTAAAAAATCAGGGAAACATGCCACTAGTGATGACCTGAGTGAAACTGCAGGCCATTATACTAAGTGAACTAAGTCACAGAAGGACAAATATGATATGAGGAAACTAAAATAGTGAAATTCACAGAAATAGAAAGTAAAATGGTGATTTCCGGGGGAAATACATGGAGAAATGGGCAGGTGTTAGTCAAAGATACAAAGTTTCAGTTATACAAAGATGACTAAGTTCTAGAAATCTGCTATACAGCATCTATGTCACTTATAGTTAACAACACAGTATTGTAGACTTAAATTTTGTAGAGAAGGGAGAACTTAGCTTCAGTGTTCTCATCACACATACTACTACTAATAAAGAGGATGGGAGAAAACTATTAAAGGTGATAAATGTTTATGGTATAGATAGTTGTATACTTGTCTCCAAACTCATAAAGTTGTATTTAATAATAGGTACACCTCTTTGGATGTCAATCATACCACCTAAAGTACTTTAAGAATTTGTCCATGAGACTCCTGGTGGCTAAGGGGTTAGAGTCTCGGTGCTATCAAGTTATTGCCAGCCACCACAGCACGAATTTGATCCCCGGCCAGGGAGCTGACCCACATGGCACAGCAGACCTCTCCTGTCTCACCCGCTGCTCCCCTCAGCAGTGTATTTCAGTAGATCCATCTGTTCTGTTCCCCACTCTGTCTCTGCTGAATCCTCTCACCCCCGCATCTCTGGCCTACACCCCAGCTTTTGTATGTATAAATAAAAATAAATCTTAAAAAAAAAAGAATTTATCCATGATGAGAGTATTTATCCAAAGTAAATCTGTGTCTGTAAACACAGTAAATCTGTGTCTGTAAACACAGATATTACCTATTAAATGGTAAGGGTTGATGTATAGTTTTGCTGATTAGATAGTAATGGAGAAATGTTAATAATAAAGATTTCACTTAGAATATGCCATGTCAAGGACTGAAGTTAAGAGGTTTCAATTTAATAAGTATACTTTATAGAAGGATGAGAAATAGTTTAACAGCACATCACACATTTAATTATAATATTTTGGGGGAAATATGAATTAGGATGCACCTCACCTATAAAACTGTGCTTAAATTTCAGTTATAGATTGACTACAAATGTGGGACTTTGGCAAAATCAACCCAAAAAAATTCTGCAAGAATCAGCAGGTTATATAGAATTCACGATAACAATATTGCATATTTCATTATTATTTTTGGAATTTTTGCTACATATTCTATAATACATTTTGTACATAATTGGGCATGTAAGTTTTTTGAGAGCTGTCTGGACCAACTGATCTCCACAAGGCTTCCCTACATTGACATTTAAGTTTGAAAGTCAAACTTACAAACTATACAAGATATATCAAAATTCATAAAAATCTCAAAACACGAAGCAAATGTTTATTTAGTAGCAAGCAGCAAACACTCATGGAATAGCACTAAGAACACACCTTCCTCAGCCAAAGGTGACCTATTGTTACAGGGCAGCCCAGATATAAAATGGGGTGCCTGACTGTGGGTCCTCACCCATGTGCTTAAAAGGGACTTATAATAAGAGTCGATTGCAGGCACACACAATAAAATTAATAATTTCATTTATTTGTAAAAGGAGGGGAAACAAAAAAGAACTCAGATATAAGAAAGAATAAATTGGTCAATGTGTCCTACCAGTTCTGCTGAGCTGGAATCCCAATGGCGCACTAAAAACCCAGCGAACAGAAAAAAGTGCCCAAAACCCACATGTCTGGTTATATACCAAGCCTAGCTGCTTAACCCCACCCTCCATTCCCAGCAATCCTCCCTTCGGTGATGATGTCATTGTGGGATTTGTAGTCCTTGGTGTCTTGGATCTCTTTGGTCTGAGGTGGGGATGGGATCCATAAAAACCTATCCATAGAGTTTGTTTAGGCCACCCTTTCTCCTTCAATACTATACAGCAGTGGACTTAAGCTGCACTCATTTATTCCTCATAAATTAAGTTCAATGCCACATGCTACTTAAATGGAAATGCTCCTCAATCTAAACCCTGAAACATATTCACATACCATCATCATCACCCATGACAATTTTTGTACATGCCTATTTCACCAAGAAAATCAACTATAGGTACCTACAGATATTACCTATTAAATTGTTATAATTTTGATCTTCTTGACCTTCAGTCACACTGAACTAGAACATGTTTAAAGGAATTTATTAATTCCATGGTAGACTGGGCCACATTTTTTTAATTTTGATCCAATACTGAGTGAGGCAAACGTGTTAACTCACCTTCCACTGTCCCTATTTTCTATTAGCAAATCCATAAAGAAATTTCCACTGAATAGAAGTAATCCTTACCAAATACACTGAGAACTTTTATTTGGGGATACTCTTGATCTTCATGGAATAGAGTCAATGAAATATCTCCCCAATGGTGATGATTTAGACATTTGACATTTAGCATATTGCAACTTCTCTACCTTGATACAAAACACAACAATTAATCCAGTGGCAAAGTGAAAGACAGATTATAAATACTCATGATTGCCATCCACTTAAGTTGACCACTTAAGACACATCACTTGAAGAGATGCAACAATTAACGATCCATTATTGTGAACCACAAATTATGGCTGCCAACTTCAGTGTGCTCAGGAAAAATAATGACGGCTGTAATGGGAGGCAGATGATCTATGCTGTATCCACTAGACACTAAAAGGACTGCTGCTTTCAGTCCCGATTGTTGGAAATGTTGCATGGTTTTGTACTTTTCTCCAACCTTCTCCATCTCCCATAACCTGGACTTTTTATATCTGGGACACCAGATTATCAGTGTCAAAGTGTGAATTGTCCCTGGTAAATCAGGATGGCTGGTCACCTTCCCCCAAAGAAAGATCCAAACTGAAGCTGAAGCACAAACCGTCTAGGAGAAGCGGGGGGGCTGGGGCACAGTGGCTGCGAAGCCATGGAAGTGAATAAGTTCATCCAAGATTTGGGAACAGGAAAGAGAATGTTTAAAAAGAAGTGAAAAGGAAATTCAATACTATGGATCAGGCAGAGGAAGAGAAACTGGTGTAGCAAACTGGAAGCTGAAAAGAGACTCAAGGAACAGACAGACAAGATTTCATCTAAATTCTTACTTATAAATGGCAACCCAAAAGTGTGTCTGTGAGCAGATGAAATTCCTCTTTGGATACTTTCATCAGTCATTTGAAATCTTACATGCAGTTTTTAAGAAATCTTCACTTTGAAAATAATCAGTTACATTGAGAAATACTCTCTAGAATATTAAAGCAAATACTTCACTTAAAAAAAAATCCATCCTCCTTTCCTGAGTTATTTTTGGGTGATGTTGTTGAAATTCAGTTCCCTTTACCTCCCCTGTTCTACATGGAGATGTTAAGACACCTACCTCTCAAAGGAGCTCTACGTGATAAAAGTTCCTGCAGAGTGGTGCTGGAGAAACATGATAATTACCACAAGTGCTTCGTTTGGACTGTGCAAAGTGGAAAAATAAATTTAAACACCAATTATGTACTTTAGAATTGAATGCTTTCTTCATATATAGACTGGCTAACTGGGGATTTAGGCAATGTTTACAAATTACCGGATATACTGCCATAACTCTTACAAGTTCTGCCATCCTGGGAAAGGAGGTCACACTTAAAGTAAAGCAATAAAGTCATTGGGGAAATGCAGTGATTATCATACCAGGTTGTTATAATCACTCCAGAACCATGCATCTTGGCATTTACCTTATTCTCTCATTTCAGGGGGTGATTAAAGACGGAAAATGGGTCATTAAAACACCTTAATTTTTTTGCCACAGACATTCACAAGCATTTAAAGGTGACTAAAACTGCTCTCAAGAATTCCTAAATACTCCAAATCATTTTTTAACTTGTAATAAAACTGTGATGTAAAATACCCAGAGCCACCCCTTTTCTACAGGCGCTCCAGAAACTTCATCTCTCTCTACTCATTACAGACACCAAAAACCCCTACAAGAGGTGGGAAGTGAAGAAGCCCCTCATTCCATAGATGAAATTCTCAAACCTTCGCTGTCTTCTGATGGCTTAACCCACAGTTCTCACAGCATAGCCTACCTGACTTTTGTGTTTATTCTAGTGATAGTTTCGCTGTCTTGCTAGACGTAAGCTCAGATGGCGGGGTCTGTGTGGGTGATTCACTGTTTACCACTAGCGGTGCTGATATGTGTCAATAATTATTGTTGCATAATGAATATCGCATATACCAAACAGAACAGTATGATTGGGTGGGCTTCTGTCCCTCCTATTTGAATGAGCTCTTGACTTTCTGGGTTATCAAGGAGGGCAGGCATCCCACTTTCTAACACTAGGACCCCAAATGGAGTCACAGGCTGGCAAGGTCCTGGCCAGCATCTTCCCTGTACCTAAAGCTCTCACAGGGTCTTCATAAGGAGTTATCAGAAGCCCTATGCTTCCTTCTAGTCTTTGTTTATACCTCCACTGGCAACTCAGCGAGGGCTCCAAGTACTGGGTCACTCCTACCTTCCCTGCTCTGACATTCCTGCTTCCTCCTGCTGTAATTTAACAAGAAAATGCCAGCCGCCATCACTCTGCATACTCCCTTCTTTTCTCAGCACTCAGAGAAACTGCTAGACCTGAGGTCCAAGGTTAAGACAGATGCTATATCCGAGCTACAGTGAGTCAAAGAAAGCTTGGGGAGTTCAGAGTGACCTAGGGCCCCACTCATCTGAGACCAGATCAAGTCATTGACTAGTTTCTACTCCAGACAGAAGAGAGTGGAGACGATTCTTAAGCCATTGTCAATACATAGTTCCATTATATCAAGTTTTATAGTTAGAGGAAATTCTAATATTTATTATCTCTGAAACATCATGTACAAAAAACCAACATGATAAAAACCTCCAAAGGCAGCACTTTAGCCTAGCAGTTTATATTAATATCTAAAAGTATGTTTCTAGCTTTTACTCCACGTATATTTAGTTGATTCCCAATATTGGAGAAGTAGATAGATTCAGATAAAATGTACACATGTATTAACAACATCAGAAAACTATGAATAATCTAAGTATTTATCTACAAGGTTTAATTACACTAGATTTATATTATAAAGTTTAATACAACATTAAATGCTATATTAGAAGACTTTTAATGATACAAAAATAATCTCAAGGGAATACTTTTGAAAAAGAAATCATAAAACTTTTATATAATACTTTATAGTGTTTTGAAAATATATGTCCAAAAAGTATACTACAAAATATTAAGTAAAGTTATCTTCTGCTGATAGGATTTAAGGAGATTTTAATTTTGTTCCTATGTACAACATTATTATAACAATGATAATAATGAACAATATATTTTAAAAGTACATTTTGAGGCATGAATATTTTCTTTCTATTTCAGTTGTATAGTTGTGTGTGTGTGTGTGTGTGTGTGTGTGTGTGTGTGTGTGTGACATGAAAGGTGTAAAGAATACTTTGGTTTTTTAATCTTAGGTAAATAACATATAATCTATGAGAAAAAAATAGGATGCTTTAAAAAAAAAACCTTAAAAATGTATCAAAAAAGCTCACAAAGAGTTAAATACACTAGCTTGGAGACTCTGCTTATTTTCATAAAATACAATTCTTAAGTGTTCATTTTCCTTGTTCACATAAAGAGTGATAAATCTCATTCAGTCCTAACTGCATTGGTTTGATGATCAAAACAGGCATTTCCTCTGCCTCCTGGCAGGAGGGGGCTTTTTAAGCGGACCCAGCACAAAAGCCTTTCCTCCTAATTTCCCCATTTTGACATGAGTGAATAATAACCATCCTTCCCCGCTGAAGCAGATCTCATTCTAATAGGTATTAAAATCCCGTTTCAAAACGGATTAATGCTCCAGCTCTAAGATACCTTTGGGAAAGGGTTATGGTATAAAGTCTGAAAAATCAGAACTCCACTTTTGTTTTGCATGGGAGAGGGAGACGAGACAATCATTTATTGTGGAAAATAAAGGTATGCTCTACCGGGCTGCTACAAAAGCTGTAATTTTATTTTGAAGTTCTCAAGTTTTGTTCTCCTGGTTTATGGTTTTTATGCTAAAATGATAGCTTTGTAATGGGTTGCATGGCATACTTTATGCACTATCATAATTATAAGCTATTACAGTTCATTCTTTGTATCAGGATGGTTTTATGGACATTTAAATGAAGTTTGTGACAATGAAGCTACAGTTCTAATTGTCCCGCATTACGGCTACACCTGGTCGTGTGCATTTCTCCATTTTTCTATTATAAACCATTCGGGGGAGGAGGGTGCGATTTAAAACCTTAGCTGCTTGCCTCACACGGGGCTCCAGCCCAACATGTAGATTTACCTATCCATTTGTATTTAAATAACTTATATGCTTTTTGCCTCACCGAGTCACAAAACCATGAAAGAGAAAAATCATCCTGATGAGTTTCAGGTTCTTTTTCCAAGGAAAACACCTGAAAGTCTGGGAACATAAAGCAGAGTGAGTCATTCATCTCTGCCCCTGGATGTGGAAGAGAAGTGTCAATGCCTCCTGGCTCGCTCTGCCTGCAAGAAATGAGCTGTCTGCGTGGTCGGTGTCACTTTAAGGTGTCTGTGATATGGACCATGCTTTCGATTTTTTTTTTTTTAATGCACCAATGAGGTCTTCTTAAAATTTTTTTAAATGTTATTTTTATTTATGTCTTTTACATTACTGTATATTCCCCGTAGGTTTCCCACCACCAATTCACCCCTGAACTGTCACCACGGTCCCCTGTGCTCCCCTCCTCCGTTCTGAGCCCCAATCCTGCCCCCTCTGTCGCTGATTGTCGATCTTGTATTTGGTTCCCCTAATTCCCGTTATAAGTGAGACCATTCGATATTTTTCTTTTTCCTTTTGGCTTATTTCGCTGAGCATGATCCCTTCTAGTTCCATCCATGTTGCTGTGATGCTTTCGATTTCTTATTCTTTGTGAAGGGGTTGGAGATGGTTGTCTTATTCCTAATCCCTAGCGACTGACACACAGTGAGGACAGGTATTTCCACCTAGAGTGTTTGCTGTATAGACTGTGGGAGTTGTCACTGATCATATTAACCATCCCATGTGGCGACAGAGCTTTATTCTAGGTGACAAGGGACCTGAGATTTCAGTAGCTGAATTTAAAGGAATTCCTTGAAGACGATGATGAATCATATAGCAATACAAAAATGGAATTTAATACTGAATGCCACCTTTCCACTTTAAATGACCTTCAAGGAAAAAGGAAGAAGCGCCAACTGAAAAAAATGCACTAAGAAAACATTACGGTCCCCTCCACTAAACATGAATGTGAGGAGAAGCACTTACTTCGGGCTCCTGTAGCCCCTTAATTCAGGCCCTTTTATGCAGAGAAATTAGAGCACATATGGTCTTCTATCAAATTGCTTCACACCACTGGGAAAGTACTTCTTTCCTCAATGTGAATAAAGTATTTTTAAATCATTACTGAGAAAATGCAATTTTCTAAAAAATATATAATTTATTCCTTAAAAAGCAGTCAATGGAATCATAAGAACAAGAACAACCCACCCATATTTATTGTAGGAGCCTTTGGCTTCCATGTAAAGGACTCCCAGTTCTTGCATATTTTAACACTTCCATAAGTTGTAAATGGGGCAGGGGGTGCAGTCTATTTTCACTCAATGCTTAGAATTCACTAATGAAGATGATAAGGAGGAATTCCAAATAGATAAACAGTTCTCAGTGGATGAAGAAATGAATCCTGCCATATTGCAAATTGCCCAGCCAGGCTCAAATCTCAGGCACCTGACCTAACTTTCTCCCACAACACAGGAAGTAGCAGTGATACCAGCAGTTTTTCACAGAGAATTACTACATTCTAATTATCCAGCTTTAAAATGAATAGTTATAAATATTAGACAATGAAACAACCCTTTTGGCTGATATTGTTCTAGAGGAATTATCTGTTTCATGGTTTGGCCAAAAGCACTGACTTGGTGGTGTAGGTTATAGTCATGTTAAAGCTCGCTTCTGCTGTGTGCATGGCCCAAAATCACCTCAAGACAATTACTTACGTATATCTCTAAATGAGGACACAGCACTTCAATCCACTTAGGCATGATAATGCTGGGGAGTGATTCTTGCTGATTATGGTGTTCATGTGTAAAAAGCGAAGAATAAAAATCTATGAATCAGACTGTTGTCTGATTCTGATGTCTACTTGGATTTCCACACCAGTGAAAACTTTGAGGCTAATGCTAACAAAGGGCAGTTTCTTTGCTTACAGTAGTTAATGCTTTAGAAAGTACAGACAGAGGAAAGATAATATTATACTCAGGAGGGGGGAAAGAGTAAAAACATCAAGATTACAGTCATCCCCTTTTACCACTAGAAATATTTATAAAGCCTGGTCCATTGCTCCATATGCATTTATTGTCAATTGCAAAACTCTCTAGTATTGGAAAACATGTACTCTAATGTTTCCCAGCTTCTCTGATAAGACTCAACTGGGAGCTTATTAAAACAAGTAAACAAAAGACAAGTTTCTAGATCTTTTACTTGGAGAGTCTGGGATCCTATTTATCTGTTTTCTGTGTTTTAATAAGTTCCCCTTTCTCCAAGCACTGTCGTAGTTACCATCAGAGAAGTTTGAAAAAATTACTATAAAACTACTGATAAGGAAAATATAGGTCAATAACAACTTCGCAAAATACAATGAAAATTAAGTGATAAATTTTCTAAAATATATGTTTGTAATAAATGTAATGGTTAAGATTCTATGCTATCCACCTCTACAATGAGGTTAAATTTCATTAGCCAGTACTTCAACCTACTTGATGAAGAACATCTTAGCATTCTCAAATCTCAAAGGAATAAGTAGAATTTATTTTTTCACTTACAGGAGAAAATGTCCCAATTATTCATTTACCAAGTAAATATTTTAAAATATCTTATTACCATGTAATTGCTGGTACTGAAAAAAAATTAAAACTGAGAGAGACATTAAGAATAAATTAAAAATAATCTATAATCCAAATTCTTAAAATTAGCTGCAATTAATATTTCATTGACTATATTACTTGCCATTTTTTAGTCATAGAATCTTGACTATAATTAGATAAATTCTCAACAAATCTCAATTCAATAACTTTTCACTCTCTTTGGCTGGAGGGTAAGAAAGAGCATCTTGAAAATTAGAGTTTTTTGATAGAAAATAAAGAAAGAATGAATGCTATACTTTATACAGCTCTCCTTCAAATAATTTTCATATAACATATATAAGAACATATATTTTCAGTCTATAAATCTTTGTTTGCACTACCAGCTAATCTTAGCTCATCTTTACCTAAGAAAAGGTTATAAAAGACCCAATCTTGCTTTCTAAGTTCATTTTCCCTATAATACCACCCAACCAGGTCATTATTTAAAGTGGAGTAGCCAAAGAGCTGCCACTGTCATCTCTACTTGATCCCTGTCCACATCTAATGAGAACAACCATCACCACTGAGGAGCACAGGGAGAGTAACACCCTACAACATGCCATAGGGTAAGGGAGATGCACACCCAGGCTTTTCTAAGGTCAGAGATTATATTTAGTCAATCTTAATTACCAAGGGGTCTTAAGAGAGACCCAATTGCTTTCTTTGAGGGAAGGTAACTAACTTTACTAATTTTATCATGGATAGTCACTTTTTTTTAACTTTATTGAGGCATTACTGACAAATATGATTCTACGTATTTATAGGGTGCAATGTAATGAGTTGATAGGTATATGGATTGTCAAATAATTAGGAAGAACAAGATAATTAGCATATTTATCAGCTCTCATAGTAACCTAGGTAACCCTTCTTTTGTCATAGTCAAAGGTTTAATATCTACTCTCAGCAACTTTCCAATATATAACAACATATTATCAACTATAGTCACCATCATGTACATTATATCCTCAGAATTTATTCTTCTTATGACTGAAAAATTATACCCTTTGAACTCTATCACCCCATATCTGACAGTCCTGGACCAACCATCATTCGATTCTGTTTCTATAAAATTATTTATTGCTTTATTTTGAAGATTCTACATACAAGTGATAGTCTACAGTATTTGTCTTTTACTGTCTGGCTTATTTCCCTTAGCATATCTTCCAGATTCACTCATGTTTTTGCACAAATGGCAGTATTTTCTTCTTTTGACTGAGTAATACTTGTTTACTATATATGCATACAAGGGACTATGGTGATGGTGCACAAGTGAATAAAATTGGTAGTGGGAATTTTATGGGGACGACACCTGAGAGGAGAAAGCATATATTGTACCAAAAGGAAGAATGACATAAAATATATATAAAATAAAATAATCAATAAAAAATATTATATATGCATATATATCACAATTTCTCTACTTGTTCATCCATAAATCAACATTTAGTTTACTTCAATATCTCAACTATTGTGAGTAGTGCTGCCACAAACACACATGAACATATCCTGCAATGTCCTCTGAGCTATCTCTGAGCTATTGACTTATTTCCCTGTGTACATGTCCAGGAGATGGGATTGCTAGACAATACAGTTGTCTCTTCTGTGCTCCCCACCCAGTCTTGCAGGTTGTAATCTGTCTGTGGCTTTTCCTTGGACTAGAGCAGGGAGAGTCAGGCAAAAGTTATGAGGATTGGGAAGGGCAATTCAAGTATAGATAGAAGAGGCACCAAACAGTGACTTACATACTTCACTAGACTTGTTTCTTCCTTATTACTGTCAGAAATTTTACAGGCCTTTGAGCCTGGGACACCCTGCTTCTAAGGCGGGTTTTTGTTTGTTTGCTCACTGGCTTGATAACAGCATAATGTCACTCTTCCCCAACTCTCCCTCCTTCACTTTTTTATATGCATTTTTGGTTACTCTCTCTAGTTCTCTTGCTATCATGAATTGATTTTTTTTTTTTTGCATCTTGTCTGCTTGCCCACTGTCAACTCAGTTTTCTAAAACCCTTTGGGTGGAAGGAGGACTTAGAGATCCTCCCTACAGCCTTGGACACTGTAGGTACAACCTGCTTGTGGACATTTAAGAGAAAGTGACAGCTGCAGGCTTTCTCTGCCCTTTTCATCAACGTTGTTGCCCAAGGATTTGAGCCTTTCCAAGTGTCCTATTTGGTACCTGACTATAAATCTGCAGAAACATGTACAAAGTAAAGGTGTGCAGCTTAATAAGATCCATGCCATCCTTGTGGTATTGTTGGCATTGGAATTGTAGCAGCGACTCTGGGAGACTTGTGCTTAGGAAGCAGTAATGTCTCATGGAGATGCTTCTGAGCCAAATAAAAATGTTCCGGCAGCAGAAGTAAATAGAGCAACTATCTGGAGATCCATCTTGCAGGTGGGTACTAAATTCTTGTCTCTCAGAGGCTTCCTGAAGTTTCCTGAGCCCACCAGCTGTTCCAGAGTTTGCCTGGAAGTTTCAGTCTATTCTAAATAAAATGAGCACGATACACCATTGCTGCTTACTTGTCCCTAGTTGCTCTGTTTATTAACATCAAAAGAACAAGACAAGTTCAGTCTGATGGTAAAGAAGTGTACCCCCAAATATGTAAACTAGCATAGGCACTAAGGGAAAAGAGGAATTTTCTGAATCAGAGAGCGATTGATACGCCATAAATGATACTAGTTTGCAAATAAGAAAATATGTCCATTGAAGAAAATATGTCCATCTCAAAAAAAAGTTTGGTTCTTACAAATGAAGTAAGGCCATACAGAAAAATAATTACCTGCGAAAAAGGTATACAGTGTTTCAAGACACAAAAATCATATTTACATTTAATGACATAACAATCCTAATTATTGCAAATTAAGGATTAGACAGCCAGAGAAGGAGCTTAATTTATTATCTGGAGGAGTAATTTTCCTTTCTACTTCCTTTAAAATGTAGAAACATGATCTAAGGAAATCTAATTAGAAATAAAAGTGCCCAAATTTTAATGTAGTCTTGAACAGCTCAGGTTTCTTTCCTACTTAAAAGTATTCTAAAAATAAAAGAGAAGAAAATTCAGAGATGAGTTTCTGATATAATTAGTTTTACCTTGTATTTCTTACATCGGGTATGGTTGGCGTATTAACGCATTATGTAAATAATCAAGATAAATATTTTTTTTCTTTAAAAAAAGGGGAGAGAGACAAATGACTTTGAAGTCTTGAAATGTGAATTGTGCCAGTTAATCCTTTGGGGAATATTTTTCTTAGTTCAAACTGATCCCCTTGGTGAACAGTGAAACTTATTGCTGAAGAAGCATAATGGGATTTTGATACTGTACAGAAGTGCTTGCCAAGAAGATGCAGACAGACTACAGAGCTTTTAAAGCTAAGGTTTCTGGCAAGGGAAGAAGACCTTGCTGGTCAGAGAAAAATTCATCTCTTTGAACCCAGGAATTGTCTTTCTTCTTTGAGGTGCCGATGCATATTTGAACTGTATGTATTTTAAGTTCTTCTACACAACATAGTCCAGATTTTACAAATGTTATTCTCTGACAAACATGAAAACTGACAAAGGTAAAGGTACAACCTTTGCTAAGATTGAAAACAGTGACTTTATTGATAGAGACTCCCAGAAGTCTCAGGACCTCGCCTTCTCCATGGATACTTAAAAGCAACTCCTGAGTTGTTCCTCAAGTCTTGAGTGAATGAATCAGAAAGACTATGTAAAATACAATCTCATTGGGAATTAACCTTCCATTTGGATAAAGAGCTTTTCTATACTTTTCTAGTACAAATAATACTGGCCCAAAGGCATAAGTGTTGTAGCCACATCTCTATTTCCAAAGACAACTCTATTTTGTCTTGAGCAGAAGTTGGAGCAAATTCCAAAAGGCATTAGAAATGCCACTGAGATGTTTATACATTTTAAATTTATAGAAACAGGTTTTACAACTTCTTTTGCCAGCTTCTTCCTGCAGAAATCTAAAGGATGTCCTTGGATGACAAGAATCAAAGTAAAGAGTAACAGGAACTCATAGAATGAGCCTTTCTGACCATGCTTCTGGTCTAGATTCTTCTGAACCATACTAACAACCTAACAACTGACTCACATCTTCATGTCTTAATGATAAACCCACATAACTGTGCATTTCCATTGTCAAGTGTATTGACACCTGGGATTTCAAACTCTGTCCTATGAAGAGTGAAAGTCTTGCTAGAGCACAGTTGTAAAAGATAGGTCCATAGAGTCCTTTGTTCTCACTGTTGGGACGGAAACGTCGAGATGAAGCTCAGACCCTAAATTACTGTGTCTCTCGTCACCACTTTGTTAATGATCTGCTTCTTTTCAGGACTTCCTTAAAAAATACCATGAACAGAATTTCTGACTTCGTCTCTCAAAAATTCTCAGAATATATTTCCCAATAAACAATATATGTGTGTGTTTCTTCTTTACGCTTTAGATATATGAACACTTTCTCCTAGCTTGCTTTTTGTTAACTCAATTCTGTGCGTTTTTAGGTCAAAGGATGAGTAATGAATGAAAGCAAGGATTTTGCTGTTATACTGGCCCAATTCCAACCCAAACTAATATTTATAGCTATGTTACAATGAAAAACCTACTTAACATCACTAAGTCTCAGTTACCTCTTCCAGAAATTTGGAATAATATCATCATTCTCATCAGGTGATTACTTGAAGGGACTATAATAAGATAATGAAGTAGAAAAACGTTCAGCTGAATGTTTGACACCTGGAAAATGCTAAATTTATATATTTAAGAATCTATTTTTAGTGTCAAACTCTTCTCCAGTAGAAAAGCACACCTTGGGAAGTGGTGTTAATGCTTCTACTTCCCACTGCAGTAGACGCACTGGCCTCCAGATGGCGACTCTACAGCCATCAACAAGCTCCTCTTTGATGTGACAGTGGCCACAGCCCTCACATGGAGCCACCATGGAGGAGACTGGGGAGGAGGCAACTTAGCTCCCTGAGTCTTATAACACAGTGTCAGATTCTATTTTATCCAAGATTTTGATGTTTTGTTCATTGTGATGTTTTCACATTACTTCTTGACTTTTTAAATATTGTGTTAAAATATTATTTATCTTGACTACTGATTTTTTTAGTTGTTCCCTTGAATTATCTGTCCTAAATCAATACCTCAGTCACCTCTCGCTAGTGTCAGTTCTGGCTCTCTTGTTTTATGGTCCCTTTCCCTTGCTATAGGCAGGTTTAGCATGGAGTGAGCACCTTTCCCCAAAAGTCCTTTTCCCCCTTGAGTTGGTTTCATCAATGGATGCTGAGGGCACACGGGGTTATTGCTGGCTGGTCAGAGCTATCAGTAGTAGTCACCAGCGGAGATTCCTGCTCTATGAAGTTGAGTTTAAGCTCGATTTATGGTTTGGGGGTGGCACTTAGTGTCTCCATCCATACACACATGCCAGAACTCTAGTGAGTCACTGGACAATGAGAAGAAACTTCTACCCAACTCTATAGGACATTTATGAGAATTCTGATGGTCAGTGAGATTCAATTCCCCAGAACATTTAAAATTCATCCAATAACAAGTTCCAATTCAACACCCTCTGTTCTTTGAAAAGCAGAATTCTGACTGTTAATGAAATAGCATTCGTAGCAACCAAATATCTAACTAAATTCCATCCTTGGAGAAAATTTGACATTGGAAATAAACTGGCACGGTGCCTCCAAAATGCCTTCAATCATTCAACATTATCATAATTAATAACTCTGATAGTCATCATTTTCTATTATCATCCTCATTTGATAAATTAAAATTTTAATGCATAGAGATTAATTTATTTATAAAGACTCCCAATAGAATTAGAATAAAACTATAAAAAGTATTTACAGTGTAACCACCTCTGACAGCTTAGTTTTTTAGTCTTTTCCCCTTTTTTGCCATTACATTGTCTGAGGTTTTCTCCAAATTTCCATATTAGGAAGAATGAAATGTATCACGATTCCATGTGGGGTGGCGTGCAGTACTAGCCCTGATCACAGATCTCCACCCACGTGAGATGAAACCAAAAATACCGATATTGTTCAGGTGATAAGCTAACCCCTGGTCTGGGTGTAGCAATGAAGTTTGCAGGATGGTTCCTCACCCTAGTAACTAACTAGAAATATCCTCTGCATTGCAAATGAATGTCAATTTTTCTTTTTTCTCTTCCAGATTATTTTACCTATTTATTGATAAACACAAATCACATTTGCTTCATTTCAGGATTTGCTATTAATATCCATCAATTTTCTCTCTCTCTCCCTCTCTCATTTGCTACCAACCTTTGGTTATTACCTGAGTTCTGAAGTTAATTCTGGCTTTTTTCCTATTTATTCCTATATATATATATGTTTTAGATCATTGTTCATTTTTGTACAGCTTCCTTTCTACTCTCAGGTGTAGTCCCCAAAAATTCCCACCACCAAGTCATGTGAACCATCACCATAGTCTCTTGTGCTCTTCCTCCCCTGTTTTAATCCCTCTCTGTCTTCCTCCCCTGCTGAATGACTCCAATTTATAGTTGCCTGCTAGTTTTGCTAAGAGTATTGATGGGTCAATATTCTTAGTGAATACTTAGAACTTAGCATACAACCACCATGGAGAGAAGTATGTAAAATGCAAAATGGATGCTACTTGTTTGAAAACCTCCCACCAACAGATAAAACAAAACTGTAATGCTACATTACAGAATTATAACAAAAATGCAACTTGCTTAAGAGACTTAAAACATATCAATATTTCAGGCATATTTCCAGACTATCTGTCCATTGGCTCTCTTGCTAGTTAAAACTCATACTTCATTGTTTGGCCATTTCACAAACATTAGTTGACCACCTCTTCTGTACAATGTGCTGTATAGTTTTCAGATTCTAAAAACATAGAAGACAACTCAGGCTTATAGCTCAGAAAAGAGGATTGATCTAAATAAATTGGTGCAGTGGAGATGGTAGGGGGAAAATTTCATTTCCTTCTCAGATCATCTGTCCTAAATTGGCAATATTTTTCAAATTTCAAAATCTTCTTGAATGTTCTGCCTAGAATATGGTATCTCTGTTTCTGCATACCACAAAATTCCATACAACCTTCACAGTCAAACTAGAGAATTTAGTAGGAACTGTACCTTAATAGCCCAGCAAGATTTATTCTTCATTTGTCTAAAATTCTAGACCAGTAAGAACTTATTTCAGTGTAACAAATTCATTAATGGTTATCTATTTTTTAAAAAAATATATGGTTATTATACACTGTACATAAAATAAATTCACATCAACAGAAAAGAAATATTAGGCAATATTTCTCTGATCTTTGAAAGCAGAGGATTTTCAAAGCATTATATCAATGAAACATCATAAAGATAAAACACCAGTTAATGTAGTCTAAACAGGTATTGACTTATAATGATGCACACTAGAAACATATGTTATAATGCAATGTTACTTCAATAAAAAATGTTTTAAATAAAATATCAGAACTCTAGATGTTTGTAACCAAAACCCATAGAAATTAATTTTAGCTAAAAAAGGGGGGGGAGGAATACTTATTACATGTGCCCTGAAGTGCAAGAGCAAGAATATGACTGGACCCAAGAAATAAAGAGAAACAAATAACTGGACCCACTAAGATATTTTCCCTAATTTCTGCTCCTCTCTGTGCCTCTCCTTCATTCTCAACATGTGGTTCCATGCATGTTTTTTATTTTAAAATTTATTTTATGTATTTATGCATATAAGAGCTGGGTGTAGGCCAGAGGTGTGGGGGGTGAGAGGATTCACCAGAGACAGAGTGGGGGACAGAACAAGTGGATCTACTAAAGTATACTGCTGAGGGGAGCAGCAGGGAGACAGGAGAGGTCTAGCGTACCATGTGGGTCAGCTCCCTGGTCGGGGATCAAACTCGTGCTGCAGTGGCTGGCAATAGGTTCATAGTGCTGAGATTAAGCCCTTTGTGCCACCAGCGAGGCCCCCATGCATGTCTTTAATGAGGATTGTAAAGGCAATGGCAATGACAGCTTCAGAGCTTACAATCTCATGGCTTGGGTTCTGAGCAGAGAAGTCGCTTTCAAGTGGTCCAGGAAAATCGTCCCTCGAGAGAGATCCTATTACATGCTAAAAGCCTCAGCTGTCACCACAGTGTAACAAGCCAATCCTGCCTCACCACAAGAAGGGCACGGCAGCACCTGCAGAAGCAGCATCCCCAAAGAAGGGGAGTGGAGATCTTCACGACACAGGATGGACTGCATTCCACAGAGATATAAGAGTTATAGCTATATAACTCTTCAATACTATTTAATTTCAAAAAGTTCAGTACTATTTAAAGGCACAGTCAACTAGGAAAAGGGTGTGAAACCACTATAAAAGATCGTTTCCTTCCTTAATACAGAAATGCATAAGCAAAATATGGATACCCCACCCAAAACGGGCAAGGACGAGAACTTCAAAAAGGACAAAGAAGAAATACAAGGAAACATAACAGGGCATTGTGGCAAAACTGTTTGGCTCCATGAGAATCAAATAAATATCGATTGAAAGAACTATCAATCCCAAAGATTTTGTCAAGGGAATTGATTTCTTTTTATTTATAACACCCAGGAATTCAGAGTAAAGTGCACTTTAATATACTAGCGATATTATGTAAATTGATTCAATCTTTCTTAAGGATGGTTAGGTAATATTCATGGAGATCCTTAAAAATGAACCTATGCTTAAAACTTAATTTCATATAAAAGTACTGAAGAAATGGAGATGTAAAATTAATTTTTTACAAGGTTGTATTTTTTTGAAGAATTGATGTTGACAAAGAGAAATAAAGATACCTCTAACAATAATCTAAATAAATTTGTCTTTTGAGATGTAATATTACATGTTACTAAAATTACATTTTGTAAAAATGAATAAAATGGAAAATGTCGGTAGGAAAAAACACAAAATACATTTAATATGCAATATGATTTCAGTATACAATCACATATTGCAAAAAATGACTGGAAGAGAATACACCTAAATTTTGATACTGTTAATTGTCTGTATAGTAGAACTTTAAATGATTTCATTTTTCAGAATTTTTCTATATTTTCCAAAATTTCAATAGTGTACTGGAGCTATTTTCTCTTTCATTATGAAAGAGAAATATTAAAAGAAACATCAAAGTTTGAAATTAAAAAACCTCTAAATTTGAATTTGTGAGGAGATAATGTATTTTTAAAATATCTATAAAACAACAAAAATACAAAACACATATCAAGATGCGTGAAGTACACCCAAAAGATACTTTAAAAAGTAAATATGAAAATCCACATGCTTTAATAAATGAAAAATACAGATACAGCTACAAAACTTTTAAGCTGAGTAGAAATAGTTTTTATCTTTTAATTTTATCTAAATATATTTTATATTAATATATAATATAATTAATAAACATATTAATATATTAATATATATAAATATATTTATAAATAAATATATAAATATTAATATATAAAAATTAATAAATAATAAATAATTATAAGTGTGTATGTATATTAATAAATATATTAATAAATATATTAATATATAATTAATAAATATATTATCTTTTAATTTTAATTATATATGTTCTTGTATGTGTATTTCACAATTAAAAATTTTTGCCTTTTTTATCTTTTTTTTAATTATTATTAGAGGTAACATCCAGGGAGAAGGAAGCACAATGGACTAGGGGGCAGGTCCTCTCTGGTGGTGCAAGGGGTTAAGTCTCAGCACTATGAAGCCATCCATCAGCAGCCACAGCAGCACAAGTTCAGTCCCCGGCCAGGGAGCTTCCCACATGGCACAGCAGACCTCCCCTGTCTCACCCACTCTTCCCCTCAGCAGTGTACTTCAGTCAGTCTGCCTGTTCTGCTCCCAACTCTATCTCTGGTTAATCCTCTCACTTCCCCTCCCCCCACACCTCTGGCCTACACCCCAGCTTGTATGCATTAATAAATCTGCAAAAATTAATTACTTGACTAATGTGAAAAAAATTAAATATAATGCACAGTGGAATTTAAAAGAATAGTTACTTCAGTAGATGTCGCTTAAGAAGAAACTACAAAAAAAGTAGCTACAAGAATGAAATCCAGTGAAAATTAGCTACTAAATCTAAACTTTGGCCCCATGATTATTGAAAGCTCACACTTTCTAACTTTCCTTACAAACTTCTCTTCATTTACACTAATAGATTAAGAAGGAGATCGAAGAAAATGTCTAGTACATTTGAGGTGTAAAAAGAGATCCACAAAGTCACACTGGTGCTATTTTTAATCTATCAAAAAAGACAAATAAATTGATTACTTGCCATTTATCAAGAGAGAAGTTATTACTTCCTCACACTAGATAGTTAGTTATTATGTTTTTTCCTGAAAAAAATCCTATTAAAATTAATAATTTTGTATTCTTTAAAATTTTTGAACTCAATAATACACTGAAATATTCTATCAATAAAGCATTTAATTCAAATGGTTAAAAATATATCAAGAAATACTAAAATACAAAATATGAAGAAAGGAAGAAAATAAAAATTGAAAGATATCATAATGGCAGCTTAAAAATTTAAATTCTGATAATATTAATAATGTACAATAATATTATAATTAATATTTAAATAGTTATATAAAATAATTGAAATTGCTGATAGTTTAAATTATTGAAGTCTCCTCAAGAATATCCATAACTAAAGGACAAGTTTCAAAATTTATCAAATAACAAGTTACAGAAGCAATCAAAACCACAAAATTTTATTGTGAACTCTTTTAAGCTTAAGGGAATTTCTTTGGTTTTCCAAAGAAAACCAAACTCTCTAGAAATCATTAGAAAGCTACACTTTACATTTTACTGTGCTTGGATGATTCTGATGAGAAAATTGATGAGGATGATACACATGGAAAAGAAACCTTATACACTAATCACATTTATTTAAATAATTGTAAAATTCTACATAAAAATGTCAACACATGAATCTCTGCAACATACTGGGAAAAAAATCTCATTTATGAAATACAATGTACCACATAATTGCAAGGATGAGTGAATGTGAGGAAATGTATGCACACAAAACAACTCAGAAGAAAGGTAACTGAACTCTGAAAAACACTTTATAAAATTCACCCATATTATTTGAGGTCTGTGTATACAAGTGATAATGGTTTTCATTTACATTTCTTGCACTATATTAATACTATAACTATTTCATTCCACCCTCAAAATCATAGCCAATGGTCTAATAGTAGAGGCATTTCTTTTTAAACTAGAAACAATATAAAGATACCAACCCTCACATTATTATTATTTGAGGTAAATTTGATTTACAACACTGTATGATTTAGGGGAGCAGGTTCACACCTCCTCAGATGTATGTCTTCATTCCACCCCCCCCACCAAAGCACCTAGAGTCCTTTTCTATAGACCATTGAGCCCCCTTTTTGTCCTTCTGCTACCCTCTCTCCCACTCTAGTAGCCCCAATTCTTCAGTCATATTTGCAAGATTTGTTTTGGTTTAATCAGTTCTTGGTGTGTTTCTTTATGTTCAACGTCTGATTGGAATCATCCTGGATTTATCTTTCTCCTTCTCATTTCACTTTGCATAATTCTCTCACTTGCATCCATATTGCCACAAGGGGCAAGGGCTCATCTTTCTGCAGCTGAGCGGTGTCCATCCGGTGTATAGACCACATCTTCTTATTCCATTCCTCTGTTACTGAGCATTTAGCTGGTTCCCATAACTCAGCTATTGTAAAATAGTGCTGCCACATAGGCTTGTAAAACTCCCTTCAAATTAAGGTTGTTGCATTCTTTGGGTAGATAACTAAAAGTGGAATTGCTGGGTCCATGTAGTAAATCTACTTTTAATATTTTGAGAAACCTCTGTTCTGTTTTCCTTAGTGGTTGGACTAGTCTACATTCTCATCAACAGTGTAGAAAATTCCTTCTTCTCCACATCCTCACCAGCACTAGTTGTTCCTGTTGTGTAAGGTGGTATCTCATTGTAATTTCGATTTGTGTTTTCCAGATAATAAGTGATGATTTACATTTTTTCATGTGCCTGTTGGCCATCTGCATGTCTTCTTTGGAGAAGTGTCTATTTAGCTCTTCTCCCCATATTTTGATTGTTCGCCTTCAACTTCTTACTGTAAAAGTTCTCCCCAATACAGTAAGCAAAACAGGAATGATAGATATTTGAAGATGATTACATTTTGAAAATACCTTAAACAATAAACTGAATGTTAAAGTATATTCTATTCATGCATGAAAGCATGTAGGTGTAAGTAGACACATAAAAATAAAATCAACAATAAAAAAAGAAAGTATTACAAAAGATCAATCTCAACTGTCAATAAATCCTCCAAAATAGGTAAAATAATAATGTATGAGTTGTTTTTGAAACTAGTGAAAATGATAAAAATAAAACTAATAAAAATACATATTTTGATAGAAGTTTAAATGTTCACATTCTCAGATAGGACCATGGAATTTTTTAAAATATTTTCAAAAAATAATTTAAACATTTAGTGATATTCTCTAAAGAATGCCAGTGAATCATATAGACCTTTTCTTTTCAAGAAAATAATTTTATGGAAAGAATAGTAGGGGAGGAAGCATCATATACCCTGCAAGTGATAAAAATTAGTATTGGTCCTCCCTGGTGGTGAAATGGGTTAAATCTCAGCACTGTAAAGCTATCCTCAACCAAGGCAGCACGAGTTCGATCCCCAGCCAAGGAGCTTCCCACATGGCGCAGCACAACTCTCTTGTCTCGCCCGCTGCTCCCCTCAGCAACGTATTTTAGTAGATCCACCTGTTCTGCTCCCCACTCTGTCTAGGGTGAATCCTCTCACCACCCCACACTTGTAGCCTACACCCTAGTTCTTGTATGCATAAATAAATAAATCATTTTAAAAATTCATATTAATATAATATCTAGCATGTATAAGGCAGACATATCATCAGTATAGAGTGTTTTGAAACTTAACTTATAATCTGACATACAATGAAGATGAGAACATCAGTAACACCAGTAGTTAACAGGTCATAATAGCATGTTTAATTATATTAGTTTTCCCCCTTATACCATGAAACAGTATAAATTTCAAATTGTTTAAATAACTAAATTATAAAAATTAGAAATCTTTAAAATTTTCTAGTAGCAATTATGTACATGAATATTTACCAATTTGCTGGGAAGAAGAGAAATTTTTCGTAGCAAATATTCCAACAGTCTTGCAAAGGTAATTCAGTGACTTAACAAATGACAACTTCTCCCATTCCCCACTACCCTTCCCCAAAAAAGATGTTTTCCTGCTGCAATGATTACAGTGAGTTTGCTCAGCACCTGCTCCAGGATCTTCCCTTTGGTTCCCAAAATAATACATCACCCCTTACCTATGTCTCAATCACTAGGATAGAGGGGAGCATAACAGAGCCCTAGGGGTGTGCTCGCTGGTAGTTATACCTTCTGTGCAGAAGTGACACACACAACTTCTCTTCACAAGTCATTGGACAGAATGAATCACAAAACCCATCCAATCTCAAAGTAGTTTCAATGTACTCAGTCAGAGGGAAAGAGCCAGTAAAGTTAATAATCACCACACGTTTCATATTTCAAGGGAAAAATCAATATATAGGACACTGTAAACATTTAAATATTTCCCTGCCTAAAATTCTAATCAGTGTGAATAATAAAATGGGAAATATTTGCAATAAAAAGGTCAAGGATTTAAAATCCTCACGGGTAAGAAAGTACCTTGCATCAATAATAAAAACAAAGCTATCTCAAGATATTAAAAGGCAAGGACAGGAACATGTCATTTAAAATTACAGACATCAAATAAATTAGACATCCAATTGGTAGTAAATAAGTCAGAAAAATTAAACACCTCAGTATTCAAAGGAATACATATGGAAAAAATAGTAAATGCTTTCTACCACCAAGAAAAATGCTTTAAAGTCACAAATTGACTTAAAGACCTTACAAATTCACAGGAAAGTTACAATTCAGTTGGGCATCTCTATATAGGTAGACGACAGCCTCATGCCTACGTGGTCATTTAGCATCATATAATCAAAGTCTAAACTGTCTATATCTTTTTTTTAAGATTTATTTGTTTATGCATACAAGCTGGGATACAGGACAGAGGCGTGGGGCAGTGAGAGGGTTCACCAGAGACAGAGTGGGGAGCAGAACAGGCAGATCGACGGAAATACACTGCTGAGGAGAGCAGCGGGCGAGACAGGAGAGGTCTGCCATGCCATGTGGGAATCTCCCAGGTCAAGTGTCGAACTCGTGGAGCTGCTGCCAACAGCTCCACAGTGCAGCGCTTAACCACTGAGCCACCAGGGAGGCCCTGTGTGTATCTCTTGACCTAATGACATCCCAAAGCATGTTGCTTTCTCCCAAGAAATGAAAAGCACCCAATACCAATCATAAAGGGAATTAAAACAGCAAAGAATTAGCAACAACTTAGGCAAAAATGGTGGTTGAATCCTTTTCATATTTAGACAATATTTGATGACCAAATGAGGGTTGTTTTGGAAGGAGAGGCCAGTGTTACAGTTAGCTGAAAACGGCAGGTTATAACAAGACAAGGCCACCTTCAAAGAGATCCAGCTATATTCAGTGATAGAATGAAAGGAAATTCACCAAAAGGTTAATAATTGTTTCACGGTGGTGATGACATTGCATTTTGCTGTGTCTTCCTTATTTTCAACTTTTTTACTCAGGTTCCATGTGTCTCTGTTTTCACAATTAAATTATTTAGAAAAAGATAATGCTTCCCATACATCACACAGTGGTGGCGAAGATAGGAGATCTGAGGGAAGCGTAATTTTAAGTACTTGCAAATGAGCAGCAAAGACAATTGCCAGATTTTAGTACTTTTAAAATAACTGTTTTGTGTGTTTCCCTAAGTTCCTGTTAGTGGCATTCTGAACACAAATCCTTCCGTGACATGACATTTAACTGTGATTTATGTTTGATCAACTTGTAGCTTTCTTGGATACGCGTATTAGTCAAGTTTATCTCTCTTCATCTGGGACCTAAATGTTTCACAAAGAGATTTTCTCTGAGAAATAACTGCCATAGGCTTATTAATTATTCATGTCAATGCAAACTATGTTTTTTAGCTGGATCTTAGAATATGACTGAGAGAAAATCTAGGAGGGTATTATGTCAACTGAAATGACTTCTGGACTCGAGGCTACTCGAACAATAGCAAACACAGAATTTCAATTTGAGACACTTTAAAAGAAGGGGATTGCAGTAAGTTTGTGAGTATTTACATCTCAGATCCTATAACCTTTTTAAATGTTCTAGACCATTACCATTGCAGAGTATTTCACAGTTTTTATAGTGGTAAATGAAAAATTTATTTGAAGGAGTTTTCAAATAAATATTCAGAAATGTTTTAAAAAGCTAATGTAGGGCCTCCCTGGTGGCACAGCGGTTAAGCGCTGCGCTGTGGAGCTGTCGGCAGTGGCGACCCAAGTTCAACGCCTGGCCAGGGAGATTTCCACATGGCACAGCAGACCTCTCCTGCTTCGCCCGCTGCTCCCCTCAGCAGTGTATTTCCGTCGATCTGACTGTTCTGCTCCCCACTCTGTCTCTGGTGAGCCCTCTCGCCGCTCCACGCCTCTGGCTTGTACCCCAGCTTGTATTCACAAATAAATAATTTGTTTTTTACAAAGCCAATGTAAAGTAATGAGAGGCAGAAAAAAAGAAAATGTAACAAAAGCCTGCATTTTGAAATATTTATGTTAAATATCAAGAATTTGTATCCCAGCCTCAACATATCTTTGAGATTATTAAAAGATATTCTTTCTCAGAGGGCATCATGCTTAGGCTATGGTTGCAAACAGAAAAAGGAAGTAAAAAGTTGATACTATAAATGCTATAAATTGATATTGTAAATACTATACTATACTATAAAAACAATGGTATAGTTAAGAATTTATATTTTTTTTAAGATTTATTTATTTATGCATACAAGCTGGGGTACAGGCCCCATATTTCTGATCAAGATCCTAATAGCTAACTTTTCATAAAAATGAGCACAAAAACAATCTTAGTCCCAAAGAAAGCAGATGATTGGACAAAACTCTTCAAAATGTGTTTCTACATTTTGCCAGTCACAGCTCCAGGGAAAACTCTCCTTATCACTTCAAAGTGAGGACCATGGGGTTGAACACAGTCAGATTCTTTCTTTATTGCAAGAGGTCAGAACATACTGGGTATGTTACTGTGCAGTGTGGATTTGCCAAATGGGATCACTCCAAGCCATGCTTCCCAAGCAAATTTGAGCCCTGAGCTCCCTTTGTGTGTTTCACCTCATGGAAACTTCTGGGTGTGACTCACCCTGGTAAATACGACTTTGTTGGTATCACACTCTTCTATTTGTTCTGGTTTCAGACATCAGTTCTTATCTTTCACAGCCATATTCCTTCTCAGCAAGAAGAAACTCAACCTGAGAAATAGCAGAAATAAGGGAGAAGCAAACTAGAAAACTGTGATAAAATTCATAATACAGCTTCCCTGCAAGGACAGGTTGTGGGCCTGACATATTCCATTCATTTAATTAATACGTAGATAAATGGAACTTGAACCCATTAGTATGAATATGTGTCATTTAAATGAGATGTTAAAAGCTAAAACTGTAACTGTTCCCAAGGTACATTAGAGCAATCATGATCACAGACATTCATAAGAATAAAGTTTGGCATGTATTGTTGGCAATCTTCCTGGTTCTCAGCTGCAAACTCTAGTCGAATAGGAGATGAGCCATTGCCCCATGATGTCAAGGTGCTGTCAGTCTGATGAGCTGGCAGCCTTGGAGAGAGGCTCAGAGCTTTCAAAGTGCTTGGGGACCATGGGCATTAATGCTGGAGAGAGAGTGAGCGATGTCTACTGAGGCAGGAATGGACAGTCTAGTCTCTACGTGCCTCAGCAACTACCCTCCTCTTTCCCGTCTCTCTCATAAGCTGGCCAGATTGTCTTGGCTGGATGTTAAAGTGCAAGGGAAAGTCTCAATTCAACTGAATATTCATCTGTTGGGACAATGTGCTATGTTCAAATTATGGCATTTAGTCCTGGCAGGGAGGACAAAAGTGCCCTAAACACTGTTCTACACCCAAGGAACAAATGGACTCCAGGCTTAAAATTTTACACCAAAATTCATTCTCCAAAGAAGCATTAGATTGTATGTTATCAAAAGAGGGGGTGACTTCACCTCTAGCAGGAAAATTCTGGAAAGACTCTATGTTGGAAGGGACAAATTGTTGGCTTCTTGGTTTGTTGATGGAGTAATGGACTGCTATCATCACTACCTTTTTGGTAATCTGCCATCAATAGTTCAACTTATCCCAAAATACAAAAAATTCTGCTGAGGGCAAGAACTAAGTTTTTTTCTTCATTTTTGTATCTCACACTGCTGCTAACATAATCTTAGACATTAATATATGACCGATGATGTTTAATGAATTGAGTTAAACTGAATATTGACTATCACTGGAATAAGAGTCCCTTTGGCTTTGGATAATTTTTTTCTTTACATAGGAATCTTAAAATTTATTAAGAAAATTTACTGGCAACATCTACTAACCTGCCCATGACCCATAACCTTTCTTCATCTAGCCCTTGCAGTAACTGACTATACTCGAGAGCTCACCTGAAAGTCCTTATTCTGTAGACATGCTTTCTTCCTGCCTAAAGGCTCTTTCTATTGAATTGATGCTGCTCTCTTTGAGACATTAAGGAGGGAACTTAGAGGTGGCTATCACTTAAGGTTGGACATTAAACCTCATTCTCCCTTTTCAAAGGACACCAAAATTCAAAGATACTTGCAGCAGATTTAGGTAACAGCCACAACATTGAGGCTTGTCCTTATCCATAGCTCTGTCCTAATCTAGGACTTCTTGGAAGGTAAAAATCCAGGTGCCCCTGGTCCATTCACTCTCTGTTAGCTCAAAGGATGCTCACTTCTCATCCAAATTCATCTAACATGAAATCTTTAACAAGACTGTCTTGGACTCCAAAGTAAAACAAGAGGTGTGCTGAGTAGGGAATAGAGCATTTATCTAAGGGAATCTTAGAATTTAAATGTGCAGCCTTGAAATTAAAGGTGCAGTAAATATAGGCCTATAGTAAATTGCTTATGATGTAATAAACTAAAATTATGGATGTGGCAATAAAGAGAGGCAATATAATATTGTATATTTAAGGAGCAGCTATCAGCAAAAGAATAGATCAAATTGCCATTTTGTTTTCTGTTGATGGCTCTGAAATGGTTATTATTCCACAGGAATGCAAAACAGGAGCCCACAGAACAGAAACATTCATTCTTTGATTGTCAGCTAATAGTTTTGCCTTTCCTTCTTGGGTGACCTCACAATTTGTCACAATGGGCATACTGCCATTAGTTAAGGGAAGAACTGGGGTTTATTAGAGTATGTACAATTATATCCTAATGTTTTCATATTCAGAATAAAATGGAAAAACATAATAAAGAAGTGAGAGAGCTATCGTTTGTTACTTGAGGTATTGAAAAAAGCGATATTTGCCAAGAGAGAAAAAGACATGTCATTAGAAGCTGCACTACTATTTGGACTTTAAGACAGCTGGTATGTTACATAAGTTTCCTATGGCTGTTATAACAGTCACCACAAATGTGGTGGCTTTTAAAACAACAGAATTGCTGAAAGAACAGCTCCTTAACAATTCTGAAGGCCAGAAGTCTGAAATCTGGGCATTAGCAGAGTCCCACTGCCTCCAAAGACTCTAAGGGAATTTCAATTCCTTCTTTGTTCCAGCATTTGGTGGCTCCAGACACTCCCTGGCTTATTACTGAACCACTGCCATCCCTGCCTCTACACTTGGTCCTGGGTGAGGTCAACCAGCCTCCTGGCCTTAAATACCACCTGTGTGGTAATGTTTCTGATCCCCATGTATTTATCTCCAGTCCAGACCTCTCCTATGAAATCCCAATCAGTGCCTCCAAGTTCTGAATGGGCATCTCCACTTGACTTTGTAATAGACACGATGAAATTAATCATGCTCCAAATCAAGCACCTGCATTTTCCTTCAGACTAGTGACTGGAAATTTCAGATCCAAAACCTGATGTCTCAACTATCCTCTTTCCATTTCACTTCATCAGAAAATCCTGCCAGCTCTACCTTCAATTTTTCTCTAGAATTCAAACACATACCCCCAAACTACCAATATGTACAAAGGCAACTTCATCCCTCACTTCCACTAGAGTAATGTAGTATATGTACATTACATATAGTAATGTAATGGCTTATTATGGCAGCCACTGCAGTGTGTATCTTTCTACTTTTACTTTTGGCCTCACCTCCCTTCTGCCCATTCTTCATATTTAATTTGTATTTGGAAATCCTATGTTTCTTCTTTACTCTCACACAACAACCACACCTACAGCACTAAATGTGTTTAAGTTTCCTGTGGCTGCTATAACAAGCACTACAAATGGAGTAACTTAAAGCAACAGCACGGATTCCATCTAGAGGGAGCCAGAGAGGAAATGAAAAGCAAAGGTAGAATTGCTTCCCTTTAAGATATGTTGTCATAAGGGCTTTGATTTCCACTGTGCTGTACTTTCACTGGCTTTAATTGCAATACTCTGAAAAACTAGGGTCTTATTCAATTCTTTTTTGTTAAATCTAAACACTGATTTCTTCAAGAAAAGCACATACATACTCCAGAGTGCAGTCTAACAAATGTTTATCGAATGAATTAAATTGAGTCGTAAGGCATGAGGTTAGAGAAAAGGTCTTTGGATGAAGGTAGTGATTTGAAAGCAGGTTAAGGAAATAGGTTATAAAGTATCCTTGGAACCTTAAAACAATAAACCAGTGGGACTTACAATTATGACTTTGTCATGTGCATATTCCTGTACCCCATTATTGTTCACTGTCATTCGGTACACATGGGATGAAACCTAAAGTTTGGAAGCAATTGCTTTGGTTACCTTAGGTACCCTTGTAAGCAGCACAGTCTTTAATCTTAGTTTTCCCTAAGTACTACCCTCTCCCTATAATGTTCATATTGTTAACCAAACCCTAATAGGGTTTGTAATTATGTGTATAATCGTAATTGTGTGTAATTATGGAATTATTTCTAGATATCTAGAGGGAATCGTGTGACACAAAAGCCCGCACTTGACCAACCCTCTCCCTCCACTGTCATTTACTGAGGGCAGTCTGCTCCCTGTGCAGAGTGTGGCTCTCTGTGGTTTCCATCTGGGTCCGTGTGGTCACCAAACACTACTGCCCATGCCCTAGCTTGGCTTTGTTGATGGGGGATTCTGCTCCAGAGATAGAGCCCTTGCCCTTGGATGGAACTCTGCTGCTGAAATTTGTATTGAGATTTCCCATTTCTCCCCATGTACCCAAATTACTGTGCCATATTCAGAATCCTGTTAGAAAAGAATATTACATGCCTAGATGTGATTTCAGTTAAAATTGTCCATGTTCAATTTCAATCCATTGGGGTAAAAAGAAAACAATGACATGTTTTGGTCAACCTAAGCTGCTATAAAAAATATCATATGTGGAGTGGCATAAAATATAAATATTACTCAAAGTGGTGTAGATTATGAATTCCACGGTCAAGGTGTGAGCAGTCCTGGTGTCATGTGCAGACCCATCTGTAGACCTACCGAAGGCTCTCTTCACTTCTACCTCAAGTGGAAGAAAGAGAAGGTTAACTCTCTTGTAAGAACTCTGGCCACATCATAAGCATTCACTCCCCACCTGGAAACAATCTAATTACTCCCCACGGTCCTACCTCCACACACTGTCACATTAGGGCTTATGATTCTGTGGTATACACAAACACCAGTTCAAGTCACTCTGCCCTCAGGCCCCTCCAAATTCCTGTCCTCCCATGCAAAATACATTTCTCTCATGCCAATATCCCAAAGTCTTAACTTGTTCCAGTGTAAATTCTAGAAGTCCAAAGTCTCTTATCTCATCTAAATTTCATCTAAATCAGATATGTGTGAGACTCAAAGTACAATTCATCCTGAGCCAAATGCTTCCTCAGATATGCGCTTGTGAAACAAAACAGGTGAAGTGTTTGCAAGACCCCACAGCAGGACAGGTGTAGCAGAGGCATTTCTGCTCCGGAAAGCGGGGAGACAGTAAGGAGGATGGGGTGGGGGGATGGTCAAAGTCAGTCCAAAAGCTAGCAAGGCAAACTCATGAGATCTTGAGGACTGAGACTAATACCCCATACGAAAAAAGGATTGCTTTTGAGGTTATTTCAGAACAGGTGCATCTACTGAAATACACTGCTGAGGGGAGCAGCGGGAGAGACAGGAATGGTCTGCCGTGCCATGCGGGCCAACTCCCTGGCTGGAGAGCAAACTCAGGCCATAACCATGATAGTGCTAAGACTTAACCCGTAGGCCACCAGGGAGGTCCCCTGTTTTTGAGTTTTAAAACTGCTCCAGAATGCCAGCACACAACTTGCTTCAAAGCCTTTGTGAAGGGCCCTGTGTGGTGCCTTTTCTCAGGTGAGTGAATGTGGCGTGAGGGACAGAGCTTTGTCCTGAGCTCTGCTTGTACCCACTCATCCTTTCCCGCACAGTGCAATGCAAGAAACCAAGACTAGGGCCCACAGGCCCCTGTAAATATAGTGTGCATACACACATCTATGAAGGAAGAAAAAAACATTTATTTTCCAGAACTCAGATTTTTTTTTTTTAAATGAAACAGCATTTGGGATGCAGGCTCTTTTTTTTTTTAACTTTTTTTTTTTAACAATGAGTTTATGCCCTCATCACTAAAAGTCCTGAGAGAAACTGACAGTCTCCTCAAAGGACATGCTTACTATTGTGTGACAAAGGAAAAATACAAGATCACTTAAAGAACAAGATTGTTCCTAGCATTGACTTCAGAATGAACATCCAGCATGAAGCTGCAGGTGAAGGCTGACAACTTCCCATACAATTCTCGTCTGTGTTCAACTCCGATTTCCCAGAGAACAGGGAGACAGTATACATGTGAACATCTCATGCCACAGGTTTAGGTCTCAACCCAGAGTCACTGCCCAAAGGAGCCATTGACATTGAGGTTGGTTATTTAACAGAGAAAGTCAATTTAGCAGGAGAAGAAAATTAATTTTCCAGAAAGTTAATTTAAACTTATGCATTATACATGTGTACTTATTTACTATTTTTCAAAGCAAGATCAAAGTCTTTTCTACAAACCAGACTACCAATTAGAGTTCTCTTTTGGAGACAGGATATCCAAATACATAAAACCTATCTCTGCTCATGATGTTTATTTGTGATTTTCAGCTTCAGGTTTTTCTTTTTATGGTCTTTTCTTTTTGAGTGAAGAGAAAATTTTAAGCAATTGCAAGTCAATCTAGCACAGACAAGTCGGAAAAAACCTACAGCTGACCTTTGGGAAGAAATCACTCAATGGCGAGAGCAGATGAATCGCTGTCTGCTCATTACAAGTATTCAGTATCCCATGGACACCAATTAATATCTTTTTCAACAGAAATGAGGAGGATTGGTCAATCAAGGAACAAGTTAGAAGGGCTTCTACTGTATATACTTTGTCAAATGATTATCCCAGGACAATTCCCAAAGAACTTTAAGAATGTACAGTTAGTAATACTTAACTGACCTCTATCAACTTCAGTGTGTCAAGCAAAGTCAGAGGTGAATTCTCTGATGAGTCTGAAAGCTCTGATATTTTGTCCTGTGGCTTGTGATGAGACTTGCATGTTTAAGATCTGAGAGGTTTAGAACATGCTCTCTCATGAACTGGAAAAGCAAATTTCTCCAGAATTAGGATGCAGGTTAACTTTGGGAGAAGATCAAAGAGTTTTTTTTAAAACAAAACAAGACTGTTTATTCGACCTGCCTTTGGATGTCGGAAAGTAATAGAATATGACCCCAGGATTTAGAGCCACAAAGAAAATATTAGATGTTTTCATTCTAAAAAGTCTAAGAGTTTATATGTCTCATTTTGACCTCAGTCAATAGCATGCTACTGCCTCTGAAAAGTCTGCATTCAGGCAGAGATCTGCATTCCAGGAAGGATGGGCCTCTGGAATACAGCTCGGATGATTAAGTCAACTGTGAGGTGATTCATGTCCAAACTCTAGAAAGTTGCTCTCCACCCTATTAACAGTTATCCTTTATTTGGTACTAAATATTCAGGATACATTTGCCATCTGAGAGGTATTAGACAGCTCACCTTTAAATTTAGAATCTTAAGCATACAGATGAACTTTGACCTTATTGTTGCGTGTGACACGTGCTGATAAATTTAACTTCTAGCCCTGGGTTTGAGATCTGTTCTGACCACTCCTGCATTTATTCTTTGAGGCCTTTTTCATGTATGGTTCTTGCTCTTATTTAAAAAAAAGAAAGAAACACATGAATAAAGTGACTAACATTTCTCATGCATCTCTTTTGCTTCTGCAGGAGGGATTTTTGAAACTGTGGAAAACGAACCTGTTAATGTTGAAGAATTAGCATTCAAGTTCGCAGTCACCAGCATTAACAGAAATCGAACCTTGATGCCTAACACCACATTAACCTATGACATCCAGAGAATTAACCTTTTTGATAGTTTTGAAGCCTCACGGAGAGGTAACTATTTTCACACTTTTAAAAGCTTCTTTGGGCAATATTGTCTGCTCTACAAGTCACCTTTTTGCTACCTGCCCTGTTCAAAGCGGACATCTTTGTGTAAATGGGTAGCAGGAAATGCCAGTCCTCCATGTCACTGTCCAGTGCAATCATAACTATCCTAATGGATGTTGCCTAGTTCTGTTTTCTGGGCCTTTCTGATTAGCTTACCCTTCAGTGCCCTCCGCTCTATGATTAACTGGTTCAGCTGTGAATGGAAAATGTCAGGCTTGATCTGTTTTTCCTTCCTGAGGGTGAGATACCACCCTGAAATTGTACAGTGCAGCCAAATAAAACTTTGTGGAAGGTCACATCCACCGAGCATGTGGAAAAGCCCACAGCACACATAACTCACACTGAGAATTTTAACAGGTTACAAACTACTAGTGTTTACCCAGCATTTTCTCAGCTTGTTATTAAACTCCTTTCTACAAAATCATGGAAATAGGAAGCGTAAACCTGTGAGATTGATCTTTCATTTGATTCTCTTTGTCTTGGGAACAGAAGAAAGAGCCCTAAAATGTAACATAATGGGTGTGGAGACTGCGAGTTGCCTTTCCTGGGAAACATGGGGCTTGTTCTGATACCCCTGGCCCTTCCAAGGTGACCCTTTGAAGCACGATTTTGCCCAAAATTCTAGAGTGTTTCCCTTTAACAAGGGAACTTGAGATTCGATGTAAGCGGTTTTGTATGGAAACATCACCCCAGATTCTGAGGACTCTTCTCACAGAAGAGTGTTTTGGCCACAAAGAACACTAATAAATGGAACGTAATAAATGTCATGCCCATGCTGGTTCCAAGGAACTAGATACTGGGTGTTTTCACAGAGGACTCACCTAGGATGTGTTCGCCTAATACAGGCTTCTGTGAGACTCTTCGTCTTCTTTATTAAAAAAAAAAAAACAAAAAAAAGTAAAATTTGTTTCCCTGGGTGTTCAAATTAAAAGTGATTTATTTTTTCTATCAATGGCAGGACCTTAGTATATTTTCTTCTTATGTGGCTGTAATTCCAGCTACTATATAGGTCAGTGTTATCTATAAACGAATAAAAACTTTATATTTATACAGGCTTTTACAAGGCATATTCACGTAATGATTTCTATGGGTTAGATCTCTCCTTCTCGCTCTCTTTCTCTCCCCCTCACTCTCTTTCTCTCTCTCTCTCTCTCACACACACACACACACAGAGATTTGAAAATCCACCATATTTAACGATGATGCTAAAACTGTTCACAAATTGAAAGCTTTTTGTCATCTAAAGTAGCTGTCATGCTTGTAAATAACCCAACTCCAAAGCTTCTTAAAACTGGTAATTTGTTGGCAAAAAGAATTCAAAAGGATTGATTTTCTGTCTAGCAACATTAGCACTGTAGAGCTTAATATTAGCAGGAATCTCAATCCATTGTTCATGCTAAACAAAATCCCAGTTCATATGCTCTCATGCTCTCAGCCAAGAGGCTCTGAGGACAAAGGCAATCTATGCTTGAAACACTTAATGCCAAGAAGTGTCTTCATGTTTCAGGCGATAATTCAGTGCCAAAGAGCACAGTACCAGAAATTCTCCTCCTGAATGATTATCAAAATTTCCTGCCCCAAAGATATCTGGAAAATGTGTCTCAAAATTTTGTCAGATGATTTTGACATATCCATATCATTTTTCTCTTTACTCGTATCTGTAGAATAATAGTACCATAAAAAATAACACAATTTTATTTATAAATTTTACTATTATTTACTGTAAAAATTCAATTTGGGTCAGTTTCAGATACTTTTAAACTAGCATTATAATATAAATATGAAATATTTCTAAACTTATATTTAATGCCACTGCAAATTTAGGCCAGCAAAAAAATGAGCAGATCCTATTTTACACGATTATAGAGGATAATCCATCCCAATCTTTCTGAAAGGAATTGGTTAATATTACTATTCCCAAAAATAGCAATACCATTTATTTATACCTGGGAATTTACTCTAAGAAAGTAATAAAAAAGTTAGAAAAAATATATAAGAAATAAAATAAGTGCTAAAATACTATAGCACTTATAACCAAAATTTAGGAGCAGATAGAAGATCACAGGAATAGTTAGATGGCAACATACACAGGGAATAGCCTATTCTACAGACACTAAAAATAAACATTTAAAGAATTTGTAATGACTTGGAAAAAAGGACATGCTTCAAGTAATAAATTTAGTGTTAAAAAGCAATGTATCAAATTGTATCTACACAATAATTTAGTTTTAAAAAAATTAGAACACCAAAAATATAAACAGGTAGTATCTCAAGATGGTGCAATTATAGGGCCTTACTTTAAAATGTTCCAAATTCTCACAATGAGTGCCTATAATCTTATGGGAAAACATACACAAATATCATCAATTAATTAATAAATATGCATGAGCTTGATATGGTTAAGCTACAACTTGGCTGATACTGAGGTAATGCTAGGCTGAACAGAAGGGGGTCCCTGGAACTCGGGGGTAGTGCTACCGTTATCTATGATTATCGTCCATGACATTAGTGAGTTGGACAAAACATCCTCCTCTAAGGTCCCCAGAGGCTATACTGTTTCATTACTCTGCGATTAATGAGGTCTCAGTATCACTTAGGAACATTCCCGGCAATTGTTCATTAGCAGAGAACTCCTCTGAGTTTAGGGATGATAGGAGTTAAACTACTTTGCAGTTGCCCAGAAACTCATCCAAATTCTATGACCACATTTAATATATCCATTGGTACTCTGACCCATGACAGAACTCCATTCTCCCGGCATCCACTTGGCTAATGGCTTGCAGAGCAGCTCTGGGTGCCCCTGGGTACCAGCACATGAGCAAGAGGTTTACACTCCATCTGATTAAAGCAATGAAGTAAGACCAGCGCTCATTTTTATTTGCGGGGAGTTGGCCCCGTGATGTGTTACTAATCAGTCCTACATTTACATCTCTCCGTATGTTAGTGTCTCGGGAATGGTAGTGGTACAATTATGCTTATTTCCTCAACATACAGATGGAGAATGTAGGAAAGTTTCCAATAATGAAAATAAAAAGAGAGAACCATGGAAAGAAAGATCAGATTCACAGATCTCTCTCTTTCTCTCACCCACCCACCATCCCTCCCACCCCCCTCCTTGTCTCTGGCATCAGCGTGTGACCAGCTGGCTCTCGGTGTGGCGGCTCTCTTCGGCCCTTCCCATAGCTCCTCTGTCAGTGCCGTGCAGTCTATATGCAATGCTCTGGAGGTTCCCCACATACAGACCCGCTGGAAACACCCCTCGGTGGACAACAAAGACTTGTTTTACATCAACCTCTACCCGGATTATGCAGCTATCAGCAGGGCGGTCCTGGATCTGGTCCTCTACTACAGGTGGAAAACAGTGACCGTGGTGTATGAAGACAGCACAGGTATGAGACACACACACACACACATCCATTCCCAGGTCTGGTCAGAACCAAAGGTAGCAGAGTGTTCTAGAGACACTGAAACTCACAGGCGCAGTCCCTGAAAATACGCCTTCCCATGAAGCTGATGGAGGGCTCTGACTTAGGAACGCTGTGGGTAACTCATTCTAAATCCTTTCGGTGAGTTAATTCTTCCTGATGGCCTTTTCATCATCAAGCTTGTGGGGATTTTTTTTTTCCTATCAGAATATAAAAGTAGTGATTTCATGCATCCAACACTACTAAGACTATGACCAGATCTCTATCCCTTAAATAATTCAGGAAACATTTGAAAATCCTGTTCTATGCGATCCCTACTTCATTCATAGGTATGTGAATGTCTTCACCATTGTAACGTAGGTAAAGGAAGAGGACCCCAGACAGTGGTTGCATCAGGCAGCTGACCATTCCAAGGAAATGGCCAAGAACCCCCAGTGATGAGCGTTTAATAAAGTAACATCTTTCAACCTACTAATTAGAGGATGCAGAACAGAAGCCTAATAATGCTCAATGCCTCCTCTCTTTAAACAGTTTTTCTAACGGGCCCCACATGAAGATTCTTTTATGGGCATCTTCTTCTTTGCCTTCTGGTTACATTCTGAGGTTTGTTGGCGTGTTGGTGCCCTTTAATCTCTCTCAGTGCTGCCAGTGGTGACTCTCCATTGTCTACATGATGAAGTCCAAGTCCTAATTTAAATTCTTCACCATGCAGCCCTTTCACCTTCCTTAATGCAGGCCCTAACTTCTCTACAATCCCTGGGCTGTCCTATCAGCCATGATGGGAAGTCCATCATTCCTTCAATGCCTCCAAGTTCCTCCCAACTTTTCCTCCTTGGATGGTCCTCCACAATAACCTCCAAGGTGGGGAGCCCCTCATTCTTCATGGTCACCCTCAAATATCACGTCTTCCTTGAAGTTTTCCTCTGAGACCACCACGTGACAATAATCTGGGTGGCCCCTCGATGACACAAACATAAGCATGATGTCACTTCCTCAGTGATCTGCTGACATGTTCATGAGACTCAAAGTTCCCAAAAGTTGAAATTTTATTTTATTTATTTTTATGTTCTGCCACCTAACACATAGAAAAGTGCTTAGTAATTACAAAGAAAGTAATACTATTTCCTTTCTGATGTTTTTTTCTCCAAGAACTGAAATTCAGTCATTTCTTTGATCTACAGTTAGTGATAAGACTAATAAAATAATTCATGAAAACTAATAAAGCAAGGAACTTTCAAACTATTTAATAGTATTCCAATTTTCACTTTTCCCTTCAGAATGCACAAAAACTTCCTTTTCCAGAGAGGGGAAAGGGCAAGCCTCATCTCTTTGGCCGTGAAATCTGGTTCCATTTAAAACTGCCAGATAAAGTAACTATTCTGGTTGGAAATATGCATTTATGTATTTCCTTATGCCTCATCTCATTTTAGGAAGAAGTGGAAGATAGGTTATTGGCTCTATACGTATTTTTCAATATTATGCTCAAAAGAGTCCTACTGGGAAGGATAAGCCACAGGCAGGCATATTTTTAGAGCTTCACCTGCTTGTTGTGAAGGAAGAAAACATATTATTAAATGAGCTCCTTAGCATATTTAGAGCCTTGATATAGAACATTATATTGTAAAAATAAGTGTAGTCAGAATATCCATGTTGCCACTTTTGTAAATAGCGAATTCTGTGAGCTCATAAAATCATACTATTTCTCTTTACGCAGTGCCCTCTGTAGTATAATGTTCTCTGTTTCTACCATCTCCAGCACACCAAGACCAAAGGCGAACAAATCAATGAATGATATTGAAACTTCTGGATTTTACTCAAGAAAGAGTTCAAGTGAAAATATAAGCATAACTGTTGTAGATTTCAAATCATGTTTAGATAAACTACTTGTAAAAGTGTGACGAGAAAGTCCATGTCCCAATCACCTCTCTGATTCTAGCTGAGCACCCATAAGTGACAGCCATTTTGCCCAGGAGAAAAATGAAACTATCATTTCTATCATCTTTTACAAGAAATTGAAACCTTTCATCCTTGCTAAGTTTACCTGAGCTCACTTGCTCAAGACATACTTGCTGAAATTGAAAATCCAAAATGATTTTGGATGTTGCCCATTGAGTTAGAGATGATTCATGTTAAAATAATGTTGCCCACCAAGATTTTAAAAATGCAAATGAATAATCAATTGAGCCATTAAATTGGAACCCAGAGAGTAAACAGGTCAACTGAGATCAATAAAAGCAAACATCTTTTGACTCTGAGTGGGTTCCATACTGCTTGACTCAGGGTTTTGGTTGCAGTAATTATCAAGGCATAAAAAAAGAAAACTTACTAAACCTGAAGGAAAAGAAAAGACTCAGGTGTGCTCAGCACCCGCCCTCATCCCAGAATTAAGTGCCCATTAAAGAGCACTTTTTGGGATTTGTTTAAGAGTTTGTTAAATAGCCTGCAGCCAGCACAGATGTCTGAGGGACCAAATGGCCCATTACTCCCATCCAAGTCAATGGGAGCACCGTGCCTGTCTCTAAGGACAAAATTCAATGCATTAAACACGAGCAGGCAGAGTTCTGTCCTCTAGAAATGAAATGGAGAAAGACCCCAGAGAACTGTAGGGGTAGGGGAAGTCCTGTCTCGCTTCATCGCCCTCTGTCTCTGTGGCCGCCTGCTGTCCCCATCAGTCACCTATTTCTCTCTGATGCCCACATGCAGAGGTGACCCCAGGCAATGAGGAATTGCTGCTCATTGCTCACCCCCCTGCTTCATTAGACCCCCCTGGTGGAAATCTGCCTCTGTGCTGTCACAGGCATCCAAAAAAACTGAGAAGCTGAGCACCAAATGCAGTGTGGAGGAGTCTATTCAGCAGTTTCTGTCTTCTCAAAATCAATCTCAGTGACATGTGGCCGCAGCCATTTCTGCAGAATAGCAGCCAGCAAACTCTTTTAGTTCAAAAGGACAAGATAGTATATAGTTTAAGCTTTGTGTTCCTTTCTGGTCACTATACTCTGTGCTGCTGGGAGAACAAGAAAGTAGCCATAGATGGCATATAAGTGAATGGGCACGGAGTGGCCCAATAAACCTTTATTTGTAACAAACAAGGAGGCCAGTGTGGGGGAAGTGTGGTGGGGGGAGAAGAGACCATAGAGAACAACCTTATAGATCATGGAGAGCTTCGCAGGCCCTGAAGGGGCTTTGACTCCTCATGAAATGGGAAACCATTGGAGAGTTTCCTGTAGAAGAGGGACATGATTGGATTTACATCACAAAAAGATCACTCTGGCTATTGTATTGATAATATAGCATAGGAAGCCTAGGGTAAAACCAGGTGTTGCATAGAGAAATCAAGGCAAGGGATAAAGGTGATAGCAAAAGAGTGGTAAGAAATGAAATTTGAGCTGACATAATGCCCTGGGGCAGTGGAGGTATGGTGAGACAGAAACAGAAGACAAAGATGACAAAACGTCTTGATATAAGTAAAGGGAAGAGCTGTCTTCCCCTGAGGTGGGGAAGAGTATGGGTGGAGTATGGGTGGAGGGAAAAAATGCTATTTGGAGTTCACTCACAGAGATGTGGCATCTGAGTTAGCAATGTCTACACTGAAATGGAGGTGATAATTAGGCAGTTCACAAATGAGTACAAGAATATGGTCTGGGTGGGAGATATGAATTTGAAAGTCCTTGGCATAGAGAAAGTTCTGGATGAGGCCATTAAAGAAATGAGTCCTATCCTTTAACTGTGGGTTCATAACACAGAGATTTTTTTCATCATTGGTTGCCTTAAGCTGTTCTTCTCAACACATCCCAGCCATATATTTCTAAAATGCAACCTACAATAAAGAGTTCTTAGTTATCACTTGAAACATAGTCTCAAAACTTTATAGTGAGGATATATTTGAAATGAGATTAACATGTATAAATAATGTGACTGAAAGAAATAATAAGTCCCAGGAGAAAACACAAGAGAAATGACAATCCCTAAAATGGCAATAACTGCATCTCAAGTGCTCACTCTCTGCCATGTATTGGTCTAAATGTGTCACATAATTAGCCCCCCTAATATATTTCACTATCTAGTGAGTATGTGATAGCTGCTCTTATCACTTATATTTAACTAGTGACTTAAATTTGTTACATCTATTGTATTTCTCTCCATTTTTCCATAGAAGACAAAAAGAATAGATTGTGCTAATCCAAGAATTTCAACTTGAAAAAAATTAAATCTTTTGGCATAGGTGACCAAAGCAAAATGAAAGATTCTCTGTCACAATTGGTGTTGAAGAAAGGACTAAGTGGACAGTTTCATCTTGGCCAATCCCAACTCACCTCTGGTGTTATGACCACACCTGACAGCCAGAACACCTGTGCTGTGTGGCATCCCACAATCTCACCTGCAACAGCAGGTGCTATTGGCAAATCAAGCCCATGTAATCAGTACCAACCATATAACAAGGCATTATCATTTCTTATTTCCTCTGACCTTATGCCCTCAATCTTGTCCACCCTTCTCATCCCCCACTCCAGTCCCTTGACCAGAATCCTGCTCAAATTTTCAGAATTCTACTCAGGAAACTAATCTTTAGACATTGGATGGAAGCAGATTACTTTTACCTACCATTAATATTAGTCAAAATGCAGGACCAGAATATCCTGGGGAAGCTAACTACAGTATAGTTCATCTCAAATATTTTTGAATAGATTCTTCTGTAAGGTCTTTAGCAACCAAGGGACACAATTTATTCTTTGGGGAAGTCTCTATTCTTTTTTTCATGCACATTTGAAAAGTCAGATGTATGAAGATCACACTTAAAAGTGATGTATTTCCCTAGGTAATTAATTCATTCACTTACCCATTTCCATTTCTTAGTTCTGATTTTCCCTCTCCTCTAAAGGATAGATAGATCCCCTTAAGAATCCTATTATATTTGGATATATTAATATACCAACAAGTTTGTGAAATGTCATTTTGCATGTTTCTAAGTTCAAATGAAGAAGAAATTAACATTTAAAATGTGTGATCCTATCTTTGCGTCCCAGTGGTTTATTACATTCATTTTTATGGCTTCAAGCCCACTGATGTGGCTTAATGAACAGGGAATTGGATTAAGACTCAAGAAAACCTAGGTACTTTGCTTTCAAATGAATACTCATTAAACATAAGGAAAGCCATCCAGAAGTGGATTGGGCTGCAATGTGAAGTAGAGAATTTCTCAAACATAGAGGTGCTCAGCAGCAGCTGTGGAAGGATTCATACATCAAGCAGGACTTTGACCTTTGAGGTCATTTCCAATTCCTGGCATCTGTGACTCATTTTCAGGGCCGATCCAAACAATTAACCTCCCTGTGCCTCACTTTCCTTCTTGTAAAATAGCAATGACACCTAGCCACCTCCGAGGTGTATTCTGAGGTTTATTGAGCTATTTATAAGTCACGTTGCATATTTCATAAAAAGGTGCAATGCAAATAGCAAAGTTTATTATTATTAAAGGGGGCATGGGAAATTTTAAACACCCACTGGAAATAGCTGGTTCTGTTTTCCTTCTCCATATGCTCCACTTGTTTTCAGAGTTACTCCATGTGCATGCAAATAAGCATCTCGCTGTGTCAATTCTGCATGCAGAGAGAGGTGGTCAAAGCAAGTGCTGAGCGTGGGCCTTTTGGACATTTTGGAAGTTATCTCTTTATGCAGAGCCCAGTTCAAGCGCACGTAAAATAAAGTCTCCTTGCCCTACAGTCACTTTGCAAAGCAAAGGTGTAGTTTCCAATTCCATTCCTGGAGATGAGAGTAGAGGAAGGAACCTCTTATGACATTATTCTATATCTGCATGATTTGTCGTTTTTATTGAGAAAGATTTGAACTTACAGAAAAGTTGCAAGAAATGTACAATGATTTCTCATATACCCTTAGTCCAGATTCAGCAGTTATTAGCATTTGACCATATTGCTTTATGCTCTATGACTCTCTCAACATATATGCAGCTACAAAAATCCTAAGAGTAAGTGGTAATATTGTCAAACCATTTAAAATTAAGCAGCAGATATCATGGCATTTTATCCCTAAACAGATCATTGTGTATTTCCAAAGAACAAGGCCCTTCTTTGTTATATCTATGTTAAGGTAGTCAAATGGATGGATGGATGGATGGATGGATGGATGGATGGATGGATGGATGAATGGATGAATGGACATATAGATACAGAACATATTCTGGCTTCCCAGTTACCCCAATAAGAGTTTTCAATTATCATTTTTTATTGCAGTAGTGTTCTTTTACAGCACTGCATATGATTGAGAGCTCATAGTTTTACACCTCTTCAGATGTTGGCGTACCACACCCACCGCCAAAGACATAATCTTCCACCCCAGACCACGGGGTTTTTTGACTGGAAGATCCTTTGTATTTAGTTGTCATCAATTTGCATTTAGTTGTCATAATCTTTTAGTCGCCTTTGCTCTACAACAGGTCAGCCTTCCTTCATCTTTCATGCCCTTGCCTTTTTTGCAGAATTCAGGTCAGATTTTTCTTTGTTTTGCAGAATGTCTCTCAAATGTATTGGTTTGTCTCCTTATTTGCATTTTATTTTCACAGTCCCTCCAGCACCAAGGGCTAAGAAAACCATCTCTAGTTACCATGCTAGAGATGCTCTCTGCATGTAGGATTCAGGGCTGGCAACCCCACGTCCCACCCCCCCAGGAAGACCACTGGCAAAGTTAAGGGTGTGCCTCAATCAATTTCCTTTCCCTGAAGTCATTATTTGTTCAGCAAATCATTTTTTAACTCTTCATTACAATAAAGTGTAAGTGAATGATAGATTGCTGCAAAATGCAAATACAGGGGAAAGCTCTCTAAAATCTGCCCCCTGAAAACTAAAAAAGGCTCTGAATAATTGTAAATTCTACAATGTTTGCTAATGAAGACAGGCTTTTTTTTTTTTTAAGCAAACAATTGCTTTAGGAAGAGAAATGGAAGCTTCACTATTTCTTGCTCATTGTTCTTCCCCCAACCTGGATCTGTAAGCTTCAAACCTGCTGATCCTGTACTTTTCCTGAGGCCTTCTCCTGTATGCAGAAAAAAATGAGATAATTAGGGGCTGAGTGGTGAGTACTTCTGAGAATAAATCTAGTCCAGTGCGAAACTGGTCTTTTGTAATGAACTGTTCTCCTGACTCCTCCTTTTATATTGAAATAACCTTTTTTTATGAAGCCACTGGCAAAGTACAGGGTCATCTGGAAGAGGAGGGAGGGGACATGCTTATTGATGACCTCATTTGCAAATAAAGGTTGAAGGGCTTTATGCTGGTCCAAATTTTCTTTATCTATGCAGTTATTCATTTATATAGACAGTATTATTCAGTTAGTTGATCTGTAATTTAAAAATTTAAGAGGGGAAACTGATTTGGTAAAAAGAACACTAGATTTGGAGTCAGAAGGTCAAGCTCTCTCTAAATCCTGGATCAGCTATGTAATTGCCACAAGTACTGGAAAAAGTTATTCTAGCTCCATCAGCATAAGCTCCTAGTTTATGAAATGAAGTAATGATTGATGCCCCATCCATGCCATGAGATTTGACCTGATGAAATCCTCCCATAGTTGGTGAGGACCTTACAGCAAGTGTGACCTTAATGCCAGTGCTTAGCGTGGGGTTTGGCAAGTAACGAGCATCTAAGAACTGCCTTCCCGTAAACATGAATGAAGAAATGTGTAATGTGTGTGTGAGTCCTCACTGTAAGAGGATTCTCCTTACACTGATATTCCATTCAGCCAAGAACAAAAGTGCAGTTTATGGCAGCATATGAAACGCATTTTTAAAATGTTTTTTCCATTTTATTCAATTTTATTCAAAGGCTACATAGATCTCCCTTGAGGTCATGCTTTACAAAAAAAAAATGTGTTTGCAAAGCAGAAGGACAATAGGAAAAACCTGAGAGAGACACCGCATCCTGGGAGAGGGGAGAAAGGAGAGATCCCTATTTCAGTTTTTACCCCATCTCATCAAACAATCCAAAGTTCTAGTGTTCCCTGAGCACCAACGTTTGCATGTGTGAGGCAGGATGGTGGAGTGGGAACCCTGGGTCTGGAATCATGGACCACAGTTTGAATCCATGGCTCCTCCTAACTACTCTGTGACCTTGAGTAACTTAGTTGCTCCGAGCCTTGGTTTCCTTATTTGAAAGAATGAAGCTAATGCTTGTTTCATAGGATGATTGTGAGGCTTAGCCCATATAAGGAATCACTGACACTCAAGTCTGGGTGCTTAGTTTTCTTGCATTCTCAGTACTCCTCAGTGGTTCGGGACAAGTGACTAGAAGTAAGAGTGATGTCTCACTATCGGTGCATGAGAGACTACACCACATTAATGACTTGAAAAGAAGCAAAAGTCCAGGAGGAAGGTTACCATTCCAATGACTTCAAATTTTATTCCCCCCCCAAAAAAAAAAATTTAAAGAATAACAATGCTAAATCTTGATAGGGTCATACAACTTCTCTTCCCACTGGCCTCCTCTATTTGACTCTAAAGCTGAAATTAATTACAAATTAACTGGACATGAGAACTAAATCTATCCATGGTGTCCAAGGAAACTTTGTACAAAAGGTGGGCTCTTAGCAGAAAGATAACTAAACAAATAACTAAACAAGATAACTTGTTTAGTTAAAAGATAACTAAACAAGAAAATGAAAGAAATCATCAGACCCAAGGTAGGCGGTCTCCAGACTGTCTCTGACATACTACACACACAATTTCCGTCTGAATACTGATGGCGCTTAATATTCCCTATGAAAGGCTTGAAACTGACACATCCTAAAGGTGCAGAACTGTGTAATAAGAAATAAAGTCATTTTTCCAACGTGCTGGGAGTCCCTGAGTGAGAGCTAACACAATACAGTGTAGCAAGCACAGGAGGGGAATAAGATGGAGATATTATGGGCTGTTTGTCTTGCCCTCCTAAAGCACATCTATTAAAAAATGATACAGTTGAACCCTCTCACCACCTCACGCCTCTGGCCTGTATCCCAGCTTGTATGCATAAATAAATAAATCTTTTAAAAAATGATACAGTTGAGCGATTCATACCTAGGGTGAATCAAACATTTGCCATCCAGTTCCTTGTTATATATACTTTCCTATAATTACCAATAGTGGATTTGCAAAAAAAAATATCTTCCAGCTTTTATTAACATAATCCCTAAAAAGTCTCTGCTCTTTTTTTTATAAATCAAGGAAGGAATTTTGAATTTAACATTTAATCATATTAGACAGAAGACATAATGAGTCATTTATAAATAATTTATATGGCAGGAACTGGAAAATTACAGACAGCAGCTTAGCTAACTCACGGTAAATAGTGTGTTGTATAGAAATATGTTATAGAAAGCTTACAGAGGTTTTCACAAGAAATGTTCGTATTCTTTTGGCATTTTTAAGTGAGCTGGTGGCATCCACATCTTTGAGAATGGTTGGAAAAGTCAGGCAACTCCTTTAGAGCAGTTTTATAGTTCCTTGATTTGCTAGAGATTTGAGGGGGTGGCTGGAAGCTGGAGAGGACAACTGCATTCTAAATAAATTCAAAAAGCAGTTGGGGAAATTGTGTTTCCAAGCCATGTATGCCCACAGAAGGAAAATACAGCATAATGTGCACAGATAGAGGGATGACAAATGAGAAAGTCAATAATGTAACCTTTAGGTAGCTGGCCTCTGGATGCATTTTGGGAGTGACCTGAGTTTGACTATAAGTGGCAATAAACAAATATTCTTTCAACAGAAGAGTCTGTTCCATCACTGGATGTCATTTTCCAGGTCTAATTCGTCTGCAAGAGCTCATCAAAGCTCCCTCCAGATATAACATTAAAATCAAAATCCGCCAGCTGCCCTCTGGGAATAAAGATGCCAAGCCTTTGCTCAAGGAGATGAAGAAGGGCAAGGAGTTCTATGTGATATTTGATTGTTCACATGAAACAGCAGCTGAAATCCTTAAGCAGGTAAGAGGGGTGGGAGGAGGTGGGAGTGTGGGGGAAATGCTCCTTTCTCTTAAGATGCCAGCTGGTTTCACTTGGTGCAGCAAAAGCACATCGCAGCAGTCCAGTGGGGCGGGGGGTATAGATAGCAGTTTTCAGAATGATTTGAAGGATCCAAAGAGCTCAGGGCTTCCTTGAAACCACTTGTCTTTATGCGATTATAGATACCTGGTTCTACGCACCTCTCGGGAGGGAGGTAGAGTGTGCCACCAGAGGTTCAGAGGAGAAGGGCATCCTCTCAAGGTGATTAAGCATTTCTTTTCTGTCTCTTGAAAAGACTCAGCCAGATTCCATTGACACAATGCCTGGCTTGCCCTAAACACCTCTCTCTCCTGGCAAGACCTCTTTGTCACTCCTGCGGGATGATAGCTATCATGAAAAGGGACACGACAATCACCAAGGAGATGTCTCTGTCTTCTAATTTGTAATAGACAAGGAATCGCCATGCATTTGTCTTCAGGGATTGCTTGGGTGGAAACACTTGGGAAATTGTGAACTCACGTAAGAACAAGAGGTGTTAGAAATGGTGTCAACAACAACAGAGTAATAGTACCTGAGCACAGAACAGCACTGGTCTTATGCCCGTGGATGAAGATTCAGTTATCAAGAAGACAAAGCGTAGATGAATGATACCTGTCACTAGTGATTTTGCTTTCCCAGGGACGTTTGGCGATGTCTGGAGACATACTGGTTGTCCTATTCTATGGGAATGAGTGAGTAGAGGCCAGGGATGCTCCCAGCATGCAATAACACACAGGCCATCCCCACAACAAAGAACGAGGTAGCCTAAATTGTTAGGAGTGCTGAAGTTGAGAAAGTCTGGCGCGGACATAGACGACCAGAAAGGCTAGCCAAATGTTCACAATAGAAGCATTAATAAAAGATTAGGGGATTGAAATAGAACTTAGAGAAATAAAGGCCAAGTTGTATTTACGTGGCCTGAAGGGTGTGTCCTTGTATTTAATTTAAGTGGCATCAGGCACTGTTCTTATCTAAAATGACATAAGCGCCTATGGCACTCCCAAGTTTGAAAGGTCTGCTGTGTGGCTAGCTGGCAATGGCACTAATCTCAAAAGCAGTGCATCCCCTCTGCGTGAAGGAGAGCTGTGGATTGCAGTCACTTGCCAAAGCTCTCAAAGCAGTGATGGGTCTAGCTCTCCAATGCTGTATCTCAAATCTGAAGGGCATCTCTCTGCAGCCACTGAGTTCAGGGGCAAGTTTTTAATTGCACTGGAAGTGCCCAATCAGGAAAACGCAACATGATATCTCCATGATCCCCAGATGATTACAATGTAGAACCGATTTATTTCATTCATAAATTTTTATGGAAGTAAAAACACTATTATATTACATAGGTGTGCAACCAGGTAGACTACACAAAGTTCCCCACTGAAAGTCGAATTCTGTCCTTCACCCGACCAGTGGCCCCGTCTACCTGATTTGGGTCCTATTTAAATTTCAGTGGAAAACAATCACAGACGTCATGAAGGCTAATCCTCCCACTTTAGAGGAGGAATTCCCAGAGTCACACAGGCAAGAAGAGGCACTCAGTCTCCTTGATGCCATCTAGTGCTCTCTCCAATCTGAAATGTTGCTTCTCCAGTTAGGGGAAGAGTATCTGTCCCTTACTTCTAGACTTCCGTTGGGTCATATTAACCACTCTTTACATATAATTCTCTCTCTCTAAAGAAAGCAAACATGTTGAGGGGATGTCAGCAAGTAAAAAACTTTAAAGGTAAATAGATTTTATCAGCAGCCCTTTATCTTAAGTCTTCATTTGAGAATTTTAATACAGTTCATTAATGTGTGTAATGAAGTGTGGACCTGAATGTGAAAACCACCCACATTTTGTGTGCAGTCCTCAAAATGCAGAGAAGCATCCCTTCCCAAGAGCCTGTCATAATGGAGGCTGGAGACTTATATTACACTTAAGAGGATGATTTGCTGATGAGGCTTCTCTTGGTTAGATACCCATTTGGCTCACACAACTGTCCAGATCTCTCCCAAAGGGTGAGCTTGGAGTAGGAAAAGAAGTGCTGGGGACGGGGGCGACGGGGAGGGAGGATAAGGGCACAAAATGGAGTAGAAAAGGGCACAAGGGACCACAGAGATGGATCACGGGTGAATTGGTGGTGGGTTGCCCAAGGGGAATACAAAATGTAAAAGATAGAAGTAACAATAAATATATATATATACGCATGCTGGGTGTGGGGAAGAGCTGCTGGAGTTTCTCCTTTTTCGGTAAGTGTAGACTTAAAAGCTCCATGTATGTAAGTGGTTCCCGCCTGGTAGCCTAGAGATTTTATTATTCAAAGAACAATTTGTAAAAAAGCAAAAGCCCTCTAAGAGAAATCCTCCCAGGAAGTTTGTGGAAAGGGGGAGAGGATTCATTCAGTTCTATCACAAACACATTTTTCTCCATCTCCTGTCCTCCCGTGTTTTATCCTGCAGTTCCTCTTCCTAATCCTGTGAATGGTACGGTTGGCTGAGAGACTTGGGGATAATATTTAAAGAGACTGTTCATTGCTTTATGTTCTAGACAGGAAACCTGAAAATATGGGGAGAGAGGAGAACCTTTTCAAAGGTTCTATGGAAATACCTCTGGGTGTGTGTGTACGTGTGTGTGTGTGGCTGGTTTTCAAACACTGATAAAGATGATCATTCACAGAGAATTGTGATATATGCTACATGTGAAATGATACACCCATTTTATTTTAGTGAGAATAAATTATATTTACTCTATCTTAATTAACTAATTAATTAATAGAAATAAGAGGTTCCAGCATAGCATATGTGAAAGTTCAATCATTCTTTTTGAAACCAACATAGTGGACCTGGGTTGATTTAATGCTGCTTCCTTTAGATCTGCAAAAAGTTGTCGTGGTTTGCGAGATGATATTAGAGACCTCGGGGTATTCTATGTTGTCAAAACGAGGCCCAAGTACTCTGTGTGATCCAGTTTATCCTGCAGGTCAGCAACATGTGAAAATAGACAGAGACTTGGTTGTACTGCCTGCTGAGCATGTCCCTGGGGATCTCAGGGTCCCGGTTCCCAACCCACACAACCAACCTCTTTTGATCTGAAAAAGGGAAAGGGGGCCTCTCTGGTGGTGCAAGGGGTTAAGTCTTAGCACTGTGAAGCTATCCCTAGCCACTGCAGCATGAGTTCGATCCCAGGCCAGGGAGCTTCCCACATCGCGCAGCAGACCTCCCCTGTCTTGCCCACTGCTCCCCTCGGCAGTGTATTTTAATCAATCCACCTGTCCTGCTCCCCTCTCTGTCACTGGTGAATCCTCTCACCACCCCACACCTCTGGCTTACACCCCAGCTCTTGTATGCATAAATAAATATATCTTAAAAAAAAAAAAGAAGGGAAAGGAAGGAAGTAGACTTAGCTCTTTGGAGAACCCTACCCAGTGCCAGCGATGGTGCCTGCATCCAATGTACCCTCTCACACAGCCTCAAACAATGCCTGAGCAAGTGTGGTGTTCTACAAAGTACGGGAAACTGAAGCTCAGACAGGTTAAGTGCCCCACTGCCAGGCCAGGCTCTGAAATGCCAGGCTGCCCCGTGGCCCCAGACCCCCTGATCTCAGAGCCTTGTGCTCTGATCCCCATTCAGAATGAATGACCATTCCATTCCAAAGGCGGTTTCCGGAAATGTCTGGAAAAGACAAAGCCACTTGCTGCTGGTCTCCTTTACATGAAATCTGTGTTAATTGCTTTTGCTTTTCTGGTGACAAAAATCACTCCTGAGAAACGTTTCTGTGCCAGGTCAATGTGGCTTTCTTCTCAGGCACTTTCCCCATTATTTCCCTGCACTTCCTTGCACCTTCATCGTATTTTACTATTTTTTAATGATTTTTAAGGAAAGGGAAATCAAATGCAATTTAAAGAAGATATTTGACATTTATCTAAAAGTAAAAATTGGGGAAAGTCTATAGTTATTCTTGGGTATGCTAATCACTCCAGCAAAGTAATTATATCTATTCATATTGAACAAGTACTATATGATGAGAATCTGAAAAGTTATTTCCCAAAAATTAGTTAGAAATTCAAATGTCAAGACTTGATGAGGCAACAGCAGCGCAAGGCTTCCTAGGAACAAACTGTCTCCATGAATTTCCACCATGAGAAGGGGCCCGCAACCAGCAGTGCACGCAGGGCCCATGGGGTCGGGGTTGGGGGGGTCCTCTGCCCTAACTGACCACACCCAGCCCCAGCAGGCCTGGTGATGGTGGTGATCGCTCCTTCACCGGCCTTCACAGTGGAAACACAGCCCTTACCTCCTCCTTACCCCCTCTTCCGCTAAGCCCCCCTCTCCTCCTGCTGATTCGTGGCCACCCGCCGCCCCGGCATTCTCCCTCACTCATACTGACTCTGGCTGTATGGAGGGAGCGGCTGACGGAGATGGATGTAAAGATGAGACACAAGGTAGAAACACTGCACGTAACCAACCCTAACATGTGCGAGCATCCTGCTGGGAAAGCAGCAACCGCATCAGCTACCCCAAGTGCTTACAGAGCTGGTATTAGCCGTCCTTTGCAAAAGAAAACTGAGGCTCAGAGACAAGAGCAATTTCATCTACCATGTGCTGAGCATGCTCTTAACACAAAAATCTGTGGTCGCCGTGAGGGCCCTCCTCTCTCCAGGCTGCTTGCCTGTCTTAGATTTTGAGTCTGTGTGTCAGAGGCATTCTGCCTGGTTGAGTAACATGCCCTCCTTTTTCCATTCCACAGCCTTTGTACTTACAGCTGTCAGCACCTGGAATATTCTTTCCCCAAGTGAGCTTCACCTCAGTCTTCCCTCAGTCTTCTCTTGAGAAACAATAAAGAACACTTTTCTCATCCCCTCTGACCTTGCATTCTACTTAGTTGCTCTCTAACCTCAATAAAAACATCGGTAAATAAGGACATTCTCTAACTTGCTCTTTATATTCCCTGCTATGTGGCAAGAGGACAGAAGCCCTCTCTTTCTCATTCTCCCAAATTCCCAGCAATGGCCACATTATTTGATATGATAGCTCTAGTGAATGAAGAAATACCAGGGATGAACAAAAGCTCAAGGACTGTGCCAAGAGCTCTTAATAAGTAATCCCCAAAACAGTTTCCTTCCAGCCCACTGGGTATACCATGCTGTCATCTCTGCCAAACACACTTGAGTAAGTTATTCCTCTGTGCCTCAGTTTCCTCCAAGGTTTCATTCAACCTTTGAAATCCTATCTTATTAAGAATTGTCTTGCATTTGAGCCTTTGAGTCCACTTGTTGAAAATAAATTCACCTTTGAAGAACTGCAGAGTTGCTTTCAAATCTTGTTAACAGGATTGAGAAAGCAAGTCATGCTTTCAAGTACCGTAGCCTGAACCCTACTGGTTCTGTGATGGGGAGGAAGGGAACTCTGGGGTTCCAGAAGTTGCCTCCCAGAAATGGACCAATCCCCTGAGCTGGACATTGGCCAAGGGAGAGAGGCTGGAGCACACTGCTCCAGACTTAGGACACCACTTTGTCCTTTCCATGAACAAAGTATCAGAGGAGGGACCCCACCCCCCACCCCCCACCAACGCTTGCGGCAGTGAGTATTAAGCTATAATTCAGTCATTATTCTTTCTAAGCCATTTTAGTAGCAGAATATTTTTTAGAATATTAGATTCTGCTAGAATTGCATTATCTGCTGTCAGCATTTGTGAGTTCCTGTTTTTGATTTTTCTTTTCTTTCAGTTAACATAAATACAAGGCCAGGGAGAAAACATTTCTTTTAACGCCCTGCTTCCCTTTACTAGGAAGTGTCATGCTGATTAATCAAATGCCTTTATTCATTGATTCTTCCCTCATAAAAGTTATGCCTAACAGCTGTGTTCTGGGCAAGCAAAGTGGTTACAGGGATTTTATTCCATGTTTCCACCAGACAGAATCACCTTCAGTCTCTGTCTCTCAGAACAGAGAACATTGAGTCAAGCCACATGGATGCCATATGCTAAGAGGCTGCAAACCTGTATTTGGAACCTATACCCCTAGTTCAGACCCTCAAATCCTTCATTTATAATCACACATGCATAGAATAAGCCAGGCACCCTAGGAGCTGCATGTACTGTATACCAGACACTGTTCTAAGAAGGTGAAGTACACCATTCATTTACTTTTTATAAGAATACTCTGACTATAACAAAGGATCAGGGCTCAGAGAGATGGTGTGATTTGCCCAAGGTCACAGAGCCAACAAGACATGGGGCTAAGAACAAAAGTCATCTCAGGATTTTAAAAGGAAGGCAAGGGCACCCACCAGCGCTGTTACGTATACCATGATGCTTAGGGGCAGGGAGGCCAGTGTACGTTTTAGTTAAGATGTGCACTTCTTGAAGGCAGTTGTTTCCTTTTATTGTCAAGCATCCAATTATTTCTAGTTTGCGTAAGTCCCCAAGAAATGCTGATTCTACTGAAGATCCCATGTCTGGTAGAGAATATGGGAGGGACACAGTAGAGAAAGTCATTCCTTCATTCAACGCATTTGTTGAGCACTGATTGAAGGTGATGGGATGTGACAGTACAGACAACAATAATAAAAGCTCAAATCTCTGCCCCCTTAAAGCAGAAAGAGATTGTGAAAATGAATGGCACAAGAGTATAGATGCCCAGTGCCTACAGATGTGCTGGGCGCTTGAAGTTCATCTCTAAACAATAAGGGGATGTGACCAGACTCTTAGGCTGAAAGTTGGGACAGCCGGTTGCAAATTCTGTTCTCTCCCTGCTAGAATAAAATAATTACCACTCGTTGGATACTTGTTATGTATACAAATATGTTATTCATTTGATTAGAATGCCAGTTTTTTTTGTTCTCCCAAATACCCTATAATACAGGTAGGAAAAATGAATTCTAGGTCATACACTCAATGGTTCAAACTTGAACCTAAGGTGCCTAAGACCTGAGTTTCTAGGACTTTCTAAATATGCTACTTTGAGTAAGTCTGCTTATTCCTCTTCAACCCCATGTCTTTATCTGAATAAAGGATTGTTAGATCTAATCTTGCCAAGTTTCCCTTCAGCTCTGAATTTCCATGCATTCAAGTGCTAGAGAATCCTCTTAATGGCATTTATATATAAAAACTTGCACATTACCTTGTGTTTACGAGAGTCTGAAAGAAATGGGAAATAATTCAGCACTTCATTCTTTTGTAAAGTTCCTGGAGTCCTTCGATAGTCTTTAAGACAGATAATTGGTGATAAGTTTATTACTTTGGATAAATCTTGACAATGTAATAATGATGAATTTCAATTTATACTAACTGGATGATAATTTGTAGTATATTATATAATTATTTCAGCATCACAGTCTCATCCTAATTATTTTACTCTCAGGCTAATATTAAAATCTATGTACATTTTCTGAGAATATAGTTCATGTTTGTTCGTAAGGGAATGTTATGAGTATATTATTCAATCTACACAATAATTAATTGACCTCTGTAGATAATCAAAACTTACTGAAGGGGGTTGCAATCTTTCCATATCCTTAGTATCCAGGATATTCATTTAAGGAGTCTCAAAAGCCTCCAAAGGGTAGATTTGGAAAAGGACTTAGATTTGTTTCAATCTGAATTGGGAGGAGATAAAAATCATATATATGCCTCAGACACGCTCGAAAACTAAATTCCAGCTACATCAAGTTTTTGCTGTAATTGGTGGTAAGAGAAATTTTCCTTGCAGTGGAAGAAAGGGGGTAATTTAGAAGCAATCATGTAAAGAATGTGTGCCTATCAGAGCACATCTTAGGCCAATGTCAAGATCAGGGAGCTTTATTCAAAAGCTGGAAGATATGACTGCCCCTAACATGCCCCAATATCTGATCCTAGAAAGGATCATAGATTCTACCCGAGACCCCGAAGAAGCCTGAAGTTTGAAATAAGCAAAACTTGACTTCAGTCTTAATCACATATGCTCTTCACATTTGTCCTTCTTAAAGGCAAGATGTTCCTGAAAGGATCCCTCCTCCCTACTTTTCCCCATGGCTATTAGTCAAGTCCTCTCTGTCATAAGGGTGATCCTAACCTACCAGATGTGCCCTTCATTGTTTACTCATTGGATGTTTCCAATGTGCTAAAGGCTGAGCCAAGATAATGGGGAACGCAAATACCATGCCAGTGTCTTGGGTGAGGTCATCATGTAGTAGACCTGGTCATATGTTATTGCTCCATCTATAAAATTCATAGACATTCCCATTTCACATTGCTTTAAGAAAAGTTAAATGGGGCCTCCCTGGTGGTGCAGTGATTAAGTGCTACGCTGTGGAGCTGTCGGCAGCGGTGATGCGCGTTTGACACCCAGCAAGGGAGATTCCCACATGGCGTGGCAGACCTCTCCTGCCTCGCCCGCTGCTCCCCTCAGCAGTGTATTTCCGTCAATCTGCCTGTTCTGCTCCCCACTTTGTCTCTGGTGAACCCTCTCGCCACCCCATGCCTCTGGCCTGTACCCTAGCTTGTATGTATAAATAAATCTTAAAAAAAAAAAAAGAAAAGTTAAATGTGGGTCTCCCTGGTGGCACAAGGGGCTAAGTCTCAGCATTATGAAGCTATCAGCAGCCACTACAGCATAAGTTTGATCCCTGGCCGGGGAGCTTCCCACATGGCACAGCAGACCTCTCCTGTCTCACCACTGCTCTCCTCAGCAGTGTATTTCAGTGTATCTGCCTGTTCTGCTCCCCACTCTGTCTCTGGTGAATCCTCATATCCCCTCATACCTCTGGCCTACACCCCAGTTTTTGTATGCATAAAATAATATTTAAAAAAAAAGAAAAGTTAAATGTGACATTGCCCATGTGGTATTAAGCCCTCCACTGACATATGATATATTCTGCATGTTCCAGTTTATCATCAGTATTATTAGTGGTAATGTGTCCAGGAAACTATGACAGTGATTCCGTGCATCCTAATTCTAACCCCATCACCACATCACCTTCTACACTATATTACATCAGTGCTTCCCAAACCTCCCTTTAGCCTGACTTAGCAAGTCTCCATGTTCTACTAAGATCATATCCTAATTAAGTCCCATATCAGACTTAACACACTGAATCTTCCTTCTGATTCCTTCTCGAACCAACCTGCTTCTCCTATAATTCCTGTCTTGGTGACAAAAATTTCCAGTGACCTAGGCATCCAATGGACTCTGCTTTCCCTTTCATAGTTATTCATTCCCAAATGTTGTAGATTCTACCTTCTGGAGGTTTCAGTGTCAACCTCCTTTTCTTTGGCTTTCATTATCTTCCTTCTATACTAGAACAATTCATCTTCCTGCCACAAACCTCCTGCTCCTGGTTTTCCACATCAGCCTCCATGTAACCTTAAAACTATTCATTCTAAATTTTAAAAATATGACCTTATCCCTCTCATTTGAAATTCCTAAATGCCTGCCCCCAGCCCACATTGAATTAAGCATTAAAATATGTTGCTTCACATGACATGCAAAGCCCCCCACACTTCCCACCCACTGCCATTGTAACATCTAGTACACAAAACATCTGCTACTGTGTCTATCACAATTTTAACAAAAAAAAAATACATTACAATGTTTTTTTAACCCGTCCTTTCTTGATTAATGGTGACTTCACTAAGGAGATTAAAGTTCTTCCGAGACATCACCAAAGAGATTAAAACTCAGAATCTAATTAGTTTTAATACCTAAAGAGATGTCATATTAGAACAGCAGTGTACGTGTGACTTCCTGCAGGAAGAAGATGAGTGAGGAGGCAACTAGTAGCTCTGTAATGTGTGCCAAGGCATGATTATTCCCAGCTAGGACAGCATTCTGGTCAGAAGGCTTTTTTGAAAATAGATGGACGACTTCAAGCGCTCTTGGCTTCGTGGATTCATTCCATCAGATAAAGCCCCAGTCCCGTGCTTCTAACTTTGCTCTCACCAAACAGTCATATGCTTTGATTTGGGTTTTCAAAGCACTGAAGGAATTTGTACAAGTTATTGAATTCCCTGTCTTATATACCTTCTCTTATCAATGAATAAGCTAATACAGCAGGAAGAGCCAAGGACAGAGATCAAACCTGTGTCCAAACATGATAGCCACACCCTATCTTTCAAATCTGTTAAATTGAGGCTAATACTTTCTTCCCGAAGAAACTAACAGCTGGGGGTATGTTATGGGGCTCAGCAAACAAGTCATGATTATTATGACTCTTAAGTCTTAACTATAACAAGTTGGCTAATATAAGTCAGGGGTTCTCAGTTCTGGTAGCATAGAGGCATCACTTGGAGATATATTTTTATTAAGATTTATTTTTATTGGGCTTCCCTGGTGGCGCAGCGGTTAAACGCTGCGCTGTGTAGCTGTCAGCAGCAGCTACGAGAGTTAAACACCCGGCCAGGGAGATTCCCACATGGTGCAGCAGAGCTCTCCTGCCGCCCCTGCTGCTCCCCTCAGCAGTGTATTTCCGTCGATCTGCCTGTTCTGCTCCCCACTGTGTCTCTGGTGAACCTTCTCGCCACCCTGCACCTCTGGCCTGTACCCCAGCTTGTATGCATAAATAATCTTTAAAAAAAAAAAAGAAGATTTATTTTTTTTTATTTATGCATACAAGAACTGGGACAAGAACTGGGGTGTAGGCCAGAGGTGTGGGAGGTGAGAGGATTCACCAGAGACAGAGTAGGGGGCAGAACAGGTAGATTAACTGAAGTACACTGCTGAGGGGAGCAGCGGGCGAGACAGGAGAGGTCTGCTGCGCCATATGGGTCAGCTTCCTGGCCTGGGATTGAACTCATGCCACAGTGGCTGGCGATAGCTTCATAGTGCTGAGGCTTAACCCCTTGTGCCACCAGGGAAGCCCGCTTGGAGAGTTCTTAACATCTAGGACAAGTCCCAGACAAACTAAATCATATTTAGGGATGGGATGGAATAGAGTTATTAATATTTTTTATTTGTTTACTTTTTGTAACTATGTTGTTTATTGAGATAACATTGGTTTGCAACACTAGATATAATTTTGAAGAACAGGACCACGCCTCCTCAGCTGTATATCATCACACCACACACACCACCAAGGCACCCTTAGTCTTGCACCACAGTCTACTGGGCCCCTCCCCACTTTGCCTCCCCCCAGCCCGCCCCTTCTGTTAGCCTCAATTCAGCAGTCAGGTTTCAAGGGTTTATTTGGTTTGGTTTTGTCTGACCCTTCAATTTCTTTCTCTACATGCCACATGAGTGAAATCATCCTGCATTTGTCTTTCTCTCTCTGACTTACTTCACTTATCATGAGCCTCTCCAGTTCCACCCATGTTGTCACAAGTGGGAAGAGTTCATCTTTTTGATCCTTGAGCAAGTATTTGTAATTTCTTAAAAGTCCCCGGGGGATTCTACTGCACTGGCAAACACTGATATAAATAATTATTTTCCAAACTTAAGAGTTATCAGATAAACTGACAAAATAAAGTCATCCAAAAAAACAAACAACAAAAAAAAGCAAACCCTAAAAACTGAGAACAGGATACAGTCGTGACAACTTGAGACCAGCAAGACCACCCTTAATTCTGCCTCACCTCTCTCCCGCCAAAGGTGATGTTCAAGTACATTGCAGCTACAGCTTGTATTACTGCCATGATGAAAGTAGTTTATGACAAAAAGATTCAACATGTTTTCTGGTAACGTCCCAGCTTCTAGATTTATTCAAAACTTCTTCCTCTATATTCTTTCTTACACATCGTCTTTCCACCAATTTTCCCTGAATGTGACGGAGAGTTTATTCTTTAGGTTCATGTAATCCTCCAAATGCTCTACTCTCGCCTCTTTGCCAGGTTGCTTGTTTCATTCTTCCAAGGGAAATCTTTTTTCCCACTCAGTTGTCAGCAGTCTGGACGCCCTAAATAGCATAATCTCTTCTGCTGTGCACCTGGGTGAGGCCATCTGCCTCTTTGAGTGGGATTATCTTCTGAGGCTAAACTAAACCCCACTGGTTTCCACTCCATTTGTTAATATCTATTAGTATTGCTTCCGTCCTTCTGACCGTACCTCTGGAGAGTGAAGCTTATAAGGGAGTGAAGGTGGAAAGAAACTTCCAAATAGTACATTGATTCTGTTCACCACGACTTTGTGGAATAGCCTTTACTTTTCTTTGATCTCACTTGAAGAAGAAAGTGGCCTGAGGCTGTAAATGACATAGCATCAACCTCCAATGGAAAGAAAACTCTAAACTTCTGGTCACTAGCACATATCTATCAGTGGACAGCACTACATTGCACTACATTCCTTTTGAAAGCTTCAAGGGAGCCTCCAATTCCTTGCTTTATTCAGTTCTAGAGAATCTCCTCATTCCATGGCTTTTGGCCCACACGGCATTGTCTCCGTTCCATCACATTCTGCCCCTGTTCTTCCACTTCATCCTTTAAGGGCACTTGCAGTGACAGTGCCCCCGACTGGAAAACCGAGAGTCATCTTCTCAAATCAATTCCTGAACTTAATCCATCTGCAGAATCCCTTTTTTCATGTAAAGTAACATATTAGTAGATTCTGGAAATTAGGATGAGGATATTTTTAGGGGGCTATTATTCAGCCTACTCCATAAAGAGATGAAAGTTTTTTCTATAGTTTGAGTTCTTCTAGGGTCCAGTGTTATCTTCTATACATGCTCCTATTGCCTTTGTAGATGTGAGTTGCAATCACTCAACATGGCATGAGTGTCTTTTTCCTTACAGCAGTAGAAATTTATGTAAGGTGTTCTTGTACTTAGTTTGCCCCACTAACAACCGATATTACAAATGATGTGTCCAAAGGAACATCTTATGCAAGTGATAGTGTAGATGAAGCTTAAAGTACCATAGTTGGCAGGTGAAAAAAAGCGACTCCCTGGAGCTCAAAGCTTCTTCCCAAAAGTGTTGCTCTGAGATTTAATATTATTCAATGGATTTCCTGAAGATTATTCTTATGCTGAAATAACATTTCTTTCTTGAGGGGAAACCACTATTTTAGCCACATTGCATGTTACACATTTGGAAGTTGCTCAGTTGAAATTATTGACCAGAAACCATGTCTGATTGTTAAGAATTTATCCAGTGTTGAAAAGGCTATGAGAGGAACAATCCACTTTAGGTTAGTCAATATAAAATTTGAAGACACCTCTTTTTCAATGTAAAGAAGCATTATAAAAGACCTTTATAGGTATTACCAGAATGCCTCAGAATTTCTTAGGAGTATTCCAGCTTCGTTTTAAGTTTCTCTTACCATGATAGCAACGTAATGCCAATTATTTTGTGACAAAGGAATTGCCCTTAGCTACAGATGCTGTGAATTTATGGAGAATTTTTGTTGCTCTCTCCATAGCACTGTATTGCCCTCGGGGAAATGATCAGGTTAAAATAGGTTGCAGGTTTTTTCAGATACCAGGACATGTTTTTGGAAGATGTTTATCCAGAGAGTCTTCAGGTATCTTCTAACATCGAACTCTGTTAGTAACCATAGGCTTAGACCCAGGAAGTTATCTTGGTTGTCTTCATCTAGACTTCACTGAGGAATCTCAAGACAAAGTAAAATATGGTCTTGGTGCTGCTCAGGTTCTATGTGATAACCTCATCCTTTAAAATGTAAGAGTAGTCTCTACTAGGATCAGTAGGGAGACCCATGAGATAGGTCTATACATGCTCTTGATGCTGTTTAAGGATTGTCTTATCTAGAATCAGGGAGATACTATATGTACACAAAGCTTTTAGGCTGTTACTGCTGGTCTTTGTTTTAGTCAGGGTTCTCCAGAGAAAGAGGTTTCTATGAGAAATTGGATGATGGGACTGTAGACGCCGAGAAACCCACAATCTGTCTCCTGCAAGGTGGAGACCTAAGAAAGTCAGTAATGCAATTCCTGTCTGAGTTGGAAGCCTTGAGAATCAGAAGATCTGCTAGTGAAAAGCCCAGTCCGAGGGCCTGAGAAGAACAATGTGCTGGCTTAAGCAGTTAGATGCTTTTTTCTTTCCCTTTTTGTTCTCTTAAGGCCCTCTGGGACTGAGATGGTGTCCTGGGGAAGGCCAGCTGCCTCACCAAAACATCAATTCAAAAGCTAAGCTCATCCAGAAATACCCTTACAGACACACCCAAAAATAATGTTTAATCTGAGCATCACATGAGCTAATCAAGTTGGCACATAAAATGAACTCTCGTGGCCTCTCAAGTCTTACAAATGATTCTATAGAGACAGAGTGTGATTAACTAAGAATGTTGTTTTGTTGTAGGCTGTTTATTTATTTATTTACTATTCTAACCCAATCCAGTCATATCAGATGTGAAGGGTTTACCTTTCTTTATGGGGGAAAAAAAAATCCATCTTCTCCCAGTCATGATTACCTATGTACTTGTTATATCTTTATTCTACAAAAATTGAAGCCACCTAGAAAAATACATTTGAAACAAAGCGATAGATATTTTCAAAAGGAGAGAATAGTGAGTACAAAGGGGAAAGTCAGGTAAGAAAACCATAAGGCTGAGTGATAGTAGCACACTTAGAAGAGCTACCTTATATTCCTGAGTTGTTGCTAATGGAAGACCCGCAGTTACGACCCGAACTCCCTAGCAAGAAGACAGTCATAAACAATAGCTCTTGCATGCCTTCCAATGTTCACAAAACTGAAAACTGGAATCGTTCAGAAGAAAAACAGTTTGGTCCCACACGGGTAGCACTGCGGGTCATCTGTCAGAGGAGTGAGGTCTCTGGAAGGTGGATCTTCTACCTCCTTGGCCCAAACCAGCACAAGATCTCTCTAAGTAGAGTGACAATGGCTTATTGACATTCACTTCATGGATCTTCCAAAATCAAGACAAGCAGTAGATGTTCCACACCATCCCCAATATAAACACATAGCATGACGGAAAGGGCTGGGTTTCTATATGTCTAGCCATCTAAGTCAGTGATAGAGTAAAAAGGTGATTTAATAAGAATTCTGTTAGCAAACAACCATTATAAAGAGAATTCAGAGGGCCTCCCTGCTGGCGCAACAGGTTAAGTCCCAGCACTGTGAAGCTGTCCAGAGCCACTGCAGCATGAGTTCGATACCCAGCCAGGGAGCTTCCCACGTCGTGCAGCAGACCTCTCCTGCCTCGCCTGCTGCTCCCATCAGAAGTGTCTTTCAGTAGATCTGCCTGTTCTGCTCCCTACCCTGTCTCTGGTGAATCCTCTTACCCCTCCACACACACACATCTGACCAGCACCCCAGCTTGTATGCGTAAATAAATAAATCTAAAAAAAAGAGAGAACACAGAGTAGATGTGATTAAGAGAAATATGTCATCAACACAAAAATATTGACAGCTACATTTATTACATATTAGTGTGTGATGTGACATGTTTTGTGCCATTAAATATTATCTAAATACAGACAAGCTCCTAACAATGACCCCTTGGTCACTTTGTGGCCTGCCTAGGTTAGTGCCCCCTGGCCAGTCCAGCAGACACTACTTCAATCAAAAAAAAGGAGTGCTTCTTAGGGAAAAGTAGGGTTTGCAAAGAACTGTTAGAATATTCCTTATATCATAATTATACATTTTGTTTGAAAACTGACATTTATCTTGATGTGACATTTTCTTAATCCCTTGATGACACTTAGTTGAAATACCTTAATGAATATTAGTTGAAATACATGCAGAGAGAAAATTGTCATGTAAGTATAACACGTGAATTTATAAATTTATAATTTATAACATAAACTATACTATTATTAGATGACAGGGCCGCTTGTTCAAACCAGTCTGCAGATGACTATAAGGACAAGCGTTAAAAAACTATTGCTATTGCCTTTCTCATGATCTAGAAGGTTCTCATTTAACTAGGTTCTAGAGAACCTACAAAGTTGACAAGTCAATTAATGTTTCTTAAGTTTTAGTTTTAAGAAAGCTGAGAGAAGAAACAGGAGGCATTGACCCAAACACTAGGTAGGAAAGACAGGAATGGGAATTTTTCTAGAAAGCCAAATGAAAAAAGTACATGGAAGAACCAGGTTGGTTTTTGGGTAATAAATGCAAGCCTGTTAACTATTGATTCACTACAACTTCATAACTCTTTTCTAATATTAAAGAGGCAAATCATAAGAATGTTTGCCCCCAGAAATTACACCAATGGAATATTCTTCAGTGGTGATTAAGCACCTCAATGATGAAGTTTGAAAGGGAAAGTCAACCCAAGTGAAAAGTAGAAAACTCAGCCTTTGTGTTTCTTTTTCAGCTCCAGAAGCAATACTTTAAACCTCAGTGTCCAGGTCTATACCTTGACATAAAACATGCCCATTTCCCTTTCAAGAGATGGCCTTCCCCGTAATTATACTATGTAATAACCACAATGAAAAACTGGGTTTCTGACTGACCCCAGCAGGCTATCTCTTTGTGTTCTGATGAAATGAGACCAGCTGACATTTCCCATGCACAGCTTTCCATGTTATTGATGACCCTAAAGCAAGTCCACACTTTTAAAAAGCCTGCAGTGTGCCTTATCATGTTATCACCGAAAAGGTGACTTACACAGAGGCTCTTGGGATTTCCTGTCCTTTGTCCTACCTTCATGACATTACAATCTCATTAAGTATGTCTCTGGCTTCCAGGTTAGCAGAGAAGGTATAAGCGGGGTGGAATTGGTGCCTGTGTAAGTTCCATGTTATTACTGTATACTGTCCTCATTCTTTATTCCTTTTCTGTAAAATCATTCTAGTTTACATAGCTCAGGAACTCTGAGTATTCCTGCTGCCTTTCTCCAGACTTCTTCAGTCGATCTTTTTAAAAATAACCTTTTGAGTCCTTATTCTGCCATATGTTTTAATAGAGCAATGATTCTCAGGCATTTTACAAATATGGAAATCTAAGCTTCACTCTCAGAAATTCCAATTCAGGATGTCTCCATGATGGAGTTTAAAGATATATGATTTTAAAACTTTTAGAGGGGATTCTTATTTGCATCCAGCTTTTACTAGAGTTGTGGAGAAAACTGCCTTTGATTTATGCAATTTTTCTAATCACATCTATACAAGAAACAAAAATAGCACACAAGTAGCACTTAAGGTAACATACACCAAGGTAGGTGATACCCTTGATTTAGAAGATTTAGAAACAAACAAAAAAATCCTCTTTTTTTCCCTATTTCTTCTGTGGCATAAGATGGAAAAGGATAGAGAGAAAGTTTTCAGAGATATACTCATTTATAAATTCTCATTAAATGTATCTACAAACCAGCATTGCCAATTCTGTATTTAATGACTTCTACTTTCAAGCATTATGTTAAGTACTAAAGCTAAGGAGATCAATAAAGTATATATTAAGTATTAGATTATTCAGAAACCTAGGCCTTAGGGGGTTGTAAAACCTTGAGCCATATGGACAACTCCAAATATCAATTTGGTTGTACATGAACCCTTTTGAGATTTGATCATCATGCAAATAACTTCACTTTGAGTTAAACATAATATAATGAAAAAGAGTGTTGGGAGGGGGTCAGTGACCTGAGTCCTAACTCCCCATCAGCCATGGATTCCTCTCAGGTTTTTGACCTGCTGCATTGGTGGATTTCCAAAGTCCCTTCCTGTTCTATGTTCCCAAGCTTTGCAGTAACCCTATAATGATCTATTACTGATTCTAATTCTGTTTCTGATTCTTTTGCCTTATTTCTCTTTTGCAGATTCTGTTCATGGGCATGATGACTGAGTACTATCACTACTTTTTCACAACCCTGGTAAGCACCCCTGGTAGAAATCTACCCCACACAATAGGAAACATCTTCAGTCATTGCAAAGTCAGCCTACCCTTCCAAGGCAGAATATTGTCACAGAGATTTGTCTTCCTTTCCTAAGAACCCAGAAGTGCTGAATGACAGGAACCTACCTCTCTCCTTCCCTCCTTCTAAGAGCATCAATACATGCGTATCCAGAAAGGGATTAAAACGAAACTTCCATTAAGTAGAAATTGTCACCGTGTGAATTATTCATAAAAAAATAACTACATTTTCTATATACAGAAGAAAATGCAATGAAGTGTGTCTTGGTATTCTCTGGTCTGTTGTGCTTTACCCACCTGTGTCCAGTCAATATCCGGGCTACACAGGGGTAACCTATCGGGTGTTTTGAACTCTGTCACGAGGAGGAGCTTGGGAGATAGTCTGCGTGTGGATTATTTTGCAGTTTAAGAAAAATCATGGCTCTAAACCTTAGAAATTCCAAAGAAATTATCAGAACACCTTACATTTCAAGAGATTAGCAAATCAAAGGAGAATGATTTAGGGCATTTAACACATCAAAGGGATGTGACAGTTCTCATTAAGTCGCTTGCAAAAATCAGTCAAACACACCCACATGCACCACCACCCCCACACACTCCACTTCTTTAGAAGGGAGAACATATAAACGATCTCCTTTGCTATCTATAAAGGTGTGTCAAGAAAACTCTACCCAGATTCTGGAAGATTCAGTAGAAGTATCTTTTACCAAGAACAAGGTAGGCTAGTGAGTGATAGAAATTAAAGAAATTGGAACAAGGTTACCACTGATAGAAGTAGGAAGAGTCTCTGGCAGCATGCAGGGGTGCAAAGATGATCAGGAGACCAATGGTTAGGGATATTTGTCAACATTCTTACTGCTCTCTCACTTGAGGCAAGGGAGTGGGGTACAGGACAGATTGTTTCCATGCTCTTCCTTGCCATTGATGTACTGATCAGGTCCTCTGTCAAAGCACTCAAGAAAAACTTCAAGAACTAGAAAGTATCTTATTCTGTTCACAAATATGGCCTCTTCCCCATCATCATGAACACCCGGATGTTACTCAACATGGCCCTCCAGCTCAGAACATTCCCCCATGCCCAGCTGCATACATCCTAAGAGCTGATTTTTTTTCAATATGAGAAAGAATGAAACTTAAGTAGCTTGCTATTCAATAGAGCCCTTTGAGGATGAACATATTCTTGTGTTCATCTTTCACTCACAAAAGAAGAATGAAAATCAGTTCTCTATTGCCTAGAAACTTCAGTCTCAAGGCCAAACTAATTCCGCCCATGTTTCATCTACTCATTTCAGCAATACTGCTTTTATATATTGTTGAACTCGCAAGGGATTTGACATGCATCTTGGAAGTTTCTGTCTGGCCTCCTGAAACTTCAGTCACTTTCCTTGGATTCATGGAGTGTGTGAAAGGCATTGTTCTTTCTTGGGTCTTACTCCTTCAATTTGCTTCTCTCAGCACTTTCCTTTGGCTTTTATCTGTGTTCTGTCATGCTTTGCTTTTTTAAATTTTACCACTCTTGTCTGTGAGTATTAATAAAACATAAAGATGAAAGGAAATTAGTTACTTAGCACAAGGGAAAAATATAATATTTTAAAAGGCAATTCACTTTTTCTGACACTTTCCTAGGAGCCCAGAGCTACACTCATATAGTTCTAGTATCTAGTACAAAATAAGCTTGGGAATGGGTAACAACATAGAGAAGAGTCATTCACAAGAATAAATCTGTATGTGCAGAAGCTGCACATACAAATCATTGAGTATTTCTAAAGCTGCTCTTTTGAGTAACCACAATCATCAGTGATAATGTAATATCTTGTACTGGGCTTTCAAAAAGCAGTTACACTATTAGACCATTTTTATGGAAGTCTGTTTCCACTTCAATGCTATTTTGAAAGTTTGTTTTTGTCTTGAATGTGAGAACAAGAGGGCTGATAATATAGTTTAGTGTGTAACCTTCTTACATGAAAAATGAAAAATGTTGAAATCATCACGTAAGTGTTTTAAATGTGACTCAGCTTAAAAACTCAGCCCCTTCTCTTAGGAATGACACTAGGGTTAAACTTTTCCTGAAACACTGTCTGAAACTGAACAAGTTCTTTTGTCATTATCCTCACGTCCACACGACCATATGCTCCAGTTTATCCTCTGAGGAGAAACCTTTGCTTCTCATTCTGAATCTGTGAACTGTGAATATTCTCCACTCCCTCACTGTACAGGACCTGGGCTATTTTCAGCAAGTCTTGAGATGCTTTATTTTCCTGCCAAGAATGACCCTTTCGTGAAATGCAATGTAATTTCCAAAGTTCACCTTCTAGAAAGACATGGGCACCTGAGGCAGCAGGACATGGTATTAATTTTTTTTAAAAGATTTATTTACTTTTGCATACACGTTAGGGTACAGACCAGAGACATGGGGCAGCAAGAGGGTTCACCAGAGACAGAGTGGGGAGCAGAACAGGCAGAATTTACAGAAATACACTGCTGAGGGGAGCAGCAGGCGAGGCAGGAGAGGTCCGCCACATCATGTGGGAATCTCCCCGGAGGGGCATCGAACTTGCGTAGCCGCTGCCACCAGCTCCACAGCGCAGCTTAAGTGCTGCACCACCAGGGAGGCCCTGAGGCAGCAGGATATGATGGGAAAGGATGGTATTGACCCCAGGGAGTGGGTGGTTCTCGAGCCAATCCCATCACTGCTCAGAACCTGTCTCCTCCTCTATGAAATAAAAGCATCAGAGCCAGATGGACACAAAGATCCCTTCTCATTCCTCAAAGACTCCATCTAGGAACTTTCTCAGAGTGTCATTCCACACCACAGGGTGTTCTGAGGATTAGCAGTCCTATTCCTCTTGGTATATCCCAACACTAGCTGTGTTGCAAGCAATGGACTGAAATTAAGATCGCTTAACAGGCTAAATGTTTCTTCCGTGGAAGGCAAATGAGATACAATGGCAAATGCTCATTTATACCAAGAGGATCATAGCGGCCGCCATTTCTGCTGTGATCTATTTGCCGCTTCTGCCATCACTCACCCTTCTGTGCATGAAGAACATTGAAAACATGCACATGAACTCTGCTCTTCTCCTCTTTCATCCTGCACAGGACTTGTTTGCTCTAGATCTGGAGCTCTACAGGTACAGCGGCGTCAACATGACAGGCTTCCGCCTCCTGAACATCGACGACCCTCACGTGTCCTCCATCGTGGAGAAGTGGTCCATGGAGAGGCTGCAGGCGCCCCCCAGGCCCGAGACTGGGCTGCTGGATGGCATGATGACAGTAAGTGGTTCTCAGACAGACACCTCGATAGTTAAGATAAATATTGAAATCCAGGGAAAATAAATAAACTCCCTAAGGGTGAGGTTAAGAATGTCACATGCCTTCTCTGGTATGAGAAAACACAGAAACTGTGATAATCTGTGCCTTGACTGATAGGAGAGAAGGAGAAATTTTTTACTTATTTTGAAGGCAGGTGCTGGCTACTCAAAATCTGACTGCACTGGCTTCAGATAAAAACATTAAATGTAGTTGTCACATGGGACAAACGGCAGTGACAAAGCAGAAACTCAAGCAAAGCAGGAGCAGGTGGAGTGATACAAGTCCAGGCAGGAGGCTGCGAGAGGAGGCAGAGGGAAGGAGGCAGCGGGAAGGAGGCTGGGGAAGAAGGGAGGGGAAGGAGGGAGAGGGGAACGAGAAGAGACGCAAACTGCCTCTAAATGATGCAAAACCAGTTTGCCCTCCTCCCTTTGGCCATGTCTCAGCGGTCCTGTCCTGGGTGTGCGCTGGCGTCCCTGTGCACACACTCAGGCTACACACCAGCCATGTGTTGCCTTGAGCAGATGCCAAGGCTGCCTCCTGACAAGGAAAAGAGCTCCACTGCACAGATAGATCGCAAATGGCCTCATCAGAGATCTTCTAGCTCACATTTGTCTTTTTGTTGTCAAATGCACCTTCCTTGCTTTATTTTTCTAATGAAGCTCCCTGTGTAATGAAGAAAATAACAGAAGTTTTTAAAAAAATCAGCTTTCTTTGTAGGAACTGTGTCAGCTAAAGAAGATATTGGGGATGCGAGCAGGTAATAGCATTTTAAATTGGCATAGTTTTTTCATTCTCCGTTCCCATCATCTAGAGAAGCGCTCTTGCTTTTAAGATGCAATTTACCGAAAACTGCAAAGTATCATCTCCCAGAGAAATGAACTTGGGATTTCTTTTCTTGTTCTACCTTTTCTTAAAATGAGTAACAAATGAAAGGAAGAAATAAATGGATGAATGAAGTGGTTCTAGATGATTCTGTGTTCAAGGTTCCTGAATGTTTTTTCAAACCTAAAATAACTTTTCAAATATGTAAAGTGACCTGAGAGATAATAATGGAATGTATTTTGGTACAAAATGAGTCTTGCAGTGATTTGAAACATTGCTTTGAAAAGAACAGTTAGAGAATTTCCAGGTATATCCAGTAGAAGTATAAAGGGGTGGGGGCTAGAGAGAGAGCTCGCGAGCGCGCACACGGCCACTAATATGCTAATTTTGTCTTTTTCCTCTTGGATTTGTGATTCTAGTTGGTTCAAATCTAGTTCAAAATCATCTGACTTCTCCCCACTCCCCTCACCCGCCCCACCCCTGCCTTGTTCTCACCTCCCAACAAGATTTATTTCACAGGATAAAATCTCAAATAATTTTTACCTGTATTTTTTTAACCACTGAAAGTGTTATGATTTGAAGCTATGTTAATACAGATTTTGGATTCAGGCCAAACATTAAGTATTCATCACAAGTATGACTTCATTTACCCTCACCCCAAAAAAGTGTCTGTTTTGTTCATTATACTGAGCTGACACAAGAGTTTGTACATATTGACTGAGTTGAAGAAATCTGCTGAACAAGAGGGACAGAGCTATAGAATTCACACCTTCACACCCAACCAGGCAGGACTGGAGATGCTGCTGCCCCCCTAGGACTGAGTCCAGGGGCCTGGACAAATGGCAGCCCATGGGCAGAGCATGGCAGAACCAAATGCCAGTGGATGGATAAGATCCCATTCTGCCTATAGGTTATTACTGTCATCTCCCATAAGAGAGGTGAGCTAGCAATAGATACTTATTATTGTTTTTGTTTTTATTATAAACTATAAACAAAGAAAATGGAAATTATTCCAGGTAGAAGAGGGTGTCTCACGAGGATGTTGTAGAAGTGGGTAGAATCGCTATGCCAGGATATGTCAATATAAGTCGAAAAAAGTGGTAGAATCAGTGCCTGCTACAAATGGGTTCCTGTAGTCACGCACATAAGACATTGAAATCAATCCCAGGAAGCAAACTTTTGACCTTTACTCAGCCACAGAGTCCATTCTGCAGATCACTGTTTCCAGAAGAGATAGCTAATTTGAGAATGTAGAACCTGAGCCACAGGCAGGTTAAAGGACATGTATGTGCAAGATTATCCAATCGACTAAGCACTAAGACAACAGAACATAGTCCAGGTCCCCAGAAACTTTGACTCCAGACTGAAGAACAACAGATTCAATTAAAGAAAAAAAATATTGACTTTAAAAATAGTCAAATGGAGTTCACTAAGAAAACTGTTACTCAGTCAATAGAGTACAAAAATAGTGAAACTCATTATTTAAAGCCATCTTGAGATTGAAAAAAGAAAGAGGGCTTTATCAACCGGAATGTTCATTAACTGGATAGAAGTTTGGAGTGATTTTGCAAAATCTACTTCATTCCTTTCACCATCTTTAAATTTCTCTCAGCACCTGGTCGATCCAATCTCTGGGCTTTTTGAGAGATGGAGTAATGGCGTGACCCATTCTCAGATGGATTCATCCCTGCTTGTGAACCAAAATTGTATAGGACTAAGTTCTCCATTGCAGTCATAAAAATAGCAAAATATTAATCTGCCAACTGCCTCCCCCGTGCTACAAATGCATTCTCAACATGAAGCACAGTCAAAACCATATCCTATGTGTGAGCACTTCCTATGATCCACTAGGGAGACTTCTGTGAGTATCCACCTTGAGTGTCCAGTGCCAGTCTTTTTTTTAAAGATTTATTTATTTATTTTATACAAGAACTGGGGTGTAGGCCAGAGGTGTGGGGTGATGAGGGGATTCACCAGAGACAGAGTGGGGAGCAGAACAGGCAGATCGACTGAAGTACACTGCTGAGGGGAGCAGCAGGCAAGGCAGGAGAGGTCTGTTGTGCCATGTGGGAAGCTCCCTGGCCAGGGATTGAACTCATACTGCAGTGGCTGCGGATAACTTCATAGGCTGAGACTTAACCCGTTGCACCACCAGGGAGGCCCTCCAGTGCTACTCTTATCATGAAAGACAAAAGGCAGTGTGGTTCAGTGGAAAAAGCAAGATCTTTCCAGATAGGGAAAGCCTAGATTTAAGTTGCTATGGGCCCTGAAAACTGAGTAATTTGCAAAGTTATTTAGCCTCTCTAAATCTGCTGCCTCATCAGTAACTCTGGATTACAATACTTTATAGTGTCAATCTACACTATAAATTAGGTAACCTACAAAGCCACAAGGACATAAAATTGCATTGACTTGATGGTTCCTGCTGTTTTGCCAACTTATAGCTAATAGAAGAACAAAAGACATTCAGAAATACCAAGGCAGAATCCTTATTCTGTCTCATTCAAGGTGGAATCCATGTGTTTACAAGACACTTATTCCTTGGGCATATGCAGCCCAAGATGGCCCCCCTTGCCTGGGATCTGTATGATCTTCTGAGACCAGTCTGATCACCCATGTGTTTTCCCAACTGTGCATTCAGTTCTCTTTTCCTCATTCTTCACTTTCTCTCAATTGAGTCTCACTTAAAAGTTCTACTATGTCAACTCCTGGGCCAGGTCTCACTGGATCTGATGGGGTTACTACTGAATATCCAGATTATAAGTATGGAGTGATATTTTGGCGTTCCTCCCCAGCTTTTTGCCAATTCCCAGTTCATCTGTGGGATGCTCTTCCTGACCTCCTAGATGCTCAGAATGTTGACCACCTCTTCCGCCATTTTGGCTCTCAGACAGCATCCACCCTTACAAGGGTAACCAGCATTTATACACAAAATGGCAAGTCCCTGTGCACTGTGGTGAGCCATATGGAATTTTAGATTTTCATGTTAACTCCATGAGAGAGGAAGTTCAGAAAATGAGGGGAAGGGTGTTATTTTTAAGGACTTCCCTGCTAGAAAACCACCCATCCATATTAGGTTAGTGAGCATTTCTAAATTGGCAGAGATGACAGAAAATCTCTACATTTTACTCATTTTCTCTCCAAATCCTATGTCCCCTTTTAGCATCTGTTTTCCTCCAGCTATTCCAACAACAGGGAGATAGCCAAATATGGGACTGCCTAAGACCATGGAGTACTGTTAGTCTTCATCCCGAAGGTGAGATAGCATCTTGTCTGCTTGTGCTGGAGGTCTGAAGACAAGATTCATATTTGATGATTTTTTGGAAGGACTCACAGAAGCAGAAAAACTGTTATACTCAGTTAAAGTTCATTACAACCCAATGACGTAAATCAACACCAGCTACAGAAAAAGTTGCAAAGGGCAGAGTCCAGGAGAAGCAAGGCATGAGCTCCTAGTAGTCCCTCCCAGTAATTATACTCTCGGTCCTTCATTCTCTCAGCATGATGCAGGCCAACGTGTATGAAGTGTCACCAAACAGGGAAGCCTGCCAAGCCTTGGTGTTAAGGGATTTATTGGGATTCAACCACATAGGTCTATAGCAATGATATAGCTGACCTCAATCTCTGGGCATTCTAAAGGTCAAACAGCATAACTCAAAACCCCAAGTGGACAAAAGTGGGCATTTGCCACAAATTACATTGTTCCCAGAAGCCATCTAGCCTTGTCCAGGACACTCTCACCAGGAAGGGTATTCTAAGGTTGTAGAGTTTATCTCCCAGGAGCCAATCAAAGTCAGTGCTTTCTTTGGAATATGCAGGCCTGAATCCCCCAGCCCTCTGAGTTAACCCTTTATTGCCCCTTGTTGTAATAACCAAAGCAAACTCCTACCACATGCTTTCTCCAGGTTCACACTATGGTCAAAAATTTCCCATAGGGGGTCTCCCTGATGGCACAAGGGGTTACGTCTCAGCACTATCAAGCTATCATCAGCCACTGCAGCACGAGTTTGATCCCCAGCCAGGGAGCTTCCCACATGACGCAGCAGACCTCTCCTGTCTTGTCCACTGCTCCCCTCAGCAGTGTACTTCAGAAGATCCACCTGTTCTGCTCCCCACTCTGTCTTTGATGAATCATCTCACCACCCCACAACTCTGGCCTACACCCCAGCTCTTGTATGCATAAATAAATATAAATAAATCTTTAAAAAACAAAAAAAAAATCAAATTCTCATAGGGTTATTGAGCAATGTGTTTTCACCTAGGCTTCAGCTATAAGTAAAATATGAAAATATACACATTTGGAAAAAACCAAATTTGAACCACAGGCCAATTTCTTTCACTTTTACCTGAAATGACTTGAGAGTTGCTCTTTGGGAAGCAGACCTCCAGTTCAAAACTCAAAAGGGGTAGTTGTGTTTTAGAGCTATCACACAGAGGGAATGTGTCCTCTTCCAGGAAAACATTTTATGTCAAGGGGAAGCAGAATTTTCAGGTAAATGGTTTTCTGTTTTAAAACTGGGAAGCATTGATCAGGACTTCAGTTTTGAACTGTGTTATTTCCCAGCCTACTGTCAAGGCAACCTCGACTAAGGAAGTCAAGTTCTTTTTACCAAAGCCCCAGGAAAAGGTAGATCACTGGACTCTAGTCCTCACACTTCTCAGTCATATCAGTCAATCAATCATTAGTGAGTATATACAAATTTGTTAAAACTTAAAACCTATTTCATGGATACCACACTCCAGGTCCCCAGAGCTAGTGGCTAAGGGCATGAGTTCCATAATCTAAGTTTTCATTCTCAATTGAGAAACAGAAGTAAAAACAAATGACTCTAAAGATGTAGGGGAAATACAGTGACAGAGATTGACAGGCAATAAGGATGCAAAGTAGAAATATCCTCAGGATTTAAAGACTGACGGAACACAAGATGGAATAATCTTTATCTTTTCCTCCCACCGCCATCAAAACATTTTCAGTAAATGCATAACAAATATTGAGCAAATCAACTGATGTAGGAAAACCACATGAGAACTGCTTTCTAGATTTAACTCTATCATTTATCAGCTATCTATGGATGACCCTATGCAAATCAATATCCTGTCTGGAAGTAAGTTTTCCCACATAAGTAATTTTATCTGTTCTGCTCATATAAGGGGGTTGTTAAGAATTTCAAGTGAGCTGATCTTTTTGAAGCTGCAATAAAACCCTCAGGTAAAATGTGAAGATATTATAAGATTTTATCCTTAAAAAAATCAGAGTGGTATATTTTATAAAGTTCTTGAAGTATTCTGTGAAATTTTGCAAATGAGAGAAATTTCTGGAGGGAGGAAGGAATGAGATGCCCAGCTCCATTCCCAAAAGGAATGACTACTTACCATCTCTATTAGGAAAGCAAGTGATCACGAGAGCTGGAATATTCTGAACAAGCTACAAGTCTGTTCTTCAGAGACCCTTCCAACTGCTGTTGAATTTGATTCACTAACTACAACCCTCTTAACCCTGGTAAATGGAAAAGACCAATATAAGTGCCCTTATCTGGGAATCACCTGTTACTTGCAGCAGTTTCTTTCTTCCCAGTATGAACAATAGCCACCTAAAAACTGAGAAACAAAATCAGATATTGAAATTCTGAGCTACATACAGTAGCTTCCGACTCAATGGAGTTGATCTTAACACTGTACTTAACATGGACTCTCCAAAAATATTTGTTCTCTAAATCAAGTCTTTTGTGGCTGATCTGAGTTGCTTTTTTTTTTTTTTTTTTTTTAAGAACTCAAGACAAAACAGAGTTGTGACTCCAATTTACTCTGGAGTGTGAGGGATTATTTTAGGAAAAACAGCTTTAGCTTTGGAGAATGAAAACTGTCCAGCTAGAGAATAAATGGCTGTTTAGATCAGACACACAGGAGATAAGGAAGTAGGCAGAGTGATTACATAGGTAAAGGCAGGTAAACAAAGTGGAATGGAAGATACAATGTGTGTTTTCCTCCACAGACTGAAGCAGCTCTGATGTATGATGCCGTGTATATGGTGGCTATCGCCTCCCATCGGGCTTCCCAGCTGACGGTCAGCTCCCTCCAGTGCCATCGACACAAGCCGTGGCGCCTTGGACCCAGATTTATGAGCCTGATCAAAGAGGCAAGTGCTGTTCACTCAGTTCACGTCTCCCGTGGGCTTGGTACTCTGCCTTATCCATTTGGTGTGTTTCTATCTACCTGGTTCTGTTCATGTAATAGCTATAAGGGAGGAGAAACCTTTGCCAATCAGTCTGTGGGATTTCGGTGGTGAATTTTGTCTAGAAATACTATCAGGTATTTCCCAGCATGATATTGAAAATTTTCATTGACATCATTTTTTTTAAAGATTTATTTATGTATGCATACAAGCTGGGGTGTGGGCCAGAGGTGTGGGGAGTGTGGTGAGAGGGTTCACCAGAGACGGAGTGGGTAGCATAACAGGCAGATCGACTGAAGTACACTGCTCAGGGGAGCAGCGGGTGAGACAGGAGAGGTCTGCTGCGCCATGTGGGAAGCTCCGTGACTGGGGATTGAACTCGAGCTGGAGTGGCTCTGGATAACTTCATAGGCTGAGACTTAACCCGTTGCGCCACCAAGGAGGCCCTCAATTGACATCTTAACACTCATCTTTCATTTCAACTCTGGTCCCAGGTGCTTCTGGGCCCCCGCTCAAGAACCCATCAGTGCTTATCCCCTAATCTGTTGAGTTAGGAGCAGGGTGGTCTTTCACTGGCAGATGCCTACATGAATTCCCAGATGATCAACTCATAAGCCCAGTGTCTCCCAAGTCTTAGGCCATACAGGATACACTGAGCATGTTGCCATGTCAGCTAAAATTAAGGCAGACAAAAGAGATTTACAAAAATGTAAAACAACATCACTTTTCTAATCTTTGGTTTTGGACAATTATTACTTTTAATAAAAATATTGATGTCCATGTGAAAAAAACTTCAAACTTTACCCAGAGTGCTAAAGGATTTTCAAGAGTACAGGGTATTTGAGGGAGGAGCGTTCCTGAGTATCGCCCTTGGACTTTCCCCCATTTTTCTTTTTTCTGTAAGGCCAATTTGATGTCTTTCACAAGGCCCTGTTCTAAGACCTAGAGAAGGCTTATAGGTGGAGATCCTTGGATTATCTTCAAACTCAACATACACTGAAGATGTGTTCCAACTTGATGAGATCAAATGAGGCTCTTGGGAGCAGCCAGGCATGACTGAGCAGTACCCACCATCCTCTATAAAGCTGCTCTAATGCTCTCTCTAGGGGATGCAGGATTTACCTTCACAGAAACCATAACTTTATTCCTCTCTGTACTGAAGAAGTATGGGGTGAGTCAAAGCCATTAAAAAGAATGCGAGAGAATACAGTACAGAGGAAGAATGCCCAGCCAAGACAAGGGGGAGGGCAAAGAGAGACACCTGCTCTGGGCTCTGTCCTTGCAGGTCTCTCCAGGACCCTTCAACACTCCTGGTTATTCACTCTACTTCCCTATTGAAAAATGACTCTGATATATAGGAGCGAGGCCCAGACAGGCAGGATGGATGAGGTCGCACAGTTCCCACGCTCCAAGGCAAGGTTCTTCGCGAGACTGGGGTTAGGCGGGGGTGAGCAGCAGAGAAGTGTCCCTGGCACACAATTTCAGGAGGGGACACCCCATCTCAGCTTTGAAACCAGTAGACTCCCAGGGGATGGACAGGTAGTGTTCTCGAATATTGTGCCCTAGGCCTCTCTCTCACCTCACCCTAGGCTTTGCCTGGTGACTGGGCTTTAAATCCCAACTCCACTAACATTTATGAGCAATCCAAATTTAACAAGCTACTTAAACTCCTTATGCCTTAATTTTCTCACCTCTGAAATGGGGTAACATCATCTGTCTCACGGTGTTCGTGTGAGGTGAAGGAGCAAGGTTAAGACATATGAAGAACCATGCAGGATCATAGCAAGAATGTGAAATATTAGCTCTTCTTTTACCATTGGAATGGACTGCCAATATCAACCTCATTCAAGCTCCTGAGAATGATGCCAGGAATTTAAAACTGACAACACAACCACAAAGGAATCACAAATAGGCATGAAATGAAATAGTCTCTCTGACAGCTACATGAATCTGACACATTGTTGCTAATAGAAAAACATCACACAGCTGCTTCCCTTCCTCCAGCAATCATGGTTAGGTCCTGAATCACCATCCTGATCACCTTGATCTCTAACAAGAAAATAGCTGGTTTCTTTTTATCTCACACCAGTGTACTGAGAGGTCAGGCCACATGAAAGCTTGGAATCAAACAACCAGACCACCCCAAGTATCTTTTGCTGGTCCCTATGTTGCAATAAGAAGGTGACATTACCAAGCTCCATTTAGACATGCTTAAAGAAGTAATGAGCTCCAAGATGAGAGACCACATTGAAAGCAAGAAATCATCTAACATTTATTTACTCCAAAGAGCAAATTCCCCAATCTCAGGCTCCACAGTAGGGGGCGGGGTGGTTAAGGAAGAGAGAAACAGTGCATCGGAAATCTTCCTGGCCACCATGCTCCTCCCCTCTCTTGTCTTCTAAGTCATGATGCCATATGCTACCTTTGGCAGGCAGAGATACCTGCAGAGAAGCTGGGGCTGGGGGCAAACAAAGCAATGTCCCTGCTCCTCAAGGACTGGCAAGCTGAATTCTGAGAGAAGCTGAAACATGCCAAAGTTGGAGAAATGCGTATGTTGTTCTCAAGAGGTACCTAATCCAAAAAATTCTGCTGGCATCAGGTTTGATTAGGAAATATGAAATAAGATGATTGCCCTGATGTTGTCCCTGGCTTCATCTTTTAGTAACCGTCACTTTCTAGAGGATTTCCAAATCAAAAATAATATAAAAGAGCAAGTCAGCATATTGAATTTATGGGGTGAAGATCAAATTCGTCACAGGAGGTAAACTTCCTGGGCAGAGAGATAGTTGCCTGCACACTAATCCCTAATAACTCCACACATCATTTGGAATCAGTGTGCCTTTCAGACAGGTCTCAAGCCAACTACCTCTCAGTGTTTGGGGCTGAGGGAAAAGGGAAATAATTAAAGAACACATTAAACATGATGGAACACATTACAGAGTCCTTTCTCTGGGCATTTGCTAAATGTTAGATTATAAATTCCAACTCAACAAGTATACCTGGACTTCATTATATAAGTAACATTAACTTGGCACCATCGAGAGACATCTCTCCAAATATGAGATGTAGTTTCCACTATCTACTAATATAAATTTTACTTACTCCTGTTTCTGGGAGTCTCATATATGACATGTCCTGCCTGCCAAATAGCTGGCAGGCAGTGGTTTCTCAATAAAAGGCAGCGACTGTTAAATCAAAGGTTTTGCTAAAAGTGTGCATCATTTCAGTTGTTTTTCAGAAAGAGATGATGCAATGCATGTAAAACATGAAGTCCACCACCTTGTGTGTGCAAGCACAGCATGCTTGCTAGTGAAATTTCTGGCATCATCATCATTATTACTGGACCCCAAACTGAAGTAGCAGAGTTTGCAAAAAGGCAGATAAGACATAGCAGTGGAAAGTCAGGAGTTCCTTGGGGGCTAGCAGGCAGCATACAGGGGGGCAACTGCAGTGATGCCGAGAATGAGGGTACTGTCCATCATTAAGCACGGATAAGACCCTTCAAGTGGGACTCAAAGACATCAGGTACTAATCAGCCAGGCTGAGCTACCAAGACACCCCAGCAAACCCCATCTCGGGTCAGTCTGGGAAATGATAGCTGATGCGGGGACTGAGGAAGATGCAGTGTTTTCCATCTGCCTCCAGTTACTCTGGTCCTGGAATAAGTTTCAGCAGCCTGGAGAACGCAGGGGGAGCAGCTGTAAAAGGAACAAGCCCACTGAGGCATCTGAGAAGGAGAGTCTGTGGTCACCAGTGTCTGATGAGCAGTGAAATGCGGGTACAGCAGAGCAAATCATAGATTCGAGTTATGGCGGTTGTTTTCAACTATTTTTTATAGCAAAACCTTTTAGCAAAACCCTACCTTAAACTGATTGAAACCATGAATCCATGGTGCCCCTAAAAGGCCTACAAAATGTTCTCCAATCTCAGGGGCCTTACAAACACCTTAGGTTCCCTGAAATTCACACGAAGAGTATGCAGAAGAGGTGTTTGAAACAGAATGTGGTTAAAAGTGCTCCAGAAGAATGAACAGCAAAAATACAAATGAAACCTAAGGAGCCCTGCGGGCTTGGATGGAGAGGTCCCAGGCAGGAGTGGTGAGAAATAACTTTAAGTAAATCTGGAGATATAATTGGTGGCAATGCATGTTGGGCTGGAATCTCAAATTTGATTAACAATTGATAAGAAGTCACTGTTCTTGAGGAACAGACAAAATGATGTTTCAGATAGTTTATCTTGGTAGCTATGTGTAGATTTCACTAAAAGAGACAAATGCTACAAAAATTGCCAAGGAACTGTAGCCACCTCGGTTTTGAAGAAACCTTCACTCATAAAGAACTAAAAGGGGAAGTAATTTATTCAAGAGAACTATACAGGTGAGCTCATATCCTAATATCTCCCTTAGGTCTAAATTCATCCAGTTATTTCCCTGTTGGAAAAATCCACTTGGATGTCCCACTGCCACCTTCATACCAACACACCCCCAAACAAAAGTCATTGCTGTGATTACTACAACAGACCCGATGTCAGTGCCCATGTCACTGACACATCAAACACACACACAACTGAGACAGGAAGAGCAATTTGGTTTGGCTCCTACCGCCTATTTAAAATTATTTAAAATTGAGTATCTGGGCAAGAGCCTATGACTTTTGTTTACTTCAGGCAATGACAGCCCTGATGACTCTTTAAAGTTGAGCCTCAACTTATATAGTAATTATAAAATCTGAGATATCAATTAGAAGTCTAACTTGATTTACATCGTTTCTCTTCTCTGAGATCGAGAAGGCTGGAAGGCTCTAGGGAAATGAAGGAGCGTGGTTGACTTCTCTTTCTCCTCTCCTGGTTTCCTTCCTCACCACACCCTTAGCTGTTGTACCTCCTACCACACTCAAAATGAGTCAGGGACACTTCTCGCTTCCTAGGCTTGTCTGTGCTCTCTGGGTTCAGAGGATAGTTTAAACTGGTATGTCTGGGGGCTTGGGAGACTTATAAAGCTAATTCTTTTTCATAAAGCGCTTTCTTTGAGTTTTTGTGGGGCAGTCTCTCTTAATGCTTCTTTGAATGAGAACAAAGGATCCATTTCTATTTCAAATAGAAGTGTAAAATGCTTCGTCAGCCCTTGACATCCAGGAGTACATATTTTACCCTTCCTGCTGGTCTCCTTACCCCTTTAGACAGAATATGTGTGTGTGTGTATGTATGTGTGTGTGTATGTGTGTATTTATGTATATATGTATGTGTATATAAATGTGTGTGTGTGCGCACACACACACACACACACACAGTCTGACTATAGTTATAATCCATAATGATTCCAAGGTACTCGGGCGCCAAATGTGTTCCACAGGAAACACCCATTTATTTCATTGTCTCTTTGGAAATTCTGGGAGTACCCCTCTAATATTGATGCAACAGAGGTGTCCCAGTTTGTCCCCACCTTGCTCGACCAGCTCCCTTCTTTCCCACCTGGGAATCACGCTGCCATCCATCATCCACCCTCACTTTCTCAAGTTTGAGTATTTGGTCTTCAGTATCTCCAACTGTCCCCAATTTCAGCTTTCTCTGAATGGTCCCCTAGAAGCTCCCCTCACTAAGGGTGGGATTCGAAAAGGCATTTTTAAGGTAGAAGAGTGTGATCTCACCGGAAGGCACCAGCTCTCTGGGAAATCCCACCAGCAATGCCACTCATGTGGCTAACCACTTTTATTAACCCTCGACCTAGAACAATGGGGGTGAGAGGTCACCTCTTTGTACTTCTGCATAGGGATCTGGGGATGTCTATCCACCCACTAGTATTTTCCCCTGCTTTCTCTCACATAGCCTCCTGAGTTGAACATGACAGTAAGATGGAACCTGTCACTCAAACCACGCCTTGATGGATATTTAAACTCCATTTTCCACAGCATACTCATCTAATTCATTAAGTGCTGTCAAATTTCTATCCTAAATAGTCTTTAGCAACTTTCCTTGCTTCTGTTCCTACAATTGCTTGCCTGGTATATTAAAATAGCCTAACACTAGACCCTATATTTTGAGTCTCAGCCCTTGTACAACTCTTTTCCAACTATATGCAAAGTGGTGCACATAAATGTCCAGTAGACTCTCCCCTGGGGCAACACAACTTCCTTGAAGTCGCCTGCATCCGCTATGCTCTCCTCATAGAGTGGACACATGGGGTTCTCTTCCTAACTAAAACCTGCCTTGTGACAGCCCTTTTTTCACATTGTTTGGGCTGGAGTGCTGCCTCCCATTTTTCACTCGAGCTAACAGTTAACTCAGAATTCATTTTCTCTAGCAACTATCCTGAATCTCCACTTGGGGATGGGTCCTCCGCCAGACAACATAACTGCTATCTATCTCCATGTTAACACTTAACATGCATCATTCAGACACTGTAAGAGTCCCCTGGGACAGTCAAAAGCAATTTCTCTCTGTGTGCTCAAGCATGGTGCCTGCGCCTGACAGGCATTTCAAAAATGGTTATCAAAGGGAACCCAGGTAGTTAAAATCTAGAGAGCTCTGAATAAATTTTTCTGAACTAATAGTTAATTTTAAATGATGTAACTAGTTCTGAATTGACCTGGTCCAACATAAATTTATCACATAGGAGCACAAAATTGTTTTGAAATGCCAGTGTACACAGGAAATCACTGAGAGCTATATAAAATATGGGCAGCTTTCTGCCACTGTTTTGCTATGAAAATGCAATTTATTGGTTCGATTTTGATGTGATGGAAAGAAGATTATAAATTGGAATATATGAGCAGGATTTCTAAATTCAAGCTTTTAAAAATCAAGGAGTAAAAGATAATTCTCTACTGAGGCATCTATGTTTGTCTTGAATTTTTTTGGACTTTTACTTAGTAGATCAATATTGAGTATATATATTTTATATATATATATATATATATATATATATATATATATATATATTAGGTTTCAAGTGAAAAGGAACATAAGCATTGACATGTTTTTATCTGCCTCTAGCAGTGCTAACTAGCACTACCCATTTGATTTTGTATGTATGACTATATGCCATTTGATTTTGATTTCCAAGACAAGCCATGCCTGGGATTAATTAAATGACATTAGAGCTGGGAGTAAACTCAATCAAGTTCCTACTCTTTGGAAAAGCTTCAATTTACATTCATCTTTCCACACCTACTGAAAAGTACCTACATTATTTTTTTTAAAGATTTGTTTATTTATGCATACAAGACAGAGGTGTAGGCTAGAGGTGTGGTGGTGAGAAGATTCACCAGAGACAGAGTGGGGAGCAGAACAGGCAGATTGACTGAAGGACACTGTTGAGGGGAGCAGCGGACGAGTTAGGAGAGGTCTGCTACGCCATGTGGGAAGCTCCTGGCCAGGGATTAAGCTCGTGCTGCCATGGCTGCATATAGCTTCATAATACTGAGACTTAACCCATTGCACCACCAGGGAGGCCGACTACCTACATTCTGATGGTTCACTCTTCTAGTTTGTACCATACACATCAAAATTGTGTATCCCTGAGTCCTCTCATATTTAAGACAATCAGGTGGATTTCCCAGGTTTTTCCCTCTATGCCTATATAAGTCCTGAGAGAAAATGACATCAGTTCCTACATGTTCATGTACTTAATTTACTTAAATGGATGTCATATACTTAACTATCAGACTGTGGCATGGAAAGCAAATTCTTCATTCAGTGTGAGCAAAACCAGGACACTAAGAGCTGAAGATGGATGGATAGGTTGGTAGGTAGGTAGGTAGATAAGTTGGTAGTTAGATAGATGATAAAATGATAGATGGTGATAGACTGATCAATTGATCTATATAGGACAATAGATAGAAACGTGAGTATATATACATAGATATTGTATTTATGTGTGTATGTACATTTCATTCGGCACCTTGGTTTTCCAATCAATCTTACTTAGTTTTCAAAAATGTCTAAGTAGATACATGCTTATTATTCTAGTTCATTAATTTACACTGAATCTAGTATTCCATCAATCATACATTCAACAAAAATACACTGGATACCTACTATGTAGCAGACACTGCCTGACACCCAGGATGCAACAGTGAACCAAACCAAGTCCTCCCTCTCATGGAACTGTCAGTCTGGTGGAGAAACATGACAGGAAGGGGGACCTCGTGTTTCAGGTGATGATGACAACTATGTAATAAAGAAAACTCAGGAAAAGGGAGGGTGTGCAAGGGTGCAGGAAGAGAGAAATGGATACTGCTGTCTTCGATGGGGTAGTTTGAAAACATCTCATCAATAATGTGAAACTTGAGAGAAGCCTTAAAAGAAGAGAGAGAGCAGGACTCGCAAAAATCAAGCCAAAGCTTCTTAAAGTAAAAGAACAGCCCCTGCATTGAATATGCTTCAGCAAGCTGAGCCATTTCCCTGTGCCTGGGCATTTTGGCTGCCTCCTTTATTCTTTTTCTTTCTTGGCACATCTGAATAATGCCATGGTAAACATCTAAGGAATTGCCTCTTTTGCATAAACGCAAGATTTGCTCTAGAGCTACACTGCCCAGTAGAGCTATTATATGAGTCACATCGATTTTCGACTTCCTAGTGGCCACACTGAAAACCAGATGGAATTCCTTTCAATAATATTTTAGCTAACCCAGTGTAAGAAACACAGGCTCATGTAATCAATAATATTCTTGTTTTACTTTCTTCCATAAGCCTTTTAAGTCCATTTTGTGTGGAAATAACATTTTGTTTGGAAATAACATTTCATGTGTACATTCTGATGCTAAGTAAATAAATATTTTCTTAATACAGTACCTCGCCCAACCAGGCTAACTAGGAAATGATATGAATTCAACCCACAGGGATCTATATTTTTCTCTTTGGAGACAAAGAACATAATGATTAGTTATAAAAATAAGTATCTCTCCAAGAAAGACATTAATTGATTAATATGGCCAAAGTAATTTGAGTAATTTAAGACTGAATGATTTGATTTATAAGTTTCATTGATTACATTATCCAGATAATTAGACAAGTGCCCTATTCCCACCCACTTCACACCCACTGGGTCTCAGATTTGTGTCCCTGTCCATGTAGCTGATTTGCAAGTATAGAGGTCAGTTTACTCTATTTCAGAAAACAAGCCACCACATGAACCAGTGCCAAAGGAAATTAGTTTAGGCGAAAAGAAAATCCAGGTGCATATTCTAAGATAAATCCTTAGGAAATAAAAAAATAATTTATCAAGAGCACATGGCATAGATATAGTTAAGTCAGCAGATTTAGAGTTGGAAATCAAATATTGGCAAGAAAAGCCATTATATTTTTAAATTATGCAGTGATCCATGCAAGCTGTTATTGCAAGATAATGGGTTATAAACAACACACATAATAGTTAAAAATAATTATATATTGAACAGATGAGAATATGATAAATGCATCATTTCAGTTCCTGAAATAGCTGACATGAAGGAAGTTATGTGGTCTAAAGGTTATGTTTATCATTTCTTCCTTTGCTTAATGTTTATTTTCATCACCATTATTATGTATACTTCAGATTTGTTTTTAAATAGCTTTTCTGAGAACTGGCTTAAAATTGTGGGTGACTGGACAGGGACCACATTGCTTAGATGGAGGGTGAATTTTGGATATTTGGATATTTGTGTTGTATTCCTGGGACCTGATACAGTAATTGTATGGTTAGTCCACCAGGGCTGTGTTTATACAATAGCTATGGAGTGAGACTCCCTTAATTAAAAACAAATGAAATAACACCACAATGAAATGCACTTGTTAATTCAGTCAGCAGAGTGAAGGTAGACAAAATTTTGTAATTCATGAAACTCTCTCTCTCTTCTCTTTTTTCCTCCATGGATAGCACCACCACTTGAACCTACACCCAGTTATTCCATCATTAAGTGATAGCATTTTCAAAGTTTGCTAAATGACCATATTTTGCACGACCATATTACTAAGCAGTCTGTAAGTACTTAAAGGTGTCATTTTTAAAAAATACATGGAATTTTAATAAGTCCATATAATAAATTCAATAATTAAAATTTTGAGACGCTACATAAAGGAAAAAATAATTCTAGAATACTCCTGATAATTTTTTTTAAGGTCTCGTTCTTTCATACATATTCACAGGCCAATAGGGACTTTCTAAACTAGCAAAGGCTTCAAAAGTCAAAGAAAAATCCCGTTGGAGTTGAATTGAAGTGTAAGAGCTCAATTTTGCTTTCCTTCCAATCCCACCACCACGGGCACCAGGACCTTGAGGTCACAGGTCTTCACCTCCGAACTACAGGTTATGCAGTCCACTTGTCTGGTCTTCTGAGGAGAGGAATGGAGACAGGAAAATGGGGTGTAGCACAGAGACTTATTTCCCGTGCATTGAAACCTGTAGCCTTTCCTTGATGTGATGGCAGATAAGAAGATCCTAATTCGAGGCCTTGCTACCTACCTCTACTTTTCTCCCACCACCTCAAACTTTGTAACTTTTAGAAGTGCTACTTTATTCAATCATACCATCTACCAATATTTTGGGTAGCCATTAAACACAGATAATGGAATTAAAAGAAGTAAAGCATTTCTGCCAATATGGAATTGACTAACAATTGTTAAAAAGATGGTTAGCATGATTAGTTGCATACTATGCAATTAGTATCAATAAATACATAGTTAATATATTAAAAATACTTAAGACAATCATTGACATAGTACAAGTTATATATGAACTTATGTCAGACTTAACAAGTAGCCCTCTCCAAGAATACAGAGAACATATTTAAAACACATTTTTCCCTTCAAAAATATTTGCATCCTATAACTCCAATGTTTCCCCCTTTCAAATTGAACAGTAAGTTTTACCCACACTCATGGAGGTAAAACTTTTGAAATTTGACTCAGCAGCCATTTCATGTGCAACAATTGCTTGCAAACATTGCATCATTAATGGAACCCATACTTCAGGCAAGTAGGGCAAAAAGGAAACTCCTGGTCAAAGATTCATATCGAAAATGTGCTGGGTAATTTGTGTGGTATAACTGATTGTTCTTCTGAATTCCAAGACTAGAAACAGTGTGCTCACAAACGCACAAAAAAATCTACGGTGCCAAACATCAATATCAGTCAATAAAATTATGACCAGAGTATAAAATTAGTAAAATCTCTAGAGAAGTGTCAAACGGCACCCTCCTGATAAAAACCCTATTTGAAACACAATTGAAGGGAGAAGTGAAAGTGACAGTGACAGTGATGCTTTCCAGTGGTCTTCAGATGTGCCAAGTATTGACACCTACAACTCCACAGTTTAAAACAGCCAGAGTTGAAAGCTACAGGTCTGACAATAAATTTCAGATTTTTTTGTATAACACAGATACCACTGGCCAACAAATTTTTACAAAAGTCATATCACTGAAATAAAATTAGTCATTTCCTATCAATTTGTATGTGCTCAACACAAATATGACAGTCAAATTCTAATTTTGGCTCTAGTTTTTTCGTGACCTGCAATAAATTGATGTTTACATCACGAAATGCATGACAATAGTAATAGGCCTAAGGTTAATACCTGTAAAAAATCAAATCATAGACGACTTCTTAGATTTCTTCACTTGTCTCTTGCACAGCTGTTCAGGAGCATCTCTGGGGAGTGTCCAGCAGTAGTCAGCCAGCATTGTAGTGGACCATTTTCCCTGGTATCTTTGTTGCATTGATGCGATATCTTGATGAAAACGTTCGCCATGTTCATCACTAACCATACCACAGTTTTCAGGGAAGAAATCCAGATGGGAATAAAGGAAGTGGATCTTTAGAGACATATTGCAGCCAAGTTTCTGATACTGCACCAGCATGTCTTCTACTAGTACCCTGTAGTTTTCTGCCCTAACATTCCCAAGAAAGTTTGTAGACACTAGGTGAAAAACTTTCCATGCTTGTTTTGCATAACCCTGCAGCAAGTTGTTGAACCGGTCATCTTTGAAGAGCTCTCAAATCTGAGGACCCACAAAAACTTTTCAATCTTTGCTTCACTGAGTCGAGGAAATTTTTCATGCAGGTATTGGAAAGCTGACGAGGTCCAGTCCATGGCTTTCACGAATTCTTCATCAAACTTAGTTTGATGTGAAAGGGTGGTAACAGGATTTTGTGACCCTCGACCAGAGCTGGGTGCTGGATATTCTTCTTTCCAACTGCTACATTTTGTCTGCGAGTTCATTCCTTCCACAATAGTGCAATTTACTTGCTCGGCTATCCCACTCACATAAGAAACACATGTATGTTGTATATCCCTGCTGCAGTCCCATTAAAAGGGCAACTAGCTTCAAATCACCACAGACATGCCAGCTGTACTTGTTATACTCAATGGAATTCAGTAGCTGCTTTAAGTTATCGTATGTCTCTTTCATGCGGACAACATGGCTACTGGAATAAATGGAAGACGGTTTCCACTGTGCAAAAGCACAGCCTAAAGACTCAGTTTCGAAGAGTCTAGAAATAGTCTCCATTCTTGCAGGTCATGAGTGATTTCTAAGGCATTCATGAGGCCCTCAATATTGGAACAGAATACCACAGGACTTTCCTTTCTGAGGAAAGGCTCCAACTGCTGGTGGTGCTTTCAATAGAAAGTCATTGTGACATCTGCTAGAAAATTCCATTGTTGGAGTCTTGATCCTAGCAATTCTGCCTTATTCTTGGATAAGTTCAAATCACAAACCAGGTCATTGAGTTCTTCCTGAGTTATTCTGTGTGGGGTTGATGATGCAGCACAGTCAAAATCTAGATCACTGCATGCTGATGGAACAGGAGAAGAACAGGTCGGGTCACCCTTGTCCTCATCAGATGAATCAAAAGAATATTCTATTGGAGGTTCTGGAATAGGATGTCCTTCACCATGTGGAACTGGTCTCAATGCAATGGAATGTTTGGGTAGACTCTTCTCGACTTCTTTGGCTTCGATATTCTGCCAAAAAGAGGAGGAACCAAGCAGAAGTAGCAGTCTTTATGTGGTTGTTTTGCTCTCTCCACACAATGGGGACTGCAAATGGCATTGATGGTCTTTTGCCATTCACCCACTGTGAAAGCTGTGTTGTACATGTAGCACAGCATATATGTGGGGCCCAAGGCTTGTCTTGGTCACCAACCGTACATCTGAAGTAAAGATGATAAGCCTTCTTCACTTGAAAAGTGATACTTTTCTTCTGGTTGGCAAATGTCACTTCCCCACAAATAGAGCAAAAATTGTCCATGCTATTAATGCATTTTTGAGGCATTACTGTTCTGTATTGTGCCTAAATGGATAAAATAGTAATAGTTCTATGGAACAGTAGCTTCAGCTGTCTCACACAAAGTCTGAACTATTTTCAACGCTCAACCTTTCCAACAGGGCTTTCTATCGTGCACTGCTACCGTCAGCTTATTTCAGCAGCCGCCTGGCAGTAGTATTGAATTGCATCAGAAAATGATGCAATCAACTCTGGATGATGTGTGCATGATGGTATTATGCAATGCAATGCAATATTATATCATTCTAGGCTGATTTAGGATGTTGTTGCAGTCCTACTGGATAAATTTACATGGTGAAACATATAAAATGAATTATATGAAATATTTTCAAAATGAGAGCTAATAAAAAATTTTCAGGGTTATATTCATGTTCAGCACACCAAGATACTTCAGATTAGGGCCTTTTTAAGTCAATAATGATCTCAATGTTGACCAGTACAATCAGAAGTTGGGATACTATCTTCCTATCTTCTTAATTTTGTGTTTGAGTGAGCAAGTTGAATGCTTTCTATGACTTGGGGAAAAGACCAACCCATTTATTTTTTAATTTTTTTAAAGATTTATTTATGCATACAAGATCTGGAGTATAGGCCAGAAGTGTAGGGGGCGGGGATAAGAAGATTCACTAGAGACAGAGTGGGGAACAGAACCAGATGGATCTACTGAAATACACTCCTGAGGGGAGCAGCAGGGAGACAGGAGAGGTCTGCTGTGCCATGTGGGTCAGCTCCCTGGCCAGGGATTAAACTCGTGCTGCAGTGGCTGCCGATAGCGTCATAGTGCTGAGACTTAACCCCTTGAGCCACCAGGGAGGCCCCAGATTCAACCCATTTAAAGATAGAAAATCTAATGCTGTGAATGGTCACATCTGTGCGACAATGTTCCGTCAACTATTCTCAAAATGTGTTAAGGCATCATCTTCTCATACGTGTGCATGTGCACACACACTCACACACATACAAGGGACTCCACTGGACTCTTGGGCGTCAAGACACAGTCCGGCCTCATCTTGCTCTCATCACTAAGAAGTCAAGTGACTTTAAGTGAATCACATCAAATCTTTGTCTCAGTGACCTCAGAATTATATGAGTCTGTGTCCTGACAGTAAATGTTCGGAAAGTAGAAGCGAGGCTGATTCACTACTTTTCCACCCTAATAACCTAAACAAATCCTTGGGCACCTTCCTCTGTGCTTTATGTCAGACAATCCAGGAAAACCATATGGGGAAATGAGCTCATACTCTTGTGAGCAGCCCACTGGAATAACAGTGATTTAAAATTGGTGGTTAGTTATATCCCAGAAGACGTACCCAAACAGTTGTAAAATTGCTTTGTTCACTCACTTCAGAGTTTGGTGTATTAAGATATAAAATTTCCCTTGTCTCGGGACTGTGTGCTTTCATGGGCTTGTCTAGTGGAAAATGCAAAGATGACTGTGGTTCCTGCCAGTGAGGAGTATGTAGCTAGAGGACCACCTTGAATGTTCCATGAGAGCCAAGGACAGAGGCAGACGGCATGTCTTTTGAGGATCAAAAGCCAGACACACTGGGAGCCCTTTGTCTACCCAAACTGTGTTAAATGGAAGCTATCAGAATTAAAAAATAAATCATAAAAATGCAATTAGAAGTAAATAAGAAAGTCCTAATATGAGCCACTTTCTAGTGCCCACCGGTAGAGAATCCTCCTTACTTCCTTGCCCATTTAAAGGGCAGGAAGCTCGCAGGGGTAATCTTTCCAGTTGCTGAAGGCTGACTTTTGTAGGAGAGCTCATGCATTGATTGGAAAAAGAAAATCAGTGCCAAATCTCAGTGTCGGGTCAAGGTGCACGCTTTTCTAAGTCACTCTACAGGCAAGCTGTCAGAGAGCATTCAGAGACTTAACAGGGAAATAATAACAATAACAGGGAAATGATAATTAGAGACATGGAATGCTTTAAGTGTTTGGTATCTGTTTGCTCACTTGGTCCTCATCATGGCCCTATGTGTCTCATCTCCATTTTACATGAGAAGACTGAGGCATAGCAGGGCTGGGTAACTGACCCAAAGTTACAAGCCAAAACAAGATCCCACTGTAACCCTTACACCACAAAACCAACAGTGCTCTCAATCTCTACTCTGCTGCTTCTCTGAGTTTCTAGAATTTTAAGTTGACTAGATAGAGATTTAATCTCCACCCAATGGTATCCAACCAGCCTGCCCAAGTCTCTTAGCTACACTTATTTATGCATGTCATTTTACTTATTTAAAAAAATAATGTCTAATAATCTAGTGGAATTCAGAACATTCAGCAAACTTCTTTACCATTCTCTCCGGCATAGCTTGACTTCCCACCCCATGACAGCCTGAAAAGCTATGCATGCCATTTTCCCAGAATTTTATTCTTCCCTGAAGAATAAAATCATCAGGCCTTTTATTGAATCTGGGTCTCTTTGGTCAGTGAATATGTAGACCTTTCGATGCAAAATAAGCTGTGTCCACTAGAAATCCTATTACCCTTATTTGCAATTATAGAATAAATAATTGAAAAGCTTTAGACTGAAAATATAGTAACGTAACAGCTCTGAATTTCAGTTATCTAACAACTTCACCTAGCTGGGAAAATTACTTTTCACATATTAAATGGCAACAAAGAATGGCAGAATGCTTAAAGTTTAGTGGCAATGTGGCAAATTAAAGAAAAGGCATAATTCTCTGGGTATAAAAAAACAGAAGAGAGGATTTGGGGCTCTCATGCATGAGCTGCGTGTTCTGTGTATGTCATTCTCGGACACTCAGTCATCTAAGCTGAGTACTGTCTTGGTAGAGTCAGAAAACATGCTTCTGAGTCCAAACAGCCTCACAACAAGTCCAATGATTTCTACTCCACACAGTTGTAAGAATGAAAGGATATAATATCTGTGAAAATATCCAGTACAATGACTGGGATTGAGAGGCTGTTCTCTAAAGATGAACAAGACGATAGTGCATTTGTACGCTCATTGTGGTGAGCCAGTCGGAGATGAACAAGTTGATAATGAAAGAGAGAAAGATCCTGCTAGGGCCATGGCCTCGTCCAAGATGGGGGGGTGGGGGGTCATCTGGTACACACCAGGAGCATAGAAACTTCATTTCTGGTGACAGGAGGAAAACTAGAGGACACAGACATAGATGCTCATGATTAGATCAGTGTTTCTACCGGCGGTGGTGGAAATGGAGTGTCTGCTTTCCCAGTAAGAAAGACAATAAGATTTTCAGTTGACAGTTAAGAGGAACAGGCAGGATTTCTCAGAGCAAGAGAAAAAAGTGGGTGTTGGTCATGGCTATCACTTATATTTGAAAATTCTTTCAGAACATAAACATTTAATGAAAAAAACAATGCACGCATAGTATTGATCAAGGCTACGCTGCGGTATTTATTCTACAATGGATAGTGAGTGAGATACACTATGTGACGGGAGAGGGGGCAAGAATAGGACCCCTAAGACATGTTAGACTTGGTCCCTGACTTCAGAAAAGCAAAATCCAATGTGAATATAGACATGGAAGCAAAGACCTGCCACACTCTGGACTGACTTGTAGGCTACAGGTGTCTTTAAGGTACACAGACAGTCACCTCAGGAAACAGTGCTCTCGATCTGAGTTGCTTCAAATGGAAATGGCCTCAGCTTCAGAGAATGTGCTGGAATGTGGCAGGCAACACGGTGGGGAGGGCACTCCACACTTGGAGACTGGTGGGTGACTGAGAGTAAATCACAGTAGGAGGTATAATAGCAGAAGACCAGCGGAGGCCAGCTCCTGAAGGGCCTGCTGTGTTATGCTAATGATTCTAAGCAATATATATATATATATATATATATATATTTATATATATATATTATATATATTATATATATTATATATATTATATATATATATTATATATATATATATATTATATATATATATATATATATATATATACTTCCTACTGGCTGAAAATGGCTGAAAAGAGTCTGAGAAAGGAAAGCGCAGACACTATTATTTCCATCCTTATTTCATCATTATAAAATTACAGAAAATGCAAACTTATCTATAGTGATAGAAAGATCACTGATGACCTGGGGACAAGATTAAAAGTGTTCAAGGGACCAAATGAAAAGATTACAGAAGGTCATCAGAAAAATTCTAGGGGTGATGGATGAGTTTATCGATGCATTTCAAAAATCATCAAAGTATGTAATGTCAATACATTCAACAAAGTTTTTTTTTATAGATATAAAGCAAAAAATTACTTCTCACATTCAACCTTCAGAAACTTAATAATTTTTATGCCATTTGGGTAAAGATGACATTTTAAGTATCAAGATGAAGTTAAGTAATGTCCATGCTCTCACCCTGTGTAGTGACTAATGCATCCCTAACCAATGATGTGAGATATATTTGTGCTTCATATTATACTATTATTTATAAGTAAACTGCATGAGTGTTCACAATCTGGAAGATACTAAAAGAGACTTTAATAGACCTAAGCCAAAATAAGCATGGCCTCTTGCCCTAAGATGGCAAATGAACTGCAAATCAAACAACAACACAGGGCAGTGCTGAACTCATGCTGAGGAATAAGAAGCAGTAGAAAGGAAAGAAGAAAGGCCTGGATCAAACCTTTCTTTTCCCCTAATTTTCAGAACAGCAGGAGAGTTGGGGGTACAAGGAAAGTGTGGGTGTTGCAGAGGAAGAAGGCAAGTCCCCTTAACCATCCTTCCACCTTTCCTCCTCGGTCCTACACGGGCCAAACAGCTAGTACAGCCAGCATTTCTGTTGTCTACATTATTGAAATTACAAACCAGTAGTTTGAACGTCAAGCTAATTATAACTTGAAAATAATATTTGAATACTGACTCTCTATGTGCACAGCCTACGAAAGAACACTCAGAGAAAAGGATGAAAATGTTCGTTGTCGGCTTTTATGTAAATCGATGAGCCTAAGGTTTGCCTTAGAGAGTCAGGTTTTGACACTAATAACTTCAGATGACCTTTTGGGTATAAATGTTAGAGGTTTTCTACTCATGCCTTCCTTTCATTGGTAAACACAGCCTTAAAGTTTATGTGGCATGATGAATAAGAGTAAAGTCAAAGTCTTTTAAGGCAGCCTCTTTTTCTTTCCCCTTCTAAACATCCTACATCTTTTTAAAGTAAATATTCAAACCCAATGGCAAACAGGCTGGCAATATTATCTAATTATCCAAATCTACACTTACACAAATAATCTAGTCATGATTTAAAACCAAATTAAATGGGAAAAAATAATTTAATCAGGGAGTGACACTACCTGTGATTAGAATTCTTTTAAGCAAGGAACTGAAAAATCAACATTTTTCTGAATCAATATAGGTGACAAATGGTTGACTGTCAAATATTTTAAAAGACAATGCCAACAACTGCAAGGGAATTAGTTCTCAAGACATAATGAAGATTTGTAAATTTGACAAACTGTTGACCTAATTTTGAACCTGGACAAAGACTGTAGCATTCAGTAACTTCCCCATTTTCTTTTCATCTTGTTACTATTAGCAATGGAAATAGCATCTTCACACAAAGTAGCCATTCAAGCCAATGATGGCAATTACCCTCAAAGACCTCACAGTTTATCAAGAAGATTTGCTAACAAAATGTTTTGAAAATAAAGACAACAAATGGAATCCTCCCTAAGAAAGGTTACCAGAGCACTAGGCAGTTATTCTGCTGATGTTAAACTTGATAGAATTCACACTTCAGACTTTAATGCATAATTTGTTGACCATATTACCTAAGGTCAAGCTTTCCACTAAATGATACAATTGCTTTTCATTTGTCCTATTTTTAGAATTTCAAATAAGAACTTTTAAAATTCAGTATGGCTTGTGAAAAACTTATCCAACAATTTTCACTTGACTATTATTGACATTATTGGACATTGGTAAAATAAAGGTATTTTCATCCTTTTTAAATTGAGATTACAAATTGTGAAGTTAAAGATAAAAGGATGGAGAGAAATAAAGGAAGACAGAAGAATAAAATAACAAAATCAGATAAAAATACAAAGTGTTTGGAATGAGACAACTTAAGTTAAGCCTGGATTCTCCATTAACATGAGCCTATTGATTTATGTGAAACTAGGCTGCTATCAACTAGAAAATGAGATAAAAATTCCTTCTTTGTTGGTAGTAGGTCATGATTAACTAACTAATCCAGTTCCCATCTTCTTCCACCTTTATGACCTTATGGAAAGTTTCCATGTTGTTTTGAAGATATTATCAACATGAATGGCCAAATTCATGAATAAATTTTGTTAGTCTTCAATAAATTTTTGTGAATTACAAACTCACATATGATAAGATACATAGAAAGAGAGCTTTGTGCAAGAGAGTTCTCTCAGGAGAACCCAGAACTGGCAAGAGGCAAGTTGGCTAGGACAATAACAAAGAGAAATCTACCTCAGCCTTACCCCATAGGGGACTTTTGGAGCATACATTATATCCCAGCATGCATGGTGCCTTGGGAGGTAGATACACCCCAATATTACTCATTCATTGGCCTAGGCCACCACCCAGGTGGGAATTTGGGCCATAGCCTCCCAGGGATCTCCAGGCTGGCAGACTCCTATAGGCTAAAAACAGTCAACAATCCTGTTCCTGTAGCAAGTACCACAGGCTGGTGCAGGGACACTGGATGGCGCACTGCCTCTAACTGCTACAGGGAGGAAGAGAAAGACTGATTTCAGCCTCATAAAGTTTATTCGCAATTATCTATGTAAACATAGAGTGCAACCAACTTAAACAAGACGAGTATGACAATACAGTCTTTCAAAACCAAAATTGAGAGCCATCACTAACTTTAAAAAAAAAGTTTCATGATAGGAATCTTTGAGCAGGAAGTGTTCGGAGAACATCAACATTGAACTTTATGTATATTTGATTGGCTACACATATTAAGAATTAGATCATCCCTGAGATCCAGGTGCCATGATTACCTGACCCATCAAGTGCACAGAATGCAGACTGCAGCAATACATTGTGACACTATTTTACTAGAACACCTATGTATAAGAAGATTAAATCATTAACCTGTACACATTAAATGCATACGATTGTAATCGTCCATTTTACCTGAAATTTTTCAAAATCAACAAAGTATACTGACTCAGAGAAAGACCTTTCTTCATTGAGTTATATGAGCAAAGAGCATTTTGTGACCACTGAATATTGAAACTAGGTTGACCAACCATCCAGGTTTGCGTGGGACTGAAGGTACCCCAAGAACAGGACTTTGAGTTTTAAAACTCAGACAATCCTGAGCCGATCCAAACAGATTGACCAACCTTATAGGATCTTAAAAGATAAAGCTCCCCATACATTTGAATTGAGAAATTTTTGTACTTGGCTTTTAAGTTTTGAGTTTTACACATGTATGTATGTATGTATGTATGTATGTATGTATGTATGTATGTGTACACACACATATAGTACACATATATATGTAATTTCTCCCTGCCTCCTATTTTAAATTGAGAATGAAATTAACAGTGGTAGGTTTTAGATCCTCTGCACTCCCACACCCTATCCTTAAAAATGTTGTTTTTACAAAGTTCCTAATTACGTAGCAGGATTTCTGTCAGGTGTACCACATGGCTATTTATTGAAAGAAACTGAATACTTACTGGTTCCTATAGCTCATCCTCTCAGCAAGTAGCTGAGCAAATCTTTATCTTGATTCAGAATTGATTGTTTATTTTATTCCACTTACTTTCTATTTCTGGTCATTGAAAGACTGGAATTGCCTTCTCTCAGTTTGAAGCCTGACTTTGAACTTTCCGAAATTTTGGAAGGTATTTTGTTGACTGAATCAATCTATAATTGGATTTAGTTGGTGAACCCAAAACTTATCTTTTTGTGGAGCCAAGATAGAATACTTAGGATTTTAAATGATTTGCTAACTGTCATAGCATTTAATCAAGTTAGGGTAAACGAAGAAGGTAGACACATTTGGTTTTATCTTAACTTCACTTTCTTTCCCCAGAAGATAACAATTTTCTGGCCCCACTCCAGTGCCTGAAACATGCTTCATGGCTCCTGTTTCATAGCTTTTTTCTAATCCAAGTCACACTTCCTGGAAACCCTCCGGCCTTCAAGTAGAGTCCAAGTAAGATTTAAGTTCAGAAAAGGCCAGACCATCCCCACAGAGAATGAAAGTAGGTGATAATTTCTCTGGAAGCCAGTCTTGCCCTCAGAGTGGTAGAGTGTATCTTCTATTTCAGGGGAGTTTAAAGAAGGGTCACAGTGAAAGCAAGCCATCTCTCAACAAATTGCTTGACTGGATTCCAATTCCAATTTTATTCTCGTCTTGTACCACTTTCACACATGATGCCCTTGTCCCATTAAAACAACTGTAAACCTCGCATGAATCACCTAGTTATTTGCTGCAAGAAAAAGTCCACTCAGAACAGAAATCCCTGCTACAACTCAGTTAAAACCCAACTCTTCTTAACACTACAGAGCTGGTGCTTGCTATTACATGCTGGCCTACGCAATAAGATGATTGGGGGGATTGCCAACATCCTGGTACAGGGCAGCAAGTGACACTAAAACACAAGGACACTGCCCAAATAGTTCACCAGCCACTGCATGAGTCCTTTACCCTCACACACAAATGCAAGACCACTCAGGTTCAGAAAACAACAGTAATGGGATTTACTTAACAAACAAGAAAAAACAAAGTCACAGAGGCCACCAAAGGCCACTTACCTCACCCAAAGCAGTGTCCAGTGCTTTATAGTCAGAGCATGTGGCAACCAGACAACAGGCCAGGATCCAGCTCACGAAGACAGCGGAAGACACAACAGGAGATGCTCACCGAAGCTGCCGAGACGCCCCAGCCCAGCACCAGACAATCAACATTGGAAGCAGTAGCTGCTGCAGCCCAACAACACAACAAATGGCCACATTCACGCAGCTCAGCGGGGCGCCCGGCTCTGGGTCTTCGCCTTCCCTTCAAGGCTACAACAGCCACAGTGCTGGGAACAGTTTCAGTTACATGGCTACCTGCAAAGTCTCTGAACTTTTCTTCTCTTGGGCTGACTGTTGGGAGTCTCTCCACGTCCTTCAGAGGCCGCACCAGGAAGACCGGCATGGCAGGAGCAGAAATGGCCGACTCTGTGTAGGGGAAATGAAGATTGCTCAGCCTTTTTGGGCCATTGACCTCTGTGGCCATCACCTGCGGCCTTGAATGCGGAAGGCGCTTGGGAGGTGGGCTCGGGGCACACAGGCCTCACGGCGGGCACCTGGAGTGTGGTGCGGGCGTGCGTGAGTAGGCACACGTGAGCCTGGAGCCCAGCATATAAAATGCGACATAGGTCGGGCGGAAGAATGCGGTGGAGAGCGTCAGAGAGCGTTGGAGAGCGTCAGAGGCGTCAGGGAGCATCGGAGAAAGTCGGAGAATGGCTACCAGAGGAAAGAGCATATAGATTCACAGGAGGACCCAAGTTGCCGTCTCCCTGCTGGCTTGTTTCCCCTAATCTCTGGGGATGATGCCAAGGGCTCCAGTCTTCTCTTTCAAGCGCCTGAACCAACAATGGACCTAAGTGGCCTGGGGTGGTTGCAGAACACCCCAGAATCGCTGAAGATGCAAAAATGCTGAAATCCCAAATGCTGAATCCCTGAGGCTGCTTCTGCAGTCCTTTATATTTCTTATCAGTCTCCAACCCCACTGAGACTTTGTTAGTATCACAGCTGGGGCTATTCATCCTGGGGCCATTCATCCTCACCAGCACCTCCAGGGGGCACCACCTGCAATAGTCTTTGGCTTCAGCCCCTCCCACCCCACCCCCATTACAATCCCAGACAGCTGGAATAAGGTGTGTGCCTGTGTGAGTGGGCCAGAGACTGGGCTTATAGCAGAGGAAGCAGTGGTGGCGGCAGCAGCAGCAGCAGAAGCAGCAGCAGCAGCAGAGACAGAGAAGCAGAGGACTTTCCATTTGGGGTGCAGCAGAGGCCACGAGACACTGCCAGAGCGCCTGAGAGAGTGAAGATTTGCTGTGGGCTGGGAGGCCTGTCAGCCTCCCCCCATCCCCCGCTCCCCATTGCCTGCCCTGTACCTGGTTGCCTCTCCACAAGAAACCATTAAAAAGCATAAAAAGCCACCGAGGGCTCCAGAACTCCTCCCTTTAGACCCCTCTGCGCAGCTCCACAGCAAACCTGTGCTTCCTGGAGTCTTCCTCCCCTACAGGGACACATCACACCGTAATTGGCAAGTACCATACTAAGCTTCACACACATTTCATGCACTCACATCTTTTTAAGGAGATTTGCTTTACTGGTAACAGCACCTCTAAGGCCAGAGATTAAAATCAGTCCCTGCACTTAATGGAAATCTCTGAGGAATAAAGAGAACCATGACCCTCTCTGTCTTCCTTTGATGCTCATATATGAATGTTAGCACTCACCCTCACAATACTCCTGTGAAGTAGGTTCTTGCATTGCTATTTGTCGAATGGGGACAATGGAACTCAGTGGGTTTTATCAAGTTTGCCCAACTGGCAAATCCTGGGGAGGATTTGACTCCAGGTGTGGAATGTTAAAACCCACACTGCTTCTCTTCTACTTGCTCCTCCATTGAAACATTTCTGTTCAGTATTTTTTTAACTGACAGACGCACAGGTGGCACAGTAAAAACATTTAACATGGATTTTATAAGGCATTAATACTTTGTCCTCAATGAGTCAATAGTTAAATATGAGACAGGAAAGCAAGCCACCTATCCAATACAGAGTAATGCATGTTTTAACAGGGAAAATAATAGAAATCTTAGTAAGAATAACTAATCTAGTGTGTAAGTTTTAAGGCTTGTTGGAGGGAAAAACAATGAAATTTGAAGTTCCACTAGAGGTTTTCAAGATGGTGCTGGGACACAAGGTTACTCAGGCCTTCCAGAATACACATGATAAATGGAAGCTGAGAGGTTAAAGAATATATAGTTGGCATCAAGCCAAATGCCATAGAACAGTGAAAAGGAAACTCAAATGTACACGAGCATGAAGCAAAGACAAAGAAGCAGATTTTGAATAAACATATTCTAAAGCAAATAAGAGACCACAGACTTGAAAACACTGAGCTCTTCAATACCAGCCCCAAAGGGATCTCAGAAGGCAGTGGGTCTGGAGCACATTAAAGCTACAGGAGGAAAGATGTGAATCTCATACCACAAACCAAGTCTTTGCCAATATGTATTTTTTCTCATCCTTAGCAAAATATTGATGGCAGATGTGAGAGGATCTTTAATTCCCCGTGCTCAGTGAACTTACATTCAATGAAAATAAGTGGCCTGTCTTAGTAATTGCAGTGTGACCCCTTTGCAAACAGCTTCTGGCAACACACCTGTCCAAGAGTCTTTGTAAGGTCATTGTCCCTGGGTAGCTGGCTGGCTGTTGCTGAAAGCCACTCAGAGGTGGGAACAGCCATACCTGGTGTGCACCTTTTTCTTACCTATTTGATTCATTTGATTTGATTCATTCAGGCCTCTTCCCGAATCAGTCAGATTCAGTAGCTGTTGCTCAAATTTGCCTAAGACTATATAATCTGGCAGGAACCTAAAGGGCAGTTGGATATTGCTCTTTCAAATGTCGGACAAGTCAAAGAAACTGACTTTAGGCAAATATATTACTGAAAGATGAGGGTTAACGGTGCCCAAGAAGCAAGTTCAGTTTGCTGGACTCGGAGAGCTAAACTGCAGTGGTAACTTCCGCCACCCTCGGCTGCTGTGCTCCCCTTCTCAGAAAGATGTTTTATGTATTTTTAATGCAGCGGTAATAACATTATTAAAAATTAAACTGGAGGTGTGCTTTCATTAATATACCTTCAAAGGAATTTAATAATTAGAGATCTCGAAAGCCCATCTTTTATAATTGCCTTTTCTTATTTTAAAAGCTTTTATTCAATGATGGCTGATAGTAAATTTTGCTTCATACAGAGAGAGAGAGTGAAACATAGCTGGTCTAAATGAGAACAAGCCCAGCCTATTCTAATTAACATGATTCAATTGAACTGTAAGAGAATCAAAACAATTGACTTTTACCATTCTGACTTAATTATTCTACAACAGGCAGAGTAATGTATGGCACTTCCCACTTAAAGCAATTTTGAAAGCGACATCTTTGAAGTATGTCACCAAGCAATTTTTTCTCCCCCACCATTTGTGAATATTGTTTTAAAACATCATTAACTCCAATAACCAGAGTCTAATTAAATCCTTTGTAGTTTTGAGGCAGTTTCATGAGCTACTGTGGGATTTATATGACTCTTTTCTTCACTTGACTGAAAATTCTTCAGTGACTGAATAAATCTCAATCCCAGAATCCTGGTCCTGAGGAAATAGATGCTGAAGAGTATTTGGGTGGAAATACTATTGCTTCATGTGATGGTAGACAAACAGAAATTGAAAGGCCTACTCAGCAGTTTTGACAAAACCTCACAATATTGCTCTCAGGGAGTCCTATTCACTTTTTCATGCTCTAAAGAGCACATCTGCCCAGGGTTAGTGCAGTGGCAGGAAAACACCAGGAAACACACTGGAGCGCACAGGTTCTCCACAGAGCTGCGGAGACAGGTCTAAAGGGAAGAATGAGGAGTCCTAGGTGGCTTTCTATTGGTTTCTTATAGAGAGGCAACCAGACACAGGGCAGGTAGGGTGGCCGGGGGGCCAGGTGGCTGGGAGCCTCCCAGCCTCCAGCAAATCTTCACTCTCTCGGGTTCTCTGGCAGCGTCTCGTGGCCTCTGCTTCTTTGTCTCTCTACTTCTGCTGCTGCTGCTTCTAAGCCCATTCTCTGGCTCAGGTGTACCCATTCATGCAGGCCCACACCCTGTTCCGGGTGCCCATCAAGCATGCGCGTAGGCCTGCAGAGGTCCATCATTGAGGGGAGGGCGAAAAACCTGACAATTCTCACTTACCCTACAGTTAGTTAAGAACTAATAGGCAGATGAGTACATGGGCTTTAAAGCTTAATTAAGAATCTGCCATAGAATAATGAAAGACCCCTAAAACTAAAGTAAATGTATAATTTTTTTAAATAAAAGAAATGCTAACTTTATTTTTCGGTGGACAACAGAGTTGTATCTGACTCAAGAAATAAGCTCAAAAAAAAAAAAAAAAGGAAAAAACATGAGTTCAGCAGATCTCCTGGGCCTGAAAGCAGGAGGCGAGGAGACAAACAGGAAGAGGGCTGGTTGCTTGTTGAAGGATTTTGAAGCGTGGCTTTCTATTGGATTGACTGGGGGACAGGACATTCCTCCTTAGATGGTCCAACTTTTGGTTTGCCTTCCAAAAGTACGGTTTCGGTGTTAGGGGCATGTTTCCTGCCCCCCACCCATTACTTGAAGCTGCCCTGAACTAGATGCTGGAAATGCAGTGGGTACAGCTGAGCAGCCAGAACCCAGAAGGCATTTGGGCTACAGGTGATTCCTCCTTTTCCTGAGACCTGATTTACACCCTGAAGGAGACACTTGCAGGCAAGACAGGTAGAGACGGGGCACATGGTGAGAGGCTGAGGGTGCTGGCAATGACAGTGGTATCTTCTGTGGGTGGTTGGCAATGACAGCGTTATCTTGATGCGGTCTGTCCTTTTGCCCCAACTTCCTGACACCTGCTTCAGGACCCATTTCCTGTGGTTCCCTAATAGAAGGTGCCTTAGGCTTGTGGCAAGCTTTCACGTCTCAGTGGCCCCAATTCAGGCTGACCCTGTTCAGCTGGGCTTTGGCCCATGAGGGGATAAGTAATTTGGGATGTTTTAGTGGGCCATTAGTATCCTCTCTTCTCTTTCCGCTTCTATATTATGGGGCAAATGGCAGGACCCCCTTTTAGAGCATGCAAGTTTGGGGGTTCCTAGGTACCCTTCAGTCACATGCTAACATTAGTTTTTAAAAAGTTCCAGGATGGGTTCCCAAGACAACATAGTTGTAGCTCAGGCAGCAGACACTTGTGAAAACATTTGCTGAGAATTTAAGCAAATTTCCAAACCAGGTAGAGGAAGGAACAGAATGGTTAGATCTCACAGAGGCTCCCTTCAGCGCCCTCATGTATAGGAAACCCCGAAACATTTGTAGGTGAAGTGATTTTTCCAAAGCCACAAACGTCTTGCTACTTACAGAGAATCCAAAGTTATGGAGCTCTGAACAATTATGATTCAAGTAGAACCACAAACGTCTCTGATATTGGAAGATGTAGCAGAGAAGGACTCATCGCGGCAGAAATTCAATGTCATATGTATTTACTAAACTTATGTCTGTGGCGCTGTTAGGTACAAGAGGAGTGACAAGTAGTGAAAGCAGATGATAAATATAAACACTGCCCCTCACTCTAAGGAAGCAATCATCTCGACGGATGTGCACACTGCTCTGTTATACAGCACCACAGTGACTATATAGTGGACTATGATAGGGTAAAATACAGTGCTACCCAATCCTAGAGGAAAAGCTATGCATTCTGCCTGAAGGGAATGGCTTCAAAGAGGTACTGACAGTTGCGTGGACCTTTGCTCATTCAACTGATATTATTGTGCCCTCACTGGGCATCAGGGGATGTCCCTAGTGGTTGGGGACATCAGTGAACAAAAGGGTTGCCTTCCATGATGTGGGGAGGCTTGCACTGTATCGATGACCAGTTTGTCTAAATATGTGTCTGGGAGAAAATTCTAGGTAAAGGATGTAGCAGGAGCATGTTCGTGAATGATGCGCCTGTCCAGTATGCGGAGCCATCCACATGGTTGGAACACAAGGTTCTTACGTAGCTGTTGGGGCAGAACATGGCGATAGAAGGGGGAGGAAGGTAGGTGGGGAACATCCGAAATACTTATAGAGGGAGGATTTTATTCTTTAGGCTACTGAAAATATTGGTTCAAGGAAGTGCCCCCTGAAAGCCCAGGGCAAATTTTATCACTTGCGCAGCACAAAAGATGCTTAAAGACCAGTGTAAATACTTCCAGAACTGACAGCATGCGGGGGACCCTGGACCTCAAGTACATCCCTGAAAGTCCCAGCTTCATTCAGAGTCACGCTGACATTTGATCTCTGGGTGCTATTGTTAGAGTGCCACCAAGAGGAACCCCAGGACCGCCAAACTTGCATGCTTTAAAGTGGCCCGATCATTCTTATAAACAAAGATAAGGGGATTCTTAATATAAAGGGACTTTAATAGACTAGTGTGCATAGAGAGAGAGAGGAAAGGATAAGTTTCCCAATCAAACACCCAAAGTCACCCATCCCCTCATGAGTAAATGCCCAGCCAAACCGGGTTGGCCCAAAGCAGGACCACTGAGGCATGGAAGCTGCCACAAGTCTAAGGCACCTTGTGGAGAGGACCCACAAAAAGGGGGCAAACGGGGCCAGGTAATTCAGAGACAAAAGGGGCAAAATCAAAGTACAAATCAAGATAATGGCCACCATTATCACCTCCCCACACATCTGTCACCCACACTTCCAAGAGTCTCTACACGTCTCTCCTCCACATTTCTGGCCAGTCCCCATGTTCCTAAGGCAAGTCCAAAGTTGAGAAGAAAGTGAACCCTTCTCCATGTGTTTCCTTGAGCCCACCCGCCTCCAGGTTATATCACCTCAACTGGACACTCGGGGCCACCCATAGTTAAGTGGGTAGAACATGGTACCTCCCCTTCCTATGGAGATGTCGCTGCAACACTTTCATGGTGCCACAGAATGCAGTCTCTCACAGGACACTGCTCCAAACACACACAAAATGAAAAAAAATACTCTTGGTTTGGGATGTTTCAGGGCTGGATGCCTAGATCCCCAAAAGAGCACCTATGAGGTCAGTGTGACCTCACGATTAATTGTAACAAACAAATCTTTGGGGGAAAATCCTTTTTTTTTTAAGTCCAAACATAGATTTCTAAAAGACTGAATAGATTTATTTCATAACAACATACCAAAAAACATTCTCCTGAAGAGATAAGGACTTTTTCTTTTCTTTTTTTTTTGGTACTTTTTTATTGAGGTAAGTTTGCTTACAACACTGTATATTATTTAGAAGTACAGGTTCATACCCCCTCAGATGTGCCACACCCACCACCAAAGTGTCCAGAGTCCTCCACCCTATTCCCCCTCCTCCCATTTCTCCCCACCCCTCCCTCTCCTCCTCTAGTTACCTCAATACTACAGTCAGATTTCTAGAGGGCTTTTTGTTTAATTTTTTTCTGTTTCTTTGTTTTGTTTCTTCATATTTCTTCATATTTCACATAGGCGTGAAATCATCCAGTGTTTGTCTTCTGGCTTATTTCTCTTGGTATCATCCTCTCCACTTTTCATCCATGTTGTGGCAACATGGATGTTTTAACAATGTTGTTTGTTATAACAATGAGTTTTTATTTCTATAGACAGACAGACAGATAGATGATGGATGCCTTAATCATCAGGGTGTTAGTTCCTTCAGAACTGGAATGAGCACCTATGCTTGATGATGGATAACTGGTGGGTTTGCTCAGCAAGCAGCAATAGAGCGTCTAGGCAGTTGACAAGCTTTGGGCTGTATTTCAAGGATTCCCAGAGTTTAGTGAGGATCTGCTTCATCAAAATCTAGTAGAATGCTTGTGGAGAAAAAACGCACCTCCCTGATGCCCACTTCAAACAAAATCTCAATGATTTTGTGCTCATTAAAATTTGAGAATCATTGCATCGATAGGACTGATGATGTAGGAAGGCTGTGTTTCATTCTCTGACAAGGAGCATAAAGGAAGCGCAGGCTCATTGCAAAATGAGTAATCTGACAACTCATGTATCGGTGAGGGAGTCTGAATTAGGTCAACATATTAAAGGAACTGGAGCTTTATTGACTTTCCATTTGACAGTACTCTGTTAGATGCTTTGAAGTATTATCTCTTTTAATCTTGACAACAACTAGGTGAACACAGTACTCACTGTTGCAAATGGAACTTGAAGAAGTTAACTTGTCCAGATTCACCCAGTGAATCAATGATAGGGCCAAGATTCACATCTATATCTTGGAATTCCAAACTCAAATTCTTTTTAATGTACCATGGTCAGAAGTTAAAACTCTCTAGCTATTAAAATGAACTTGTTGTATTAAAAAGCATCTTCTTTATAATACCAGGCTTATAAGTAAAATTTGTGAATGATATGTGAAAACGAATGAAGGGTTTATTAGCAGTATTATTTTATTTTTAAATGCAGTATGTGAACTTTTGTTTTGTTCTGCTTGGTTGTGTTTTGTTCTGTGGAACAAGGCAGAGGTCAGGCCCATAAAAGCACATCAATTTACAGTTTTATTACATCTCCTGTTTTTCTTGAAAACTATATTTTCCACGTGGTGTTCTGTGACACATCGGTTCTGTCCCATATTGACATGCAATGTTCCCTATAAAATCAAAGCATCCATGATAGCTCAGAAAACAGAACTTAGAAAACATGAGGAAGGTAGTGTAGTGAAGAGAGAAGGAAATCAAGGGAAAGTCTAGAGAGAAGGTTCAGAGGGAGGAGACACATGCGAGACTGGAGATAAAGGATTTAAAGCTTGCTCCAGAATTTTCTAGTTATATTTTAACTCAGCCAATGTCACCAACACTGATGGGAAATGTGTCTGAACACTTACACCCTAGTCAATCCAAAATGGAAATCGTGGAAAGTAAGACCAATCTAGAACCGATTTAATACACTGGACTGCGAGCAGAACGGGCATGGGAAGAGCAGTGAAGCATCGGTAGCAGGAAAGTCAGAGGCATTTCAACCAAATCAACATAATGCAAGAGTTCAGACACTGTCTCGCCATTCCGCTTGCTCCCTGAGGGCCATCGGAATTCCGTGTGGAAACTCCGCTCAGTCCCTAATGACAGGATCACATAGGAAAAGGCTGACAGGGTTTTCTGATGTTTTTCCTCCTGCTGACGGCACAGACAGTGATGTGACACTTTCAGGAGAGGCTGTTCTGTGCTAGATGAAGCAGAAAACCTGATTAATAAGACAACAGACGCCAAGGTAGAAGCTTTTCTCTTCCTAATTGAACCCAGCACATCTAACTCGGGTCAATTTGGATAACTCAGACTTCACGTGTGCCGGAGAGTTAGTGGAAAGTCAGGGTTCTGTGTTGATTTTATATTTTCATTTATTATCTTGGCTTGAGAATGTTCTCTCCTCCTGACTCATGCGAAGTCCAGTGTGAGGATTTGAAACAAGAAAAATTAGTCCACGCATCTTCATTGCCCTTCTCATGATCTTATCCACGGGTATGCAGGGGTGTGAAGGAGGAAGACATTTGGGCAGGTCTGATTCTGAACTCCTACATTGCATTTTACTAACTGTAAGCTCTCTTTCCTCTTCATTAAAAGGTACAATACCTGTACATCATGGTGAATTTCTCTTTTTGAGTTAGCCTGTTAGATTTCCTGAATTGCTAGAAAATAATCTTCCTTATCACCTATAAAATGAAGAGTGTGTGATTCTGTAAATCCTGGGGCAAATAGCAGATCAGTTTTCCAGAAGACTTACTTTAAAAAAAAAAAAAGATTTATTTATGCATACAAGTTGGGGTACAGGCCAGAGGTGTGGGGAGGCAAGAGGGTTCACCAGAGACAGAGCGGGGAGCAGAGCAGGCAGATGGACAGAAATACACTGCTGGGGGGAGCAGCGGGCGAGGCAGCAGAGGTCTGCTGCGCCATGTGGGAATCTCCCAGGCTGGGCATCGAACTCACGTTGCCATTGCCAACAGCTCCACACCGCAGTGCTTAACCGCTGCGCCACCAGGGAGGCCTCAGAAGACTTATTTCTACATAAGAATGATGAGGCTTGCTCCTTAGTGGTGGCTTTGCTATACCAGATTAAATGAGACTCATTCTCAGATATGACAATCCTAGTAAGACCTTATTTGCACAACAAATTTTTCCAACTATGTCCTTATAAAAACAGCAGACAAAATATCATTGATTTTATATAAATAATGACACTGACATAAAAACTAGTGATTTGGTATTGGATTCTGAAGGAGAATATGGTGCCATATAAAGAATAGGTCATTTATAGTTTCCTACTTTGAGGGCTAAAAATAAAGGGACATTGTCACTCCCTCAATAGAACATTTAAAACCGTATTAGCAATGAACCAAACCAAACACCCATAGTTAGTTCTCCCTCCACGGTTCTTTTGCGCCATTTTCAGTCTTGTGCATCTGACTGTGGGGTCAGCCCTCTGCTTCATTAAGGTTGACTGCTGTGGATGTACTACAGAGAGTCCTGGAAGGCCAGATTCAGTGGCTGAGCCAGCTGTAGCTGCGTAAATAATGTCTTTTTAAGTTCCAAAGCCTGTAGCAATAAAACTCAGTTTCTTAAAGTACCAATAGGTAAAAATATCTGGCACCGATTTTCCATCAGACTCTGCAACTACCATTCTTTGACAGGGTCCAGTTTCCAACTTCAGATAATCAGGAAGTTAAAGCTGACACCTCTTGTTGATGATGGGAACTAAAGGCATCTGATCATATTGCACAGAAGGTAAATTACAAACTTCTGTTTGTAATCTTTTACCTTCTTGCTAATATTTTACCTTCTTTTTTAAAAAGAGTTATTTATTTATGCATATAAGAGCTGAGGTGTAGGCCAGAGGTGTGTGTATGGTGGAGGGGGAGGGGGATTGGTGAGAGGATTCACCAGAGACAGAGTGGGGAGCGGAACAGGCAGATCTACTGAAACACATTGCTGAGGGGAGCAGCGGGCAAGACAGAGAGGTCTGCTGCGCCATGTGGGTTAACTCCCTGGCCAGGGATTGAACTTGTGCTGCAGTGGCTGCTGAGACTTAACCCCTTGCGCCACCACGAAGATTATTCTATCTTCTTGCTAAGAATATACTCAGTGTTCCAAGATCCACTGTCTTTTTAAAAGAGCAAAACCAAAACTCTAGGTTAACAACATTCAGCATTTAGTAAAAGACTCACAAAATTTAAAATATATAACTTATGAATAAGCCCATCAAAACTGAACAAACTTTGCCAAAATTTTCACATAATTCTTTGCTTTCATTCAGACTCATCATGTGCAGATATTATATTCCAAGGAAAATCAGAGCTTTTCTGTTCACTGTAACTTTTTTATAATTTGGTACATATTTTCTCTTCACTGCAGAAACAAAAGTATAACCCATTATTTCACGGACATGACCAGGCACATACCAGATCCCGAGACCACATTCATCCTTTGACCAGCTTTAGTCAAGGCAGCAAAAGTGAGCATGTTCACTAGTATGATCCAAAGTTACCCCTTCTCTGTAACACATAACAAAAATAAGACATACACAGTTATCCATGTACCTATGTACATGCAAAGATATGGTGATCAATATGTCAGTATTTTCTCCTATTTAGCAACTACTCATATATCCAAAAATTATGCACCGATTCACTTAATTTAATGTTAACTTGAGCTCATAAACTTACTATGAAATTTAAATTACGTTTAAACTGATATGTTATAAAGCAAAATTGCTGTTGATATAAAAATTTGGCCAGAATCATAATTTGCTATAATTGCATATATAATTTTGCATCTTCATTTTAGACATTATGCAGCAATGCTTGCTCATCTGATCAGTCAACCAGGATAAGAAGTTTGGAAAGTTCAGATTAACTGTCCTCTTCATCAAGAAACACAAAATAAATCTAGAAAAATGTGTGTATGAATTATAATTCACATTGACAAAATTAGGAGAAAGAAAAGCAATTTTCTAGCTATTTATATTTAATTAACTTTATTAAATTCACTAAATGTGCCCCAAAATGCACTTTGGTTAGAGGAACTTGGGTTTGTATATGAAAATGCTTTTGAGCTAGCAATTATTGTGATTTTTTTTAAGGGTAACACATAAAATACATTAAAAACCTCAGTTTCTCTACATTATGGGAAGCCTGGGAATGCTAATATAAGCAACCAATATGTGGACCAAAAAATAAAACAAAACACAGATCCCTTAATTTGCCATGTTTTATAGTCTAATTTATTATCTCCGGAGATAGAAATATATTTCACAGTCACCCAATGATGTGAAGACACTACTCTCATTTCTAGACACAGGACACAGACACTGAGGGTTACACTTCGGTTCTACAGTCTTAGCCACAGGTGAGAAGTAAACACGGAGTAAAAAACCCACAGGGACAGAACTTGAAGGGCTGATCTTTCTCCTGAACCTAGACGTGAGTTTGCTCAGACAAAAAGAAAAGACCAGCAAACCAGATTTTCACTCTCCTCTTACAGAGAATCAGATTACCATTTATCTACCTGACAGGTCACCACAAAATCAGAACAAAATATTAGATTTCCAGTCATTGCTGCCACTAGAGGAGAATAACCTTGTGGCCATGTGCAAATCTGATCCCATGTGCCAAGATGCTCTCCTGACTTTGACCTCGAGACCACTTGCAGGCAAAAGCCCTCTAGTCCTTAGATGTGGGCATGGCCCAAACCAGGAGCTTCAGAGACACGTGCATGAGCAACAGCATCAAGGGATAAGACCAGACAGGGATCTACTGGTGTCTGAATCCAGAATTCATAGCTCAAATTACGGGCAAGATGACAGACTTGGGCAAAAATCAGAATCCACACATACAATCTGAGGAAAAGATATGGAGAGAAAACAACAGAGAGTCAGTAAAGAGAGATTCTATTAGTGCTTGGGATTTGCTCCAAGACTGAAAAAAGAGAGAGAGAGAGAGAGAGAGAGAGAGAGAGAGAGAGCAAGAGAGATGTTTCTAAGCCTAAGTGACACCTCCAGTTGACCTCACAGGTGACCCTATTTGGGTATCTTGGTAGGATCTTCTCCAAAGCAATGGCTGCTTCAGAGCTTACAGATTTCAATTTAGCAACGATCAATTGAAAAATTAAGATGTAGTTACCTAGAGGATCAAATCCTCCCTAAGGGAACTGTTAGCCAATGACCACTGGGAAAGAGAGAGGCCCATGGTCTTTTTAATTGTTTTTCCTTATTTTAAAGTTTTGGTTAAGTTTTAATCACACATAGAATAGTCACTTAAAGGTGATTTCTTTCTTTTCGCTTCATCTAGTCCTAAAGGAAGCTAACCTTTGGAGTTGCCAGAAACTTCTATTTATACTGTTCTTCCTAGAAAAGCATAGTTCATAATAATACTTCCTGAAGAAATGCTAGAAATGATTGTCTTTAAAAGATCTTGTCTACTAAAAAAGCACATGTTCTCTGCTTTCAATAAAGATGTTTGTCTTCCAAAAGGAAACAATTTATTCCCTATTGCAAATGAGTATGGCTGTGCCAGGGAAATACTTAAGAAAGTAGATTCTGTGTTCTTCTACATATTTAAGTTCCCTTTAAGAAAAAAAAAATAATTAAAAGCAATCAATTTAACAATTTAAAGTTAAAAGCTGACTATTGCCAGAGCCTAAAATGAGATACTACTTACTTACTTGCTATTAAAATATGTAGTTTTATTTGGGCAATAAATATCATCTTGAAAAAGACCACACAAACAAGATTAATTAAATCTTTGGTTTATTTCTCTTCTCCTCCAATCTCTAACTCTTCACCATCAAATAATGTGTATGATAAGAGAAAACTAAGGGTCACACTATTTGATGCAGTTGCTATCAAGCACTTGTTGTCAAGAGATCTAATACAGGGTAGAAATTAAAGCTATTCCCTAAAATAGGGACAACAGTTTAAGTATTGTTTTCAGTTAAGTATACTATAATTGTCCCCTGTGTAAATACTTCTACATGAGGCAAACAAATTGTAATTATGAATAATATAATTATATATCATTATCTAAATTGTATATGCTTCAGCCTTGTCCCCCCAAAACAGATTCTTTATATAACAGGATCTTATTCATCATGTCCACAAATTAGTCACTGTGTATTCAACCTCAATGGTGTTTAATAAATGCTTATCAAGAGTCAGTTTGCCAATAAAACACCAAAGAACATATCCAGAAATGCTCATCTAGGGACAGGAAATAAGAAGACCTAAGGTAGTGGTGGCAGTAAAGGAAACTGGATTCGAAAGTCAAGAGATATTTCGGTTCAGTAAAGAGCCAGGCAGGGAGTCTTTGTAGATATTTGAGGAAGGAAGGAAGCATTGTTAGAGCATGAAAAGGGAGTTTTTGACATGGATGACCAGGGAGGAGAAACGAGAAGAGGGAAACGTACTGCACCAGAGATTGGAGCACTAAATTCAAGAATAAAACCAATGTAACAGAATCCAAACAAAGGGACACAAAAGACACAGTGGAAATGAAATTGGATTTCTGAACTGGGTTTTAAGGCCCTACTACAAGCCATAGGCTACATCAAGAGATAAATTCCACCAATTCTGCACGTTTGCGGAAGGCTCCATAAACGCTGGACCAAGTGTGGAATTGACTCACACCATAACCCCCATGGAGAAAAAGTTGCCTTTAGAAAAAAGCTTTCTGAAAATCCTATGGAACTTAATGAAGATAACTACCTGCTTCAAGCAGATCAGGAGGAGAGTTAAAACTGCACATTTTTAGAAACATGAAGAAAGGGCTTGAAAACTGACTCAGTCCAAATCCCTAATACAGTAGAGATTTCCAGTGAACCAAAGTCTTAGACAAATTATCCCCCTTTCTCAGGCAGATGTTATAATCCTAATGCATCTGCTTATTTAGAGACTCTCACTTAGCCCATTAATGCACAAAGCCAGCCTTTCACTGGCAAAATAAAGAATGACAAGAGCACAAGTTGGATCAGGATAGGATGAGAAAGAAGGGGAGATAAACATGCAAGGAGTCACTCCCTACTTGTGTTCAGTAGTGATTTTTGTTGTCCCAGTGCAGAGAATATAATTACCTATCTCTCAACAAGTGCATGAGAACAGGTGTTACTACTGGCCATAAAAATATTTCCTCTCCTTTTTAAAGCTGGCACTAGGATTTGGCATTAAACTTGGTAATAAACTCTGGAGGTGAAGTCCTAAGATTTAAAGAAGTATTTCTTTTTCATCGTCCATCTTTTTACAACTTCTATCCAGTTTGACCACATAGATGGCTTAGGTGAGAGTTGTAGGTTTTTCCTGTCCATGTATCATTTCTAGACATTAATTTGTTTGAACTTCCAGCATTATCAAGTGATAAAATGTACTTCTGTTATGATATTCAGATACCATAACAGTAGCCAGAAAATGTATATGCTAATGATGCTGGTTCCTGACAAGCTGATTCTATCGCATACTCTTCATGCAAGAACTTTAAGGTCACTTCAAAGAATTCTGTCCACTGTGCTATAAAACTATTTCCATTAATATGTAATGGTGAGTAAGTAGTTCGAACAACAAATGAAGGAATTTGCTAGTGTGTATTCATATGTGGGTCTGTGAGTTTATTTCCATAACTTTTACTCTATTAGAACAACCTTCTCGTTGAGTGTCTCTCTCCTATTTGGTTTCCTTATAGTCCTGTTATAAGTGAAACCATTCAATATTTTTCTCTTTCTTTCTGGCTTATTTCACTGCGTATGATCCCCGCACTCAGTGGGGGGGGGGGGGAAGGGAGGGGAGGGTAAGGGCACAAAATGGAGTAGAAAAGAACACAAGGGACCACAGACATGGATCACAGGTGAATTGATGGTGGGTTACCCAAGGGGAATATAAAATGTAAAAGACATAAATAACAATAAAAATATATACATTAAAAAAATAAAATAAAACATGCCAAATAAGAAAAAAAATATAGAACAACCTTCTAACCAACCCCTACTTACAATCTTGACCTTTTCTGAGTCACCCTCTCCAGTTCTGCTAAAATGATCTCCCTGGAATGCACATCTGCTCACACCTGCTGGGCTTAAAACACCCTTGTGACCCCTAAACATCTAAGAGCAAAGGCCAAGCAAACTAGCGTGACTCAGCACCTTTAGGAATAGCACCTCCCTGCCATTCCAGACTCACTTCTCACTACCCCTTACCTTGCAATAATACCCATGATTTAATATTCTCCACTGCCTTGTTTTTCTCTGCCTGTCAATCTATATTCAGGCAACTTCTCATCCTTAGAGAGTTCAGGCATTCTTTCCTCCAGGAATCTTTTGCAGCTCTCCCTAAAGCTGAGATAAGTACTTTTCTCCATTCTTCTTTCTTTAATTATTGTGTGCAAATATTATCCTCATACTTACAGTGCTTTGCTGAAATACATGAATGGACTTGTCCCTACTAAACTGTAATTGGTAGGTGCTACATTCCCAGGTAATTTCTAGCACAGAAAAAATGCTCAATGGGGGCTTCCCTGGTGGCCTCTAGGAGTTAAATCTGGCCATAACTGCTACAGACTGAATTCGATCCCCAGCCAGAGAAATAACCCACACACGGTGCAGCAGACCTCTCCTGTCTCACCCACTGCTCCTGTTAGCAGTGTTTCTGTAAATTCACCTGTTCTGCTCCCCACTGTGTCCTGGGGAATCCTCTCACCGCCTCCCCCCACCCCACGCACACACCTCTGGCCTATACCCCAGTTCTTCTACACATAAATAATAAAATTATTTTAAAAGATGCTCAATAAATCAATGTTTTCCAAAGGAATTAATAATGAAAGAAACAAAACCAAACTTGGTTGTAATCTTTTCTCCCCAGTCAGATAGCAGTATGCACTACATTAAAACTTGGGAATGACAATGGGATCTTCTGCTTTATAAAGCCCAGCATACAGACTACACACACTTACTCATCAACCACACTATCTCCCCTGTAGTGATAGAATTCCAGGGCTAAAATTCATTGTATTCAAAGTTCTCTCATAGCACTTTTCTGTTGTCTAAAGGAGAACAAAATAACTCAATCAAGATCATATAGGTAAATAGTGGCTTTAAAAGTAAACATGATTCTTGACTCCTAATCAATGGTGTTATCCCCACTTTTAGGCAGGATTGTGGCTTGAGGAATTATAGGTTGAAACAACAAAGAGGGAGAGTTTACAGAAGACAGAAAAGCAAGATATGCAAACTACTAACCTTTAGTTTTAAACAAATTAGAGCAAAAAAAAAATTCTAAGGGGTAGGTTATTTTGTTGGATAGTACAAGGAATTCAGTTTAGCAAGAGAATTGCATTTTGCTGTCAACTTCTCAATCCATTTGAGGCTATCGGGCATTCTGAGCTGCAAAGTTATATAACAGATTAAGGTTCATGTAAAAGTACAAGTGAAATGACAGAGCAATACTGGTCAGAAGGGATAGGCAGGGAGTCCTGTGCTTCAGAGGAGAGAATCACACCTGGAACAGAATTCCACATTATGTAGCCTTGAGAGATGGCTAGGAGTTGAGCAGGCTGGAGGGTGGAAGCAGGAAGGGGCAGGGAACCAAGGAACAGAGTCTCCCTGTTCCTGCAGAGCAGGTTCCTGCTCACGCTTTGGCTTTGCCCAGTTACACTGCTGGACTTCTGCTTCTAGTCTCCAGAACTACGAGAGTACAAATTTTGTTGTTTTAAGCCACCCAATTTATGATCATTTGCTACAGCAGTCACAGGGTGCTAGTATAATGATCATATGATATTGGAAAGACTAAATCACGGACACCTGAATGATTCGATCACATGTCATTGGATTGTATCGTTCACAGTGGGGAAAGCAGGGGGGCAACTTTCCCTGGAAAGGAATTTGGATTGACCTTGAAAAACAAATGATGACTTTCAAGACTTTGTTTACTCCTTATGCAGACTATTTTACAGTCATTCTTTCTATACTACCCATTTAGATTGCCATGATTACAGATTTGACTGATGTTACGATGTGAGAACTGACAAAAATGAGCGCTAATAAAACAGTGAAGTATTCTGCTATTGAGTTACTAAACCAATACGACAGATTATAACACCATAGTGGAAACGAATAATTGGATACTGTGATGAATTTGCAGTATTACAATTTGATGGTGTTAGGATTATGATAAATGTTGAACAGTAATGCCACATCCCTTTTGTCCACAGGCTCGGTGGGATGGCTTGACTGGCCGTATTGCCTTCAATAAAACCGACGGCTTGAGGAGGGATTTTGATCTGGACATTATTAGTCTTAAAGAGGAAGGAACTGAAAAGGTAACGTTCTCAATAGTAAGTTTAAAAGGAAAAGAAAAAATGCCGCCTAAGCATTTAATTGCACCTACAAATAAGGGGCTGATAATAAAATGATAATCTCATCATGTCTATTTAGTCCAGTTTTCTGGATCTCTCTTCCTCCTCTGCAGATTGAGGTTAACATTCTAGATTCCAAAACTGCATGTGTTACTAATAGCAATGATGATAAATGTTTCTGTAGTGCTGGGTTTATAGAGCAAGCATGATTATATTATCACAGATATGTAACCTCCAGGTCTGCATCGTTAGTACCATTCACAAAGGGTTTTAGAAATTGAGTTTAGACCTGAAAACTCAGAGGCTTCGATGATTTATCTTTGGAATGGCATCCAAGTGTGACTCAGAAATTAATTTTAATTGTTCTCCCTTTTGAGATTGATGACAGAGGGATAAATCAAGTAGGATACAAATGGTTTACTGGAACAAACCAACTTTGCCATCTGATTTTAGGAGAAAATCCCATGTTGTCCCCAATATGTATTTAATGTCAGTATTCTCAATATCTCACAATTTAAAATTCTATTTTAGTCACTATTGAAAGCAATACAAATATAAACTGTTTAGTTAAATAATATTAATAGTAAAAAAAAGCTTGACTCCTCAATATATTTTATTATACCAATTTTAGTATGCACATTATATGTTGAAATTAGTTTACACTCATCCTGCAAAGATTTTTGCCCTTAAGAACCTTAAAAAGATTTTGAACTCCCCCGAACAATCATCCAAATACCAAAACTCTATAGTCAAATTTTTTTTCACTCTAGTGGACAAGAAGGTACACTTAACGTAAAAAAGCTGCTCTTTGAACAATCACTTACTTAATTGAAATAGTTGGACTGATTTTTAAAAGGAGATATGCTTTTTATTTCTGTTTTGTTGCTTTTGTTAATGGAGGCATTTTTTTTTTCCTAGATCTGAACTATGCCTCCCCCACTCCCCCCAAACAAAGAGTAATCAGGCTGACTATAATAGAAGGTGACCACTGGTGTTGAAATGTTTGAGGAAAATAATTAGCTCGCAGGTTTGAGAGGATATATTATACTTGCAGCATTCTCATTTTCAACATGCCTCTCTCTCCCCATCTCTGTCTTTTTCACTCTGATTTGCTTGTCTGTTGGTTTAATGTGCTCTGCCCGAGTACACAGCACCCACCTCGTCTCAACATGTGATGTGGGAACAGGCTTGATGGAACAAAAGGAAAGAAAAGAACACTTGTTATGGACTAAACGCTTATAGTGTGATGTTTTTTTAATTATTTTTAAGAAAATCGCTGCTGCTATGTGCCTCCTCTTTCCTCTCCACATTCTCTAATGTACAGAACTGAAGGAGTAAGAAAGCTGTTAAGAAACATCTTTTTGGCTCAGTGGATGATAGAGTAGATGAGCTGTTGTTCTGTTTTGATAGCTATTTATACACTCTATGGGTGTTTATCCATCAACAGCAAAATCAAATTAGATGAAAGTGTTTTCTCAGTTTGTTTCTTACCTCTTCATTGTTTGCAATAACTTTTCTTTCTTCAGGTGACTTGGGTTTAATTCCTGAGAAGGTTGATTGAGCCTTAAGGCAGTGGGGGAAACCAACCCATCTTTCTCAGGAGCCAAGGGAAGAAATGCCCAACCTTTTCATGTCAGTTTCTCCAGGGGACCAAAGGGAAAATTATTAGAAAAAAGTCTATTTTCTTATTTTAACTCAAGTTTTTGTTGCCTTGAAGTCATAAAGAATAAGTTTGAAGTCACCAAGCAAATTTTCTTTTTCTTGCTTAGGAATGAGGGGTGTGTGTGTGTGTGAACTGATTGACTGACTGATTTCAGTTATGAATGTCGTGACCAGGTCTTCTAAAAGGTTGATGAAGACCCTGTAACTCTACAGCATAACTACGCATTTTCAAAAAAACTTGTAAGTCATGTTTTTGGTGCATGAAAAGCCTTGTACCACCAAGCAGCTTCTATGGGACCCAAGCACTTGGCTCCTCTTCAATGTGTTGGTTCTCAGGTTTAGAATGAATTGACATATAAGATTCCAGACAGTGGGCGGGGACTACAAAACTCTGAGCACACACCATGATACCTTGCTGGTTCCATGCTCCATTTTAATTAAGTGCTATTTTTATTTTTCCCCCTGAAAACCAAGGCTGCTGGCGAAGTGTCTAAACACTTATATAAAGTGTGGAAGAAGGTTTGTACTCTGACCAAAAACGCAGGAAATGTGGGGATGGGGTGGGGAATGTCAAAGAAAAAGCCTGCATCCTTCCGGTTTGGCCAAACCAGTCAGTAGCCAATTTCAGCTTAGAGGAGCTAGTGTAGCTACAGGGAGATGGGAGAGATATAATAGGGTGTCTCTCAAAAACATGACCTTTGCATTGAAAATGGACCAAATAAAGACGGATGAAGTATTTTGCCCTGGGCAAGATCAGTCCCTATTAGGGCTGGAAGCAGGTAACTGCAACAGAAGCAGACACTAGTCCATTTATAGTTCTGCTCAAACCACTAAATATTTTCTCCAAAGGTCAGGTAAACACTAGATTTGATCCATCAGACTAGTCAGATAGGCTACGGCTCAAAACACCAGGACATCTCCTTCAATGTCACCACCACTAAATTGGAGTCATTTTCAGAAATTTCCTTTTCTTAGGAGCTATCTTTGTTTTGTGTGGTTTCTTTCTCAGTGCCTCGTGTCTCATAATTTGTTTTAGAATCACAGTTTCCAGGACAAGAAATTATCTTGTAAATTATAACACCCACTACTTCATAGTTTATTGTACAGTATCCTGTTGTCAAAAATGTGCAGACATTATATAAGCAAATGGTACACATTAAAAAACATTTGGATCAGGAAAATGTCCCAGTGTTACGCAAACATGGTCTTTCGTTCTCTCCTTCTCTAGAGCTACTCGCTAAAATATCTATTGATCGAGGGATGGATCTTAAATTACTTCAAGTTGTTCAACTCGAATGGTTTTGTTAGATTCACTTTCATCCTTTGAATAATCAGGGAAGTCACAGAAAGTGTAAACCGTTCCTCCCAGAGGCTAAAATTTTGGTTTCCCTCTTGATAGTACCCAAAAGAGGAGCTCAAAAACAAAACAGGTTTAAAAAGGCTTTACTCTTCAATGAATTGGCCACTAAAGGCACAGAGAAGGCAACCCCCTCTCGTCATTATCAGTCAATAGATGAACCTAACTGGCACCCAAAAAGGAATTTATAGCACTAATCCAGCTGGAGACGCCAGGCACTTTATACAATGTTGACTTAAGTCGACTATCCCAGAAAATGGAATCACACACAGGAAAAGCAAAGGTCCTTTATTTGTCACTAAAATGCCCTTATCACCCCGACCCCACTTCCCAGGGATGCATTTCTTGGCTTTGATATTCCTCCATGCCTCTGCGCCTCTTCCTTGCTGCTGGCCCATCACTGCCCCATCGCCAGCTGCACATACTGCGGTGTGCTGTTTCGTGTTATGACTGCTCATCTGCAGCTTGGAGCAACCCGAGCACTAGCACAGGAGATCTAGCCAGACCCAACACACACACTGTCTTCTCTCAGCGGACTCCATCTTAAAGGCGAAGGATCCATCTCCTTGCATACAAACAGGGGAGAAAAGAGCACAAGGGACTGTGGTAACAGTTCACGGGTGAATCGGTGGTGGGTAACCCATGGGGAATACACAATAATGTAAAAGATATAAATAAACATATATATATGAAAATAATAAATTAAAATATGCTTATATAAAAACAAATTTCCAAAAGCTCTCCTCTGCACGCTGACCATTTTTAATATTAGAAGAATGCACCTGAAATCCATTCCAAAAGAGGAATGTAACACTTTCCAAAGCCCATCACTCAAATGTGTCCCTAAGGCTCATGAAACAGATACACTTGATTTTACCCTGGCTGCTGAGATTTCACATACCATTTTTGAATTTGGGGTTTATGTGAGTCACTCTCTAGGTCCAGAAGATAAAGAGCTGTCCTTCTCGCACACCCTTTTGTTGCATCACTTTCATTTTTAAAAGTTTGCATTGTGTAACTTGAACACTCATTTTCAAATGCTCCCCCATTATCCCAGATGGTGCGGTTGCTCCTTTGCGTCAGTTAACAAAGTGAAAGAAGGCAGGACCAGGCCAGTTAGCTGTTGCGTATTCCTCCTGCAAGTAATTAATCCCCCCTCCACTCCTAGCTGATCTTGCTAGTTTGAAAACTGAGGTTCTATTTCCTGGAGCTACTCCTCCAAGGTCAGAGAGCAGGACTGACATGTTAAGCGTCTGAGTATTGGGTTGGTGGATCCCTCTTCCCAACAGACACGAATCATAAGATTTTGCTTCTTCAGAAAGTTACATTCATTAGCTGATGTGTTCATTTACTTCAATTAATAGGTGAAACCAGTGGACCACTTAGGTTTAACACATACACAGACACACTTCTGTTTTGCTGATTCAAAGGTTTAAAAACAAAACACCTGAGATAATTAAAATTGCATATTTGCACTGCCCACTTCCCAGGAAGACCCCGGCCCTGTCATCCTTACTATATTTTGATCCTCTCTGGTCTAGATTTGAAGGAACTTCAAATGTGGAAAAAACTATTCTCCCTTTTCTCCTTTTATGGAAGGAAGTTGGTACTGAAGGAGAATCAGGACTTACTCAATTGAAAATGTAACCTCAGTAATCCCCAACCTTCCACAGTTTAAGGATTTGGTAAAAGAACTTAAAGTCATATGGGAAGCGGGGGGTGTGTCTACAACTTCAACCTTGTATTTTAAAAGAGAAGGAACATGAGGCCCTTGAACACTTTCATTTTCAAATATAAGTGTCATTCCTTTAAACACACTTATGTGAATAGAAATAAGAGTTAAAGCAAGCATATTCCATGATTTGACACACTGACTACAAGCAGAGTTCTCTCCAACTTTCAAGACTTAATTAAAAATTAGGTCTAACCGATAAATAAATAAATAAATAGGTTCTCTCCTCCCCAGGGCCTGAGACAAGGTTTAATTAGAAATGTGGCCAGAGCTCAATTGATACAAGTAATTATAATGATAGAGAGTTAGAAGTCAGTTGTCACAACCTAGAGCATGGTCCTGGTGTGCTGTACACACCCAGGTGTGTGTAGGCTGGGTTGTGTTTCTAGCAGCAACGATCCCTGCTTCAGAAATATGGGGAGGGAGTGAAGGGTCAGAGAGAAAGAGAAAGTTGTCCCTCTTTTCTGAATTCACAACCAAAGTGTGAAGATTCTTCCACTGTCAGATGCGTATCATGGGCATCAAAGTGACATGCCCGAGCTGGGTCAGCAAAGGCCAATTGTTATTAAAGGTGAGGTCGTACCTCCCAGTCTTGCCTCTGACACCCTCTCTATACAGACAGGACCAACATACTGTCACATACAAAAAGACCCCCAATCCTCACAAGTTAGACCTATCTCCTTATTTCATCAATCCACTAACTCATAATTAAGTGTAGAAGGAAACAGTGAAGCTGACATTCTTCACACCGATGTGTGAACGTGCGATCGTCCTTGAAACTTCCTCAAAGAACTTCTCGTTTCTAAAAAGGATATTTGTCAAGCTAAATGAATTTCCAGCTGCTGTATTGATGCAGGAAATCAAAGTAAAGAAATAGAAAAGGAAAGACAAGGCCTAACATTCCCACAGGTGAGATGTTATTTAATCATCAGAAAAGTCTTTTCATCTCCATTTTGCTGGTGAGGAAATTAAGGCACAGCAGGGTTAATTAGCTTGCCCAAGGTCACATGGCTGGGAAATTGTAAAGCTAGGATGTGACAAAGGGCTGTCTGTAAGGATCTTACTCTGGCCAGCTGGCCCATGTCCTCTCAGCGGGATCAAGCACTGTTCTTCCCCATCCGCCCCAGAATATGTCCACGTGTTAGTGGTCATAGAGCCAATCCCATTTTTCATATCCCCTTCACTTAATCAGTGTCTAAATTTAAAAAGAAAAAGAATTTCACTTAGATTTCAAGTTCATACACAATTGAGCAAGTTTGAAAAAATTACTGGGCATCATTTGGATGTCTTCAATGGTCAACAGTTGTGCAGGTCTTAAAATATTCTAATTTTCACATGTACGTTCTCATTTGATCTTCTCAAGATCCCTATAAAGTAGTCTACAGTTAGAGAGCCAATGCTCAGAAAGGTTAGCATCCTATCCAAGGTCACACAGAAACCAGGTTGGCCTGGCTGGAAGGCAGATCTTCATTCCCTCTCACCAGCCTGGCAATGAAGGCTTACAGAGGACTCCAGACAAATATCTCAATTCCCCAAAGCTCTTCTCTAAAGAGAACAAATCAATACACTTCAACAGGGCCTAATAACCTAGAAGTGACTTGACTACTGGAGAAAATGGTGCTCATTATTTTTTAAAAGTGCAATGGGCTCCCCGAACTGTCATAGTTGGAGCTACAATAGGAAGGTCAATGAACAATAAAGGTGAACCCGCCCCTGTAGGAGCTCTTGGTTGAATGGAGAGACGAGACAGGTCAACAGGTGAATATCAGAAGGCAGACCCAAAACAAAGTAGAACAAGCCCTTAGAGTCCACAGAGACCCTCATTCAGTTCAGGGAGGCATGCTTCCCATCACTGGCACCTCAGAAGATAAGCCCAGAACATTTCTGTTCCTGTCCGCACTTTGCTTCCATTATCTTTCCCTTTTAGAAGCCCAGTCTCTTCACTATCCACGCTGCTCTTCCATCCCATTCCTACAAATTTTAAAGGCACCGTTGGTACCACTTTGGCACAAAGGGTTTGTATCAACAGACTGTAAGCTCCACAAGGGCAGAAAATGTTGTCTATTGTGTTCATCGCTGTGTCCGCCGATGCCTCAGTAACTGACATACAAGTAGCTGCTCAACAAACACACATTGAAAGAAAAATGTGGTTCTCATCTAAGAATTCTTAGTTTAACACAAAGAATAGTAAGCTTAATAAATTAAAGACCAAAAGGCCGCCCCCTCTCCACCCCAAAGAGCACAGACTGTCCCTGTTTCATCGACACCCTCATCCCTGCATTATTTCATTTGCCCATATTTAGTAGCACCCTGGTGTCCTCTTCCCAGACTCTGAGCTTCCGTGCCCATCCCTGGTGTCAAAGGGGCCTCCCCGTAGTGTGAATGCTGTCGACAGCAGCCAGCAGCCTCTGATGTGTTGTGTTCTGTGTAGATTGGGATTTGGAACTCCAACAGTGGGCTTAACATGACAGATGGCAACAAAGACCGGTCCAGCAATATCACCGACTCACTGGCCAACCGAACACTCATCGTCACCACTATCCTGGTAAGCTGGCAGTGTGATCCCCCTTTTTTTTTTCAATGTGGCAACATTGGTTTGCACCGTCATTCATGTATTAGATTAGGATCTCCCCTCTCAGGTGTCATTACCACACCTCACCCACCACCAAGACAGCCCCTTAGTCCTCTATCATTAACTGTGAAATTCTTTTCCAGGCTTCTAACCTAAACCTTAAAATATTCCTCTGCTATGATTTTCATGCCAACAACTCTGTATGCAAATGTCTATTTTAATTGAGACTCTAAAGTATGTTTGTGTACACCTATAACACTGGTCAGCAAATTTTTACAAGTCATGTTACTGAAATAAAATTAGTCATTTCCTATCAATTTGTATGTGCCCAACACGATACGATAGTCAAATTCTAATTTTGGCTCTAGGTTTTTTTTTGTAATCTGCAATAAATTGATGTTTACATCACAAAATGCATGCCAGTAGTAATAGGCCTAAGGTTAATACCTGTTAAAAAAATCAAGTCATAGACTGCTTCTTAGATTTCTTTGCTTGTCTCTTGCACAACTGTTCAGGAGCATCTCTGGGGAGTGTCCAGCAATAGGCAGCCAGCATTGTAGTGAGCCATTTTCCCTGGTATCTTTGTTCCATTGATGCGATAACTTGATGAAAATGTTCACCATGTTCATCACTAACCATACCACAGTTTTCAGGGAAGAAATCCAGATGGGAATGAAGGAGGTGGATCTTTAGAGACACATTGCAGCATCAGCATGTCTTCTACTAGTTCCTTGTAGTTTTCTGCCCTAACATTCCCAAGAAAGTTTGTAGACACTAAGCGAAAAGCATTCCATGCTTGTTTTGCATCACCCTGCAGCAAGTTGTTGAACCAGTCATCTTTGAAGAGCTCTCAAATCTGAGGACCCACAAAAACTCCCTCTTTAATCTTTGCTTCACTTTCAATATAAAGTAATTGTGACATCTTCTTCTAGAAGATTCCATTGTTGGAGTCTTGATCCTAGAAATTCTGCCTTGTTCTTGGATAAGTCCAAATCACGAACCAAGTCATTTAGTTCTTTCTTTGTTAGTCTGTGTGGGGTTGATGATGCACTACAGTGAAAATCTGGATCACTGCATGCTGATGGAACAGGAGAAGAACAGGTCAGCTCACCCTTGTCCTCATCAGATGAATCAAGAGAATATTCTGCTGGAGGTTCTGGAATAGGAAGTCCCTCACCATGTGGAACTGGTCTCAAGGCAGACAGAATATTTGGATAGACTATTCTTGACTTCTTTGGCTTTGTTATTCCTCCAGAAATAGGAGGAACCAAGCAGAAGTAACAGTCTTTTATGTGGTTGCTTGGCTCTCTCCACACCATGGGGACTACATACGATATTGATTGTCTTTTGCCATTTAACCACTGTGAAAGTTGTGTTGTACATGTAACACAGCATACATGCGGGGCCCAAGGTTTGTCTTGGTCACCAACCTTGCATCCGAAGTCAAGATGATAAGCCTTCTTCACTTGAGAAGTGATACTTTTCTTCTGGTTGGCAAATGTCACTTCCCCACAAGTAGAGCAGAAATTGTCCACGCTATTAACGCACTTTCCAGGCATGACTGTTCTGTATTGTGCCTAAATGGATAAAATAATAACAGTTCTATGGAAGAGTAGCTTCAACTGTCTTGAACAAAGTCTGAAATATTTTCAATGCTCAACCTTTCTGAGAGGACTTTCTATAGTGCACTGCTGACGTCAGCTTACTTCAGCAGCTGCCTGGCAGTAGTACTGCATTGCATCAGAAAATGGTGCAATCTACTCTGGATGATGTGTGCATGATGGTATTATGCAATGTGATGCAATATTACATCATTCTAGGATGATTTAGGATGTTGTTGCAGTCCTACTGGATAAATTTACATGGTGAAACATATAAAATGAATTATATGAAATATTTTCAAAACGAGAGCTAATAAAAATTTTTCAGAGTTATATTCATGTTCAGCACACCAAGATACTACAGATTAGGGCCTTTTTAAGTCAGTAAGGATCTCACTGTTGACCAGTGTAATTGACTTGAATGATAAGCTTCTAACATTGTTCTGAAGATCTCCCACCTCCAATCCATTCTCAGTTTTGCTTTACTCTGTCTCCACCCAGCTTGTCTCCCTTTCTCTCTGGCTGCTGGTTGGCTTCAACCAAGGGAAGATTATAGCAAATGACTGGGGAAGTGAGGGTAGGGGAGTAAGGAACTGTCTTCCCCTTCCTCTCAGAGGCTTCGTCAGAACCTCGGTCCTTCACAAACACAGCACCTGGCCTGTCCGTGAAGTGCATGGGAAGCCAGCATCACCTTCCTTCTTTGCTGCAGCAGCCATAGGTGGTACCAGATTCCTGTCATTGGTGCCTCGGTGTTGACAGCCCAACACTTGTTCTCATCCATCCCTGTTGACTTCCTTTGCCCTGCTAAGTTCTCTGAAAATAGCCCCTTTAGTAGCTGCTCTTCAAAATCCCAGGTTAGGGTACATTCCTGTTGGAACCCCGATCACCTCCCTACCCAGTCATTGGACATCCTCAGCTTGTTCATTCTCCCTTTCCCCACCCCGACCCAAGGAGCAAAGGGCCTCCTCTAAAATCTTCACATTCAGACGTTTTTGCTTTATTTGATTCACTCTATAATGTCCGTCTAGTCTATTTCTGAAAGTTCACTTCTGAGAAGTGTTCATCCAAGTAATATGGAGAAATAAAACAAAGGGACAGATAAAACCAAACCAAAACAATGTGTATCTGCAGAACTGAGGTTATTAGAAAGGGAGGGTGAGGGGTGGAGCAAAGAGGAGATTGGGCCCGATGGATTATGGTGGAGAACTGGGGGAGTCTCTGGTGGGGGGTGGGGTGTAGTAACAGACATCTGAAGAGGTGTGACCCTGTTACTCCGAATGATATACAGTAACGAATACCCATATCACCACAATAAAAATTAATACAATTAGCAACAAAAAGTAAAACGTTTTTCTGCTGGTTACTTTGTCTGAAATTATCTCATACAAATAAAAGATATTCCACTTCTATCTGCTTGAGAATAAACAAATATAAAGGACAAATCAGTAATATGTAACTGAATTTCATAAAACAAGTTTCTGTGTGCATATTAAGAAACGTCCTTTATTCACAGAATATCTGAACAGTATTTGAACAGGGTATAAGGAGGATGATTTTAGCAAACAGGAGAGTGAGTGGCAGACTTCCCTGCTCTCAAATCTTGAAAATCATTTTCAAATATTTCACATTTTCTGACTATTAATGGAACTTGTAGAAGCAACTCTACCTTCCCTTATAACAGAGTTTTCATATTTACTTTGTTTACACAGGAGGAACCCTATGTGATGTATAGGAAATCTGACAAGCCCCTATATGGAAATGACAGGTTTGAAGGATATTGTCTGGACCTGTTGAAGGAGTTGTCAAGCATCCTGGGTTTCATTTATGATGTTAAACTTGTCCCTGATGGCAAATATGGAGCCCAGAATGATAAAGGAGAGTGGAATGGAATGGTCAAAGAACTTATAGATCACGTAAGCAAAAATGCATCTTTTACATCTGGGACTTAAATGTCTGGGGGGCACATGCAGAATGAGAAGTGAAAGAATAAGAGAGAAAATGGTTGAATCAAAATCAGAAGATTTCAGTTTTTTGAATCATAAAAATGGTTTTAGCAGTAGGAGAAAATAATCTGGAAATGGAGTTTGCAAATAAGGGGAAAAATGAAGATACACGTGTATGGGTTCATCCTATGTACTGAAGAATAAAATTGAATGATTGTTAAATTAGGTAAAGAAATCTGAAGTTTTCAGCTCAGAGCAAAATCTCATCTGGCCAAGTGATATTTCAAATAAATTGTTCATTCCTTGATTTCTTACATGTCCTTTGAAAAGACAGCCTCCTGAATTTTTTTCTTCCACTTCATGCCAGGACATGTTCACGCATGTGTTTTATACCTTCTGGCTTCTCGTTGCTCATAAATGCCATTTCATAACCAAATTTGTGTGAATCAGTCTTTTCTAATATTAGTTAGTCAGCACAGAACCTTCTTGCAAAAGAAGCATCTGGAGTTGAGAATAGGGCTGAGCGGTACCCAGGAGAAGTCCAGACACCTCCCAGATGACTAAGATCACGGTTTCGGACTTGCCTTTGCAGAGGGCTGACCTGGCAGTGGCCCCCCTCACCATCACCTACGTGCGGGAGAAAGTCATCGACTTCTCTAAGCCCTTCATGACACTGGGTATCAGCATCCTTTACCGGAAGCCTAATGGCACCAATCCGGGGGTCTTCTCCTTCCTCAACCCTCTGTCTCCTGACATTTGGATGTATGTGCTCTTAGCCTGCTTGGGAGTCAGCTGTGTCCTCTTTGTAATTGCAAGGTAAGTTGGAGAACCACTCAACTTACAGCAGATGGAGGTCTGTCTCAGATTGTCCTCTAAGAATTTAAGGTGCTCTTCTCACTCTGCCTACTGTTCTATTCTGTCAAGTTTACCCATATCAAAGTCACTCTGTAAATGAATTTCTTCTAATTATTGATAAATGAAGAGCCAGGAAGAAGATAATTTTATATCAATTTCATTGTATCTATATCTCCAGCAACATTAAATGATTATGTACCCATTTTCTCTGAATTATAATAAAAGTAATGGCTCAGCTAATAAATCTAAAATGTTTCAACAAGAAGAGTCAACCAATGTCCAAATATTTTACCACTGGAATATTTCAGTTAAGCAAGACAGAAAAATGTTAGCTAGGCATTACTTTGGCAAATTGAAAAACACTGGAATAAAACAAGATTGTGAAATCCTCAGGAATAAGAAAATTTATAAATTCAAAAACAATATTAGAGAGTTATTGAGGGAATTCAAGAAGTAACTATGAAAGCAAGGATTACAGATAGAAACCAGAGAGATGAGATCATGTGCTGTTACTGATGATTCAGTTTAGATTTTTATTTTTCCTGAGAAAACACCTTATTTAGCCATTCTGCTGTGCATGATTGTCAAGAGGATTTTTATTATTTTAAGCAGATCACATTTTCTATATACATTTGATGCTGAATTTGAAAAACAACTATTTTACCTTTCCATTGGCATCCCCATATAAACCATGTAAAAATTAATTACTTTCATATGTACCCTAATCTTTTTCATTTTTGAACAAAACTCAGTGAACTTTTTCCCTAATCAATTTTTGTTTCTCCTCCAGGAATTTCTAGGAGAAATGTTTCTTCATGCTAGCTGTTTGTCATTGTCCACTGTCTAGTTTTGATTAATGCCAGGTAACTCTTTCCCTGGTGTAATTTTAAAGAAAGCTTTGGAAAATAACCCAGGCTGGAAAGATCTTAAAGAATTACAAGACAGACATAGTAAAACTGAACAAATGTGTGATCTCACCGTGGGATTTGGTACATTCAATAAGGAAGGGATGTTTTCCATCGCTCTATACCTGCTAAGCGTGCACCACTGCCAAATCCCAGGTCATACTCTAAATGCTGGCCACATATTAAACTTCTTAAAAATAATGATCAAAGCTCTCTTTTCATGCCTTACCACAGAGAACAATATATTGACAGGATACTTTATCCTTTGATACTTTAATACTCGAAATCAGTGGTTCTTATCAAGCAGAGATTTCGTTTCCCAGGAAACATTTGGCAATATCTAGAAATGTCTTTTTCTTTTTTTGGTTATCATAACCAAGGGTGGGGAATGCTACTGCTATCAAGTGGGTGGACTGCAGAACATGCTGCAGTATGAAGGACAATCCCCCAACAATAAAGAAGTATCCCCCCAAATGTCCACAGCACCAAGGTTGAGAAACCATGGTCTTAATATGTAAAGAAGATAATGGTCTGGAGGTCAAATTTTAAAAGATAAAGTGCTCCCCTATGGAGGTGCATTTCTCCATTTTTGAAATTACTGTTGGCCTAGAATAGCCATTTCATCAATGATTGCACTGAGGTGATGTGCCCTCTAGCAATGCATAACAGAGCTTGTATTGGCTGGTGGCTCCACTCCTCTGTGTGGGCTCATCTCTGATGGGTGACATTAGGGACAATGGAGAGATCCACACAACAGCGAGGTCAGAGGACTGAACTTCCATATTCCCCAGACTCCTGCTCTGCCGGAGTGATGATCTTGATGAGTAGAGCAGGTCAAAGAAGGTTGCTTAGCAAGTCCATTGTTAATCCTGGTAATTTGACCAAAGCCAGTGGGAGAAAAAACAAGTCGGCAGCAGCCAGAAGTACTCATGAGCCCACAGTGGGAAGTTCCCTCTCACACCTGACAACAGCTATGCCTTTAACTCGCCTGACTTTTCTCATCAGAATGTATCAGAACAGTGTAATATTCAGTAGTTCATTCTCCTGGTTGTGTCTGTTTATTTACAAGCTCTTGTTGATCCAAAGCCTTATATCCCCTGCCTTCATTCTATTTCTATTAAGAAAGCAGCCCCTCTCTTTCCCCCCCAAAGCAAATCTATCCTCCCAATATTCCTATTTACCCATAGTACCATTTCTAAACCAGATCTTTTTTTTAATTGAGACATCATTGGTTTACAAAACTGTTTATGATTCTGGGGTACAGGATCACACCACTCAGGTATATGTTACTACCCCACACCCTCCACCAAGGCACTCACGGTCTCACCTTAGACCACTGGGCCTTTCTGCTGTCCCCCGTCTCCCTCCCTCTCTGATAACCTCAGTTCTACAGTCAGATTTCTAGGGTTTGTTATTAACTTGGTTCTATCCGGCTCTCTGTTGTCTCTCTGTATTTCATATATAAGTGACACCATCAATATCTGGCTTTCTTCTTCTGACTTTTTTCACTTAGCATCACCCCCTCCAGTTCCATCCACGTTGTCACAAATGGCAAGAGTTCATCTTTTTCATAGTTTAGTTTTTCTCCTCATCTCACCCCCTTCTCACTGTATTCCACTCCCTCTGGGTCCTAGGAAGTGGAGGCGCCATGCTTCCAATGCAAACTTGCAAATAGCTTGGTGCTAAAACACAGAAGATATAAAAAGTAGCTCCCTGCTTTACACAGGTGCACTGCCATGAGCTCCCCCTCCCAATGACGTCATCGTCTGCACCCTTGAATCCACGACTGCTTCTTCTTCATAAAATGGCTGACTATATTTTGGAGGTGATTCCCAAAGACAAAATCCTGCTTGAATGAAGGTGCCCACTCACCCAGCACAGTCTAAGACCAGAACCCAGCCCTCTGCACCAGTAAGCTTAGGTGTAAAATGGCTTTCTGTTCCCATCTCAGTGGTCTGCGTTCAAAGTCAGTGAAGTAGAAATGAAAATCAGTTAATCTCATAATCATCTTTAGCTCCTGAGAGGCTTTTGAATTTGCGTTTTGAAGTATATCCTTTTATGTTCTTTTAAAGGGAAAAGTAAAGCCCATCACTGCATTTAGGTTAATGCCCTCACTAGACAGATGCTTACAAATCATTTGCTGATCTGAATTGAATTTATAAAGTTAGGCATCAATGGGCCAAACTAAAGAAAAGGATGAAACTTTCAGTCTCTGCGATTAGGTACTAGGATGTATGTCAGTGTTTTTGTTTTGTGGTTGATTTATTTTTTGAATTGCTTTTTATGAAAAAATATTTAACCCCAAGGCGTCATACCCATTATGAATACTCAATTGGAATAGAACAAAAAAATCTGATAACTACTTACATTTTATTATTTATGCTTATCTGCTTTAAAATGAACATTTTTAAGTTGGTGTCTGAGCCAAATAAAAAAAAAATCAAGAAAACCTTTGGCTGAAACGCTAAGGTTATAATGAAAAGTCAACAGTTACATTACAAATTCAAATAGAAATTTCTCCTTTAAAAGATGAACGGATCTCCCTCTCTTCCCCCCTCCACACAACACAGAAATCCATTCTCAGATATGAAAAGAGCCTCTTACTTAAAGATCATCAATATGTGTTTTATGTCTTCCTTTAACTCATCAGAACGTGTCAGAACAGTGTAATAGGAACCACCACATATAAACATAAACCCAAGATGAACGCATGCATTGCCACATAATGCTGCATTTCAATATATAGATTTTGGCACAGACTCTAAGCACATGTGTTCTTTGTCTTTTTACTAGAAACCAGTATCAATTGGGAATCACAGCTTCAAAATATCATTGGTGCAGGTCACTTTTGCCCCCCACTTCCTGACTCTAACACCCGTCCCACTGGCCATCACGGTGCAGGCTTTAGGGATTTCCGGCAGAAATCTGGACATCCAGGCTACAGGTAGTTCCACTGCGTGATGAAAAGCCAGCATCGTACAGCACAGCACCCTGTGATCATTCACTACCCCTCAGCCTGTTTATTCCTCAAGTTACTCAAAGTCCTGGAGAGAAGGAAACTAACAGCTCTGCAGAGCAGGCAGAATTGCATTGCTAGTTAGACAGTTTTCCTTTTTGCATAGACAATGAGATTAATTGTTCCCTTAGAAAATGCTAAGTATGAAATACTGAAACAAGACCAAATTAAAAGCAGCATTCCAAAGAGGGATGTGTAAGCTCATTGATGGGAGCAGATATGGAGGATAAATGCCAGCCACGCAGGGGCTGGCTGCTGGTGGCCTGATTTTATGGTCTCTTTAGAAAACTCCTTCTTTTGAAGGCATAAGCCTCCTAATTTATTGCAATTAATATTTTTAAATTATTGTACAAGTGACAAGGATACTGTTTAAGTAATGGCCTCTTTACTCCACATACTGTTTCAATTAGTTGGTTTATTAATATTGGTATTCATTTCTTCAGCTCAGCAAATGACTATGGTTCTAAGAGTGTATAAATTCAAAAATTAATTATATTGTTGAAACAGTAATTAAAATGGATTGGCATGGCATTGTCAATTAAAGCTGTATTCATAAGCTTCACAGGATCTAGCCCTGAGTGTCCTGCAGCTATGGAGAAGGGGCAGTAATGAGTCAGATGCCACTATTGTGGGATCCACTGCGAGGCTGTTACCCCTGTCTCCTTAATTTTTGATGAGGAGACACCATACACTTTTCCAGAAGGTGTTCCAGGGTTTAGAGAATGTTTTTTTTTTTTCATTAAGAGGAGCCACCTGCCCACTTCTTCCTGCACAATTCACAGTGTGTCCTGCTTTTCGCTATAGATAATGTGTTCACCTTAATCCCTGCTCTCCTCAATATGTCAGCAACCTGCTATTGTTTACTGCTGAAACCTTATGGTTAGCAAGCGCTCCGTATGTTCTCGCTGGCTTTATGGCGTTGTAACACTACTCTGACACTTCTGCTTGCTCTACAAGGGCTCAGTGGCAAACGGCAAAGCCTTCAGTGCTAAGAACGACTACATTTTCAATCATTTCCAAATTACTTCATACAGCATCTGTTAATGTCTCTTTGGAAAAATAAGTGCCCCTTGGCAAGAGGGCCTAAATAGAAACCACAAGGCAGGGGCTGCTTCTGTGCTATTAGAAAGGTCAGACAGATGTTTATAAAAAAAAAAAAAAAGAAAGAAAGAAAGAAAAACAGAGAAAAAGGCAAAATCTAGCCATTTCTCCTAGATTTCTATTTGACATACCCCAGAAAGATCTGGACTCCCCTTTTCTTTGCCAGTAGAGTCTGAGGCCAGAAAGGTTAAGTAGACTGTTCAAATTCCATGTCCCAACCAACTAGGGTTGGGGATCAAGTGACTTCAGTCCATACTTCTGAAAACAACTAAATTAAAAATCGTTCAGTGGGAATTACAAGCCTGACACTCTTCTGGAAGACACACCTATTCCCCCCAGGAGGCTTCTCAGTTTGTGTCTTCCTTTAAGGATTGTGATTTTTGTCTCCACATCCTCCACACCCACCCTAAAAGTATCTAATTGACTGCAAATCTTGACTGTTTTGTGCATTAATATTTTCCACCTTGCAGCCCCTGGATGCATTCTGAAATCACTAAGCCACTTAGAGTCCTTTTACGATCTGCCCATCGCCAGCACCTAAAGACAAGTCACCCTTTTTCTTTGTGTCTCTCACAGCACGTAGTGGCACAGCATCTTGACACGGTAACTGCTGTGTGCACGTGTGTGCTGTCGTGGCCATTTGGTGGGGTAAATACTCGGGATGAGTGAACCTCTCTTTACAGTCCATCTCGTTGTTCAGTAAAAAGGCAATGAATGAAAACTCAGAAGAATTCTGTAGACCTAGAACCGAGGAGTACAACTCCAGTCGACCAGTGGCCTTGGTCTAGGAATAAGAAGTCTGGTAAAAATAATTTCTCATGGCTGCCTGGCGTGGGGCCCACCAAAGCTGTAAGTGTATGACTGCAACCTCAAAAACTGGTGGTTTGGTGCTTTCGTCATGGATGGTTGGCTTCTCAGCTTGTTCAGCAGGGGGTGTTGGTGCCATGGGGGTGTATCCGATGTTTACAGACTGTTTCTGTTAATCACCACAGGTTTACACCCTACGAGTGGTATAACCCTCACCCATGCAACCCTGACTCAGATGTGGTGGAAAACAATTTTACTTTACTCAATAGTTTCTGGTTTGGAGTTGGAGCTCTCATGCAGCAAGGTACACCGGTCAACCTTCGTTGTCACGCGCATCCCACAGCCTGCTGAAAGGCTTCCGTGCTGGTAAACTCCACCGTGAAACAGTAGGGTAGGCTGAAACCCAGGGTAGGGATGAAACCGAGAGAAGCTGACATCTCCCCAGGTCTAAAACCAGCAAAGACAAAAATGTGGTGGAAATGGACCTCCTTGGCTCTTTATCTAAAATAAGACTTCTGTCAAGTCATAAATACCAACTTTCTCAGAGGAAAGTAAAGGATAAAGTACTTACACGTTGTTGACACTCTTTTGCTTTTCAACCATAACTCCACAAGTCAGAGGTCTGAAAACAGTGGAATTGAGTCCTCCGAAGATTAAGTTGACTTACAATCTTCCAGTCTCTGACAATACCTAGAATTGCCATCTAATTACCACTCTGACAAACCGTACTGGGATTCAGCTTAGCTTCCCATTAACTTTCTACAATCTCCCTCAATTGGTAACCATAGAAACAGTAAACCATAGGGGTTGGAGAAATAAAATTCAAACCACAGAAATATAATATATTTTAGATTTTTTTTTTATGATTTGGGGGACTTTTTTTTTTCCTGTTGTTGGAAAGGGTGAGTTGTTTTAAACTTTGAAAGAAATACATCTCTTGTGGGTTTTCCTTAGCCTTGATTCCATGAGTTTGGTTAAAAAAATACTTCCCAAGATTAAATGTATGAATTTAAGGAAATCATAAATCACAGACTCTATTGTGTTTAGAATATCTGTTCCTTTGATAATAAGCTGAAAAGTAAATTGCCAAAGGAAATTCAGTGGGTTCTATTTTAAACATTTGCTACTTGGGGATGAACCCAAGGCTTCTTGTAAGGCAGTTGTTACATGACTTGAAATATTTATATTCTGTGTCAACAAATTAGAGAAAGACACAGCAAGAGTCTCCAGTGTGGAAATATCAAGTAATTGAGGAAAGTGGGCAAATCCCAATTAAGCAAAGTTGATATGGGCACTGCTAAAGGATATAGGACAGTAGCTGATTCAGTACGAAGCACTTGAATGAGTTTAGAGCATAACACAGCACCACAAATTTTCTGCAGGACAACCCATTAGCAGCCATACATGCATATACTGCCTGATCAGCGCATTTAACTTGCAGAGCATTTAGCTCACTAGCAATTACTCTTATTTATTTACTTTTTTAAAGATTTATTTATTTATGCATACAAGCTGGGGTACAGGCCAGGGGCATGGGGCAGCGAGACAGCTCACCAGAGACAGAGTGGGGAGCAGAACAGGCAGATCGAAGGAAACACACTGCTGAGGGGAGCAGCAGGCGAGGCAGGAGAGGTCTGCCATGCCATGTGGGAATCTCCCTGGTTGGGCGTTGAACTCACATGGCCACTGCCAACAGCTCCACAGCACAGCGCTTAACCACTACGCCACTAGGGAACCAATCAGCAATTACTTTTAAAGAGTAAAAGAGACCCTTCTCCTTCCCTGTAACTTGCCACCCCATATGATTAGAATAGAAAGTATGGATGTGGGCTTCACAGAACAGGCAGCCATCACGCAGGTGTATATGGCCATAACTGCCTTCCATCCTAGTAGTACGCCCACCCCGTACTTTCTCTTTCATAGTCTCCCACTGTGGAGTTTACCATCATGCACAGTGAACTGTGGGATGCAGTGTCTGCTTGTTACCACTACCTTGGGTACATGACAGTCAGCCCCAACCAGACTCTGCTTATTTTTGTCAAGAATTTAAAGCCATCTGTCAGGTAAACAAGTATCCGCATGGACAAAATGGGGTCCTGGTGACTGTTATGCATTTGTCCCCAGCATGTGACACTGGACTGAGTAGCTGACTTCTGTCTTAGCTGTTGCTCTCTCTCCTACAGCAGAAGCTTGTCACTCTTCTCAATTGGAAACCACAGGATCTAATTTCTTTTTTAATGTGATGATCAGACTTTCTCTTTTCTACAGAGCGTGAGCAAAGTCTGGATCAGGATTGGCTGTCATGTCTGCCGTAAAAGGCATAAAAGAGACTTCAGCAAGTATTGTCTCTCATCACCAGCATTTTCTAGTGATGTTTTACTCTCCATTGACTGTTCTCATAACTTCATCTTCTAGAATTTGGAACTTACACAACTCATCTCTAGTTGAGGGAAACCTTATCTAAGTATATCCGTTAAAACTGAGAGTCATATAATCCATTACATTGTATGAAAACAACATGATAGTATGTTGAGAAACCTAATCGCTATCATCTGCCAAGGATTTAAAATATAAGCTCAGTAGGTTTCTATTATTTTTTTAATTTCCAAGATAACATCATCCAAAAGTGTGAATACGTATTTTAAAGTGTGATTTTTATATTATTTCATGTGACTATCAACAATTGGTTATCGTGTGTCCAGGTTTACTGTCATATCATATACAACTATATAAAGTGCGAATAAAAAATTATCTTTTCATAATGATAGCCAAATATGCAAGGCTAAATAACAACAGAAAATGGATACTGTACCTATAAGCAGAGAAAATATATCTATTAACTGTTGTATTTACTTCCCATGACTATTTTGTGAAATAAATGATATTTTAATAGTAACTAGCTAAAGATCTAAAATAATATCATACTGCCACTAGGCTGCTAGATCAATTAAGTGTAAAGATATGAAATAACCTTGGGCATTAGACACATACACACACATCCACAGGCATATAAACCACATTAAACTACAAGATTAAAACAACAGAAATAAGCTATTCCACTAAATCCTTGGAGGCAATTTAATGGAAACTATTATAAACCTGTCTAATATTACACATCCAAATTCAAATAAACAAACAAAAGAAGGAATCATTTATCTTATTAAAAGAGAATAAAGCACAGACCTACCTAACAGCATTAGGAGAATATATCTGTTAATTCAAACCCCAGAAATTCTGCCAACCAGGATCTGCTTATCATGAGCCACAAGCTGGCTTTGATTTCAAGAGCAATACGTGTGTCTGTTAATAGATTAAACCTGAGCGTAAGCTCATTTATTTGTAGATTGATAAACTCCAATTTCCCTTTCAATCTTAAGTCATTAACCACCGAATTTCAAAATACCCAATCAGAATAGTAAAAGAATCCCTGAAACCAGATATTTCACTGCTGTACTTTACCCTTTGGATTTTTAAATGTGGGGTGTCACATAGAGTCTACCATGCCTCTGATGCTAAATCCAAGGAGGAAATGCTAAGTATATAACCAATGGTGAATTTCAGGCAAGCAGATTAGCCAGTCCATCCATGAATCAGTACAAATGGGATAAACTCTGCATATAACCTCTGGCTCCTTTCATATTTTTAAAAATTTTATTTATTTCCTTTGCAATAATGTTTAAGTTATACTGCTGGATTACAAACTTCTATAGTTCAGTTTGACCAAAAATTTTGAGCCAGACAATTTTTAGATGTTTGTCCATTGTGTAAGTGTACTTAGCTATTCTCTTTCTTTTAAAGAAGGAAGATTTCCTGGTAAACATATTAAGGACCTAAATGTTCTCTTTTACAAATAATCATGAGTCATCTATTGACATCTAAAATACATGTTTTTACCAGGAACGACCTCTTTTCACCTAAGAAACAGCCAGTTCTTGAAGTATAATTAAAAGATAGTGCCTTTTTTAACAACGAAATTATTATTTTAGTGACTATATTCCTTTTAGGTAAATGAGAATCTACATACAAAAAAAAATTACTTCAAAAGCAATATAAAACATTTCATCTATTGTCAAGTATGACTGGATCATATTAATTTGATTTATAAAATCCCAAAGTTTTATTAAAGTACATGTGATAAATGGCATGACATGTTAATCTTTTGAAAGTCTCTCACATTCTTTAATGTAAAATAAAAATAATTATCATTTCAAAGCTTTTTCATAGCTTTATTTCATGGAGCATTTCATTTCACACAATGAGATACATATTAGAAAGTTATAAAAGACCATAAGTCTCAGGATTAACTTTTCAAGTAAAACAAACAAATTCTAATAGTGTTAATAAACTATATAAATTTGGAGTATAGAATATCTCAGGGTTAAAATCATTTAATACCATTAAGTGTTCATAAATTACATTTTCAGCCACAGTAGAGTTTAATAAAAGATCATTTCAATTGGCCACATTTCCTAGAAAATGCATCTATTTCACCTACCTCCAGAGAGTAAATCCTTGATGGATTTACAATTTTTTTATGTCACAATATTATGCATTTATCTTCTCAGATTAGTGTCAAATCATAAGCCTTGTCTTTCTCCTAACTCTGTTTAACACTCTTACTCTGATGATACCATCACAGGATCAGAGCTGATGCCAAAAGCTCTATCGACCAGAATAGTTGGAGGGATATGGTGGTTTTTCACCCTGATCATCATTTCATCCTACACTGCCAACCTGGCCGCCTTCCTGACAGTGGAGAGAATGGAATCCCCTATAGACTCGGCAGATGACCTGGCAAAGCAAACCAAGATAGAATACGGAGCGGTCAGAGATGGGTCAACCATGACCTTCTTCAAGGTAAGAAACTAACAAAGTATTCTCAATGGTCACTCCTACTGAGGGCAGGAGAAGTGGAATAAGAAAAATTCAATATTGGGCAACAGTTTTTAATCAAGTAAAACTGACAGTGACATCATCTCATTACAAGGAACCCACATGCCCTCAGCAGTTAGGTTAAAGCAATGTCTTTGGCCCCCAACAAAGTATCGTCCCATTTATTCCCAATACAGTACACTCAGAACCACAGTCATTATTTTCACTCAACTCTTTCCTTTATAACCTCCCTCAAATTGCTATTCTCTGAATATGGTATCACCACCTACTTGCTGACCACTCATGTATAGAACCCACAAAATAAAGATGACTTAATCTGAAATTCTGACAGAATATTTGAGTATCATTGCTTTGTCTCTTCTGTACTTGATGAAGCAGAGAAACAACAGGTAAATGGGTTGATACTGGAATTTATTTGGAGAATTAAAACCAAAATGGAGTTGAGGAGAGTCTCCTCTAATATGGTATCTCCACCAAGGACAATGTCCCTAGGGTGACCAGTAGGAGGAGGGCTTTGCAAGGACTGGAGGAAAGTCTAGCTACAGTTGATATTGTTTTAATGTCCAGTGCATTTCATTACGCAAAACGTTTTAATCATTTTAAACTGATTTTTGCCTACTTTATGGAATAAACCCTAATAATTTTATAATCAAACCTCAAATCAGGTCCCATGGGAGCTGGGTGGGTGTGGATTTTATTATATGGAGTTTAGAGATGGCAAAAACACCTTAGAGATCATGAAGTTCTTTTTTTTTTAAGATATATTTATTTATGCTTACAAGCTGGGGTGCAGGCCAGAGGTGCAGGGGGTTGAGAGGATTCACCAGTGACAGAGTGGGGAGCAGAACAGGCAGATCTACTGAAAGACACCGCTGAGGGGAGCAGCAGGTGAGGCAGGAGAGGTCTGCTGCGCCATGTGGGAATCTCCCTGGTCGGGTATCGAACTCATGCTGCAGTGGCTCTGGACAGCTTCATAGTGCCGCGCTTAACCCGTTGCACCACCAGGGAGGCCCATGATATTATGAAGTTCTCACAAAGAAATTGTGACTTATCAAGAGAACAAAACTTTCTGAAGTTAAATTACCCATTCAATGTCATATGCTTGGTGCATGACAGAAATGGATGAGAACATTCTTTTAAGAGGTAACTGTGCATGTGCAGGAAGAGAAAATAGCAGGTGCAACCAAAATAAACTCTAAAGAGATGACCTTTGTCAGGGCTTTTCGTGCAAATCACCAAGAGCGGATCTGGCACCCCAGGACTGAGTGCACTATTTTATTGTTGAAGATTATTCCTTTAGAAACAAAACCCTAAGGCTAAGGAACATTTTGTAGAACAGTATTGGTTTACCAAAATAGGCATTACTGATGCAGCAAATTTGGTTTAACAATGAACAGTAGTAAGAATAGTAGTAAATAAATTATAACTAACTTTATTTTTAGAATAAAGCATGCCCAGAGGTTTGTCAAGAAGCCAAGTGATGTAGAAAGTTTAGGACTGTTTTCCCTCTGTGTTGAAGAAGATGACTTTTAAACACTCATTGCATTTGTAGAAACATGTCATTGATATAATGAATGTGCAAATGTCGCTATTGTTTCTTCCCTGGACACATGTTATTTTAAGGAAAAGTGATGTTAAATAAATGGTTTTTGCAGGTTTCTGAACACTTGAATTTTTCTAAAATCAATAGTGTGAAGAGATACAAGTTAGCCCAAGCAAGTGATTCATCACAAGACTTGTCAGAAACCAAGGAAGTCACCTGTATGACAAGGCAGAGGGACAGAGTAGGATCACGTACGTCTGAAAAAAAAACTCTGATTTATTCACTAATATCAAAAGTTTCGAAGTATTGGAAAATAGATGAGTAGAGGCAGAGAGAATTCTATTGCTTTCTAGCTAAACATTTCAAATGCAGAGGAGGGGATGATTGTCCGCTGAAGAAGAAACAGACCTGACTCTGCCACTGTGCAGGAGATCTATGGATTTACAAGCCGTTTCATTTGTTTCTGCTCACAGACTCTTTGGATGGAGAGACTGTTGGTCCCCATTTTTCCCGAAGGGACTCTGGGTGACCACATGAGATCAGGGTGTGAGCCATGTCAGGTGAAGGCCTTCCTCCTGGTCATAGAGATCCTCTCACGGTGACAAGGCCAGCCTCAATAGAGTGTTATAAAGCACTAATCCCACTCATAAGAGTTCCACTCTCGGGGCCTCTCTGGTGACGCAGTGGTTCAGCGCTGCACTGTGGAGCTGCCGGCAGCAGCAACGCGAGTTCAACGCCCGGCCAGGGAGATTCCCACATGGCGCGGCAGACCTCTCCTGCCTCACCCGCTGCTCCCCTCAGCAGCGTATTTCAGTCGATCTGCCTGTTCTGCTCCCCACTCTGTCTCTGGTGAACCCTCTCGCCGCCCCATGGCTCTGGCCTGTACCCCAGCATGTATGTATAAATAAATAAATCTTAAAAAAAAAAAAGGGTTCCACTCTCACGCCTTAAGCACCTCCCAAAGGCCTCACCCCCTAAAACCATCATCCTTGGGGGTTCCAACTTCAACATAGGACTTTTGGAGGACACATTCATTCCATAGCAGGAGGGATATCTAGAGCCCCACACAGGAAGAGGTACCAGTTGCTTGCTTTGCAAATTAGCTTATAACCTAGCAATTCTATTTATCAAGAAGGAATTTATTTGCAAAGAGAGAACGTGGACTAAATCCGATTTAGTTTCCCCTGAGGGAGGCAGTAGTCAGAAAGCTTCAGAGAGATACAAGCTCAGGGTTCTTAAGCTGGATTATTCCAAATGGGAAAGAAGTGTCCCAGCCTTTTAGCTCTCAGGGAAGTCCCACCCTAAGTTACTGAGTGACAGTAGTTATGGTCACAAGGACTCAGGCCTGACCTGGCTCACCTCAGTGTTGTTGGACTGTTGAATGGATAAGGAAAGAGACATTGGCCTAGCCTAGCATAGCCCCTTCTGATCTACTGTGAGGGCAGACGCCATTGCTCGGGCGCATCCCCTCTCCACCCAATCATGAGGGAACTTCTCATAAGAAACATTTTCTTATCACACACAGTGCAAGTTAGGAGTTAAAAGTGTTTTTGTTCCGTGTATGTTTGTGTGTGTGTGTATGTGTGTGTGTGTGTGTGTGTGTATCTAAAGATAGATAGATAGACAGATAAACAGACAGACAGATAGATAATGTATATATATCCCATCCCTTTGGCAACACCCAAATAGTAGAAACCTGTCTCTTTAATTTCATCTTGATTCTAAATTTTTTTTTATGGCTAAAGAATAGGCAGTTGCAAGGAGGAAAGGACCACAAAAACTGCCAAAATCCACAAACAAACAAAATGCAGTAGTCCCTCACCTTTGGTCTCTGGGCCACAAACAAGGGGTGTATTTTGTGAGGTTTCCCTTTGGAAAGGGACTCAGAAGTTGCCAGCTAAATTGCAGGCAACATTGGCTTTTTGCCCCTAGCTTCTCGTTTCTCACAGATAGCATGACCTTAGATCTCAGATTTGAGATATTTAGTTTTCAACATAAGATTATAGTTTTAGGATTTTTTGTTTTGTTTTGTTTTTTTGTTTTGTTTTTCTGTTTTGTTGTTGTTTGTAAGTAGCTCAGCTGAGGTTCCACTATCCATCTTCTGAATTCAGGTAAAGCCAAGGAAATAGAATTATATTCATTACACAAGCACTGGGTCAAAGCACCATGTGTCTGAGACAGGGCAGGCTGAGATTGTTTTCCTTCATTGAGCAGCTATATGTGGAACAACCACATGGAGCATCAGGGACTGTGTTTACACAGGAGAACCAGGATTAAATCGTAAATTCAAGGTCACAAACTTTCAATGGGCCCCTTGAGATTCTAGCTAATGCTGTTCATAAAGAAAAGAGCAGTTCTAAGTTTGGCAGCCAAGGTCACTCGCTGAGGATGTTTATTAAACATTACGTTTCTCAAGGTCATCAGCATTCTGGGTCTTAAGCTCTCAGAATAGTATAACACCTACTCAATCAAATCATGTCAGTCACCCCTGGGCCAACTGGCAGGACAAAGCCAAAGAGAGACAGAGTATTTCATCAACTGTCCAGGAACTGTTGGAGAAGATGTTTTAGGAAGTTTTCCAAATATCAGGAGACTATATTTTTTTCCTTGTCAGTCCATGATTCAAATTAATGGACTCTTATACATAAGACATTGTTTTAACAATTCAGAACTTCAAGAAACTTCATGTCATATATTTTTTTCAGCAAACTCCTTTTTTATCTTCTACTTGAGGTAGCACTAATGAATAAAATGATATCTGCTATATTGTTTCTCTGCTTTCTGCTGGTGAAAGGCTTTTCCTAGACTTCTGATTCCTTGAGATCACCACAAGCATCTTTTTTTTAAAATATTTATTTATTTATGCATACAAGCTGAGGTGTAGACCAGAGGAGGGGGTAGGTGGGTGAGAGGATTCACCAGAGACATAGTGGGGAGCAGAACAGGCAGATTGACTGAAATACACTGCTGAGGGGAGCAGCGGGTGAGACAGGAGAGGTCTGCTGCTCCCTGTGGGTCAGCTGCTTGGCCGGGGATCAAACTCGTGCTGCAGTGACTGCGATAGCTTCATTAGTGCTGAGACTTAACCTGTTGTGCCACCAGGGAGGCTCACCACCAGCATCTTAATGGGTACAAAGAGTGGTCAGTTCATGGCCAAGCTCCATGGACATAGCTTGGATACAACTTCTTTAACATCATGGACCATTCCTTCTTTTATACCCAAAATATTTAACAGCAGTGGTTTCCATTTACAACTTTTTCTTTTATAATGGACCACTAACATACCAATTTTTTTCTCCCTACTAGAAAGTAGGGAATGGACAAAAATACTATTATTTCTCCTTGTTGTAATTAATTACCTTTTAGGAGAAACGGAATTGCCCAAACTTAGTTCTCACAGTAACACTTCAGCAAGTCACATTTTTTTTTTCAGATGAAGAAATTATTGTCATTAAAAAAAAGTCTAAGAACTATTTGAGACCTTAAAGAAAGGATTTCTCCATGTCCTTTGCAAACCGTCATTCAAACAGAACAATGGTTTAGTCCATTGTTCAGAGATTGAAGCTACCAGTCTTCTCTGGAGATCTACCAAGGATCAAATGTTGGATTATAAGTTAAAACTCAGACTAAAGTGCTTCAGACTGTAGGCTCTGGAGCCAGGTAGCTGGGTTCAAATTCTGACTTCACTGCTTATTCACTATGTATGTAAGACTCACGACCATAGCAATGTCATTATTTAAACTCTATAGTTTTAATTCCTTGTCTATAACTTTATAATATATAACAATTACATATAGACAATTCCTTGTCTATAACTATATAATATATAACTCATACAATTATCTTAAGGATTAAATGACTTAATTAAGGCAATGTGTTTGCAGCACTACTTGGCAAGTATAATAAAAAAGTTAGATAATACTTGCATTATCATACATGTCACTACCATTAGCATTCAACTCTTACCCCAAGGTATTTGTCCTATTATTTTCTTTCTTTCTTTTTTAAGTCTTATTATTTTTAATCCCGCTGGATTTTAGAAAGTCTAGGTTGGGCTTTGGTCAGCTTCCGTACCATCAGTAACCTCCACATGGTGCACCTTCTGCTAATAGAAAAATCTAGAGCCAGTGCCCAAGTTCTCAAAGACTTTCAGGCGCCAAGCACACCTTCTCTTCAGAAGCCCATTCTGAGCACACACATTGCATTTGAAGATAAACTATTTCCAGGGGGTAATGCCACCCTGGGAATTCAGCTGAGAAGCAGAGTGAGGCAGTTCACCTTAATTCAACTTAATTTATATGTTGTGCAGAACCTCCAGAATAACCAGTTCTTAAGGCTGACCCTGCAAGAGCTAGGAGAAAGGGCATATAAAAATGTGTGCAGGGACTGAAGACCTGATAGCAGTAGAGAGACAGAGACCTGTTAAGTACACCACAGGCTCAGAGACCTGTTAAATACACCACATGTGCCCGAGGACCATGGGGGCTGCAGACAGGAAGTGGTTTGTATGTCTGGAGTCCTCATGAGCCAGAATGAATAGAAAACACTTCCGTAAGAAATGCTTCTCAGTAGAACCTTGCCTTGTAACAAACCGCTCTCCTCCTGGATTCAAGCCAGAGGATTACATAGATGAGATCATGATTCAGTCTGAAACGACTTGGATAAAATAGGTCTTAAAAAATCATAATAGACACCATTTCTGCCTTTCATGGTCTAGGAACTTTTGACCTTCTGTGGGAATAAGGGACTCTCTAACCTTTATAATCTCCTTCCAGAGAGTGGTTAGGTGCTACCATCAACCCAAAAGACATTTCAAGGAAGTTACTGAGCATCATACTGAGGCAATTGAAGCAATGAGCCATTGGGGGAGGCAAGTTTAAGACAGAAATAGTCATGTAAAAAGCACAAGATGAAAGACATTTCTCCAACTTGCCTGCATAGGAGGGCCCGTTTCATAGGAAGCTAAGAACCTGTGTTTGACAGACCCATCTAATTTTACCAACAGTGTCCAAAATGTTAAGTCCCTGTAGGTTAAATATATATTTGTTTGGGAAAAAATCCATAAGGTCAATTAAAGCTAACCTTTTTCAAAGTCAGGTAGGTATATTGCCTGTAATAGACCAATCTTTAACTTTAGACAGGAGAAAAACATGAAAAATGTTTTAGCAAAGGTGTTTAAATCCCACTGAGGGAATTTTTTTAAAGGGAACACATGAATTTTTAAAACCTTGGAGATTCTACAAATGTCATAACTTCTATCGATTCAAGGTAAGAGCATAATCAACTGCAATGAACATGCTGTACACATTTGAAAGACAGAGGCCTTCACTATACTGGAAATGCTTTCTTCTGAGTCTTCCTCCAAAGTGATTTTTGACAATTAAGTCATGATTTTAATATACTGTGCAGATTTATTTGTGCTCCACACATTTGGATTTCTGCACAACTGATTTCCATGTTATGACTGATTTGAAGGTTTTTCTTAAATCAGATTTACCTAAAGTAAAAATCAATGGGAGATCTTAAATTATTGTTGTTTGCATTTCATTTTTTTTAATATGCATGTATCTACTACATTTGTAAGATCACCTTTGATATGTGTGTCATTGTGGACATGTGTATAAATAAACATGTAAACATGGATATATAAAAAAGTTATCAGACATATTGGTCTGAAGTAAGTTGCAGTTTTCTGTTATACTGAATAGTGGGATTATGTATCTTCACTGTAGAATCCCCTGTAACCTGAAGAAATAACATGATAAATAATGCGTATCACAGTAAAAATGAAATATTATAGGGATACACCTACAAAATTCGAGGTGTTACCATATTCCACTCCAGAATTTATACATACTTGACACGTATAACAGAAACTCTGCCACTGAAAACAGCAGAACTACATGGAATACAAAATACTATTAGAGGAAAAAATATAAACAATGCCCATATTTTCTCCTAGGTTCCAAGTGCTGCACTTTCTAAAACACTGTCTCTTTTTTCTCTAAACAAATGCAAGTTTGCCTAAATTCATGTAAGTAGTCCCTACATGTCATGTGATGTCTACCAGGGTTGCAAAGGCTCTGGTTATAATAGAAAGATGCACCAGCTCCTTACTGCTAAATTACTGCCCTAGAAAATCTGTCAGCACTGTTGAAACATGAGCTAAATCAGGAGTTGATGTTATGTGTATTAAAACAAATAGCTGATTTCCAATTGGTTAAGAAGACAGACCCTGGAGCCAGATTGTTGAGTTCAAAACCTGGCTTCATCATTCATTTCTTCATGTGATGCCCTATTTCCTTGTCTGAATTCATAATGGGATCTTTCTCATATGATCACTGTGAAGAGTATGTGAGTTAATATACGCAAAGCACTTAGAATCTTGCTTGGCCACAAAAAGCACATGTGCTGGTTATTAATGCTTTCAGTAACTGTTTTTACCTGCAGACAGATACAATGTGAGTCATTTCCCAGTGGGTGGTTGACTTGTATATATTATAGGAAAAGGAGTCATACTATGGTGACAGTAATGCTCCCTTATAACAGATTTTAGATTTTTTTTTAAAAAGTGCTTATTCTTTGCCAACAATGCTTCATCAACATCAGAATGGCCACATAATCAGTTTTAAACAGACAAAATGAATTTATCTAAGCCTGATGCCCTTCCAAGATTTAAAAAAACAATCTGGATGGATTTAGATTTAATAAGTGAGGTCTTTTCACTTTTACCAACTTTTTCTAAGAAGCTCAGAGTACTTTACAAATATTCTAATTAACCTTAGACATATTGGGTGACATAGAGACAACTTCTGTTTCTATTTTTTAAATATATATTATTTAGAGCTATTTGGTAGGCTGAGGCTATAGAAGATTTAGAAAGGCAGAAACTTTCAAACTGTCATTCAAACAGCTTGCTTGGTCTTTTCCTATTTATGATAATTTTCCATGAAGAATTTTCCTACTTTTGAAGATTCAATAAGATTTGTCTTAAAATTCTAATTTAAAAGAATAAAACTAACCACTCCCAAAACTGTACTTTTTGATCTAACAAAAAATAGTCATTACAAAAAATGGCATGACAGTGGACAGAAGTTATGAGTAAGGACACATGGGACATGAATTCTATACTGGTTCCTTCATTAACCAACGTGACCTGCTGTGTGTCCCTTAACTGTGTCTGAAGTCAGGACCTGCATGAATCACTTGAAGGGGCTGATCTAGAGTAGAACCTAGGGACTGAAAAAGACTGAAGCAAAAATCTTCTAACCTTGAAGTTCTTCTCAAGTGTTTCCAATGATGAAAAGATACTGATGTCCTAGGGCCCTGGGGAGATCTTTGGTATATCTAACTTTTATGAGAGGTTCTTTTTAGCCACCTCAGGTAGTCCTGTAAACTCTCACCTCCCCCGCTCCTGAAATAATATATAGATATAAATGTGGAGTGGATGGAACCCCACAACAGCAAACTTTCAAATGCTGAATAAGAACTTTAAATGAAGACACTGTCCCATCCTGCTTACTGTTAGGAAACTGGGGTGAGAATCATCGGAGTCAAGGTCACTTAGAATAATTCCTCTCTGGGGCTTCCCTGGTGGCGGGTTAAGCACAGCACTGTGGAGCTGTGGCAGCTGTGGCAGCTGTGGCAGCTGTGTCACCAGTTCGATGCCTGGCTGGGCACGGCCGAGGAGCTTCCCACATGGCGCCACAGACCTCTCCTGCCTCGCCTGCTGCACCTCTCAGCAGTGTATTTCGATCGATCTGCCTGTTCAGCTCCCCACTCTGTCTTGGTGAACCCTCTCACTGCCCGACACCTCTGGCCTACACCCCAGCTTGTGTGCATAAATAAATAAATCTTAAAAAAAATAAAGAATAATTCCTCTCTGTTCAACTTGGCCTAAGTCCTCTAGCAAGTAATAGTCATCTCTGCGGAGAAAAAATGCTCCCTCAGTGCTTCAAAGGAGTCCATGCCAGCTGATTTCTGCTCCAATCCCTCAAGGAGTTCAAACCAAGAACAACCTTCTACTTCAAAAAGGAAGAGGTAGATGTGGTTGAATCAAATGCATGACCTTCAGCCCCATAAAGCAGTGCTATTCAAAGTATGGTGTAACAAGCACCTTAACTCAGGGAACATTTTGTTACCAAGCGGCTGTGAGACATGGAAAGAAATTGAGAGTAGAGTTGAGAGGTTTTGTAACTCTTGGATAATGTGATGCCAACAGTTTATGTCAGTGATACATCTCCTTGGAGGTAGATGACGGTGAGAGTTGTTGAGTTCTGACACACTCAGCAGATGCAGTGAGTCACATCTGGTACCAGTGACATGGATTGTAAAAAGAGAATTCTTCATCACAGACAATATGAGAACTACCCCTTATATAACAGTCCTTTAGGGCTGAAGTTGAATTTTTTCACCTCTTTCCATGTCTTTCAATTCCTGAATGCCCTATAGGACTCCCCCACGCTTTTCCATTTGCCAGGGATGATTTAACCATTACTTTGTCTTCTCTTCAACTTCCATAGATCAAAGATCCAATTTTCTTGTAATATTTCTTATAACATTCTTTTTAGTAAAATTTAAATAAAGTGAAAAACAGATGTTCGTGAAATATTTTATATGAGCTGACTCCTGGTTTGTATTAACCTGAGATCCAACAGCAAACTAAGGGAATAGCGTAAGTCGTGAATGTAACCTACATTGTCACAGGTGGGTCAAATAAGATTAAAATCACTCTCAGAAGAATTTTAGTAATATGGACTTCCACCTCCACTTCCCCCAATTGGCATGGTACAGTGGAAAGATCACTGAATTAGATGCTGGGACCCCTGGGGTTAACTATTAGCTTTGACACCAACTAGCTTTGCAACTTCCATGGCATCTAAAACCTTTTGTACCAAAATGTCTTCCCCTGTGAAAATGGCAGTTTGAATGGGTCAATTTCTAAAGTCTCTGATAACTTTGAAATTTCATATGTCTAAGAAAATTATTTTTCCCCTAAAGTAGTTTCCTGATGGAGAAATAATTCTCCCAGCTGTGCATTTACTGCCAAAAGACAGATTGACCTCCCTGCAACTGTACAAGTAGCTCTTTATTATAAATTCAGCATGAGCAGACTCTAAGAAGCTCAAATCACACAACAAATGCAGCATTGACCCTGACCCCCGAAGCATACCTTTGTCATGGAGACATGAGCTCCAATTTTCAGATATCTCTAGGGTTGTGGCATAATTCACAGGGGCCTAATCATGACAGAATGGCTTCCATAAAATACCAGTATCTATAAGGTACTGTTTATTCAATTGTTCTTTGTCTCACAAGACCTTTCTCAAGGGGCTCTTCAAATGCCTAACAATCCAAAGTAAAGCCATCTGTCCTCCCCCAACTCTCAAAGCCCACAGCCTCAACCCAGGTCTTAAATGCAGTTAGGAACTGAGCAAGCCCCCAGGAATACTTGTACATGAATAACCATGCTAGAGCTGACGCCACAGGTCCATTTATTGTTTATGGCCCCAAATGATGTTTTAAGGTTCTCGGCACTCCTGAGATGAAATACCCTGTGCTTGCCAAGGAAGATCCCCAATGAGTGGGGTACCATGTAAATGATTGAGATTTGGAGTTAGCTGGAAACTATCAGTAATCCCCCAAATGTCTTTCATCATCAAAATAAATGGAGGGGAACACTGGTACAAATGAAGACAAATTCAGAAAAAATATTGAAACAAGATGAAAATTAGAGTAAAATGTAAACTAATCATAGATCATTATTCAAAGTAATAGAAAAATTCATATCTAAGTAATATGAACCCTTAAGGAGTGTATTTTAACAAAGAAAGTAATATGAGAAAGTGGAATGTATTAATGTATATGTAATATACATCATATAGTTTATTGCTGAATCTATTAAAAAGTTGAAAAAAGGGAAAAAAAACAAAAATTCATCTAACGCTTTAAAAAATTCAGTCTTCATTATCTAAATTATTCAGTCTTCATTATCTAATATTCAAATTGAATATTTTCCAAAAAAAACATATAAATACACCATAAAGAATTTCCTGATCTAAATTTGAATTTCAAAAGAGCATTTATATTATAAATATTCTAGAAAAGCTTAAAATGAATAGCAGTTCTTTCCTAAATAAAGCAGAGTGCATATGATTTATCTCAAAGCTGTCCCTGGCAAAGGAATGCTGGATCAGGTACTGAAACTTAGCTGCCAGGAACAGTAGAACAATGCCTGCTGAACACAAGTGATTCAAGGAAATGGAGCAAAAGCGCAGACACCTGGCAGGAGTGAGTCAGCCTTTGGCCCACTGGCCCGAATGACTTTTTAAGTGGCCTCGGTTCATAGGCAAATGCTGTCACTAATACCAGTGTTCTTTCTGCCCTAGCTGAAATCAACAGAGGACCTGGAGCCAATGTCTTCCATCAGTCAGCAAAATCTCTCAGTAGCTGCCCCAGTGTTTCCAAGTGTTTACCCGTAGTGCCTTGGGCTCTTCCCAACCCCACCCTGGAGTCCTGGGACCTCAATCTGTTTCTTACAGAGACTTTGAATGGCTTAAGCACCTATTTTCTCAGCACTCTGCAGGTGGTGTGTTTCTTTCCCTGCAGAAATCAAAGATCTCGACCTATGAGAAGATGTGGGCATTCATGAGCAGCAGGCAGCAGACGGCCCTGGTCAAAAACAGTGACGAGGGCATCCAGCGGGCACTCACCACTGACTACGCCCTGCTGATGGAGTCCACCAGCATTGAATACGTGACACAGCGAAACTGCAACCTCACTCAGATAGGAGGCCTCATTGACTCCAAAGGTTATGGAGTGGGAACACCTATCGGTAAGAGGGGCAAGGCATTAGCCAAACTGAGATGTTCTAGGTCGGTTACGAAGTCCAGAAAGGAATAGACTCAGTCACTACTCCACATTCTGAGAAGGTCTTCAAGGTCAGATCAGAGGCATGGTCTGAATTGAAGATTCTCAGGTATATTCTCAGGTATTCTCAGGTATAATCTTTCTTTTTTTAAAAAAAGATTTATTTTTGCATAGAAGAACTGGGGTCTGGGCCAGAGGTGTGGGGAAGGGGGGTGTGATAAGGGGATTCACCAGAGACAAAGGGGAGCAGAACAGGCAGATCTACTGAAATACACTGCAGAGGGGAGTGGCGGGCGAGACCGGAGAGGTCTGCTGCGCCATGTGGGAAGCTCCCTGGCCCGGGATCAAACTCAGGCCACTAAGGTAAGCCACTGGAGTGGTAGCACTGAGACTTAATCCCTAGGTCACCAGGGAGGCCCTAACCTAATAAACTTTCAACTCACTTTTTCCCCCAAGTGCTACAGCTACATATATGTTTGAGCATAAATTTTATCATTTTATACCAAACAAATATCTTTAAATATCTTCCTAATTCATCCTTTTCACATTATTTCCTACCATGAATTATACTAGAATGTAACAAGATTAATATGTATAGAGATGGTATAAGTTAAAGGTCTGGTACGCCATGTTAGCAGATGCAAAGCTATAGTTGTCCAAAGAAAAAGGGAAAGATTAAATTATAATTGCTGCAGTAACATGTTAGATTCAATTCACAGCAACTAAATAAAACTTCCAAATATCCCTACTGTACCACTGTGATGCCTAGGAACAGTACTGCGTTGTAGGCAGACAGCAAAGTTTCCTTGCATACTAGAGAACCATACCTGATTGACTGTCATATAAATATGTCTATATCTCCAAAAGGGTAGGTTTATTGTAAAAGGGGGGAGAATAATAAAGAAGACTTGCATAGACACAAGTGGGCAGAAAGGCACAGGTTTGCTAAAAGAGAGGCCTGCATAGTCACAGGTGGGCAGAGGGCTGCTACCCCGCGCCTGATTGATTGCCTTTCTAGAAAAAAACTAGCTCTCTATCTGCATCCCTCTCCATAGAAAACTGTATGGTATAAGCTTCTATATGGTGGCCATCTGCTCCTCTCAAGTGAGTTATTGGTAATTTTCTGATAAGCAAAGGAGAGACATCAAGGCCATCTTAGATCACTGGGCTAGTCCAATAAGCAGAAAATTTAGTTTCAGTCAATACTAATCTGATTAATCAGATATAGGGCACCTCTCTTCAACCTTTACATGAACACACAACTAATTTTATTCTCTGCTACGTAGCTGGTGCTAGAAATAAACACTATGGAGAAATTAACTTTATTATATATTGTATTGTTGTTATCATGTATGTCCTTTAAATAAATTTTCTGCAGAACGACTGGACTGGGGAGCCTATAATTCCTTTCTTGCTCCTTAATTTCCAGTAATATTTCCTGGTGAAAATATCAATATGGCCAGTAGATTGTATGTGTTTTCCAAGTGCCAAGCTCTCCTATAATTAAGTCAATATGTTCTGCACTGGGTTCATCCCTGAACGGATACCACGCCTTTCTTTTTTCATTTCTAAAAGAATGCCCTATCTCCCTCACCAAGATTGGGACCTCATTTTAGAGAATGGGGTAAAGGAAATCTAGACAGATGCTATTGTACTATCTCTCACCAATGCCCAGGTTAGTGATATGAGCCATACGTCAGACCAGAAAACAAGGAATGGGTACTTTTGCCTGAATATTTTCAAAATCAAGATCTCCTGGTGGATCATAATATAGTCTGCATCTTCTTAGAGAAGCAACTATAGCTTCTCAGTAGAACCCTCTTTAGACTACATTATAACGTAGAAAACCACACTTGTCATTCCACTCCCAACCCCAACCCCCATCTTTCAATAGCCCTTCTTCCCCACCAAATTTCCTAAAGGTGATAGGAAATAGCAATGTGTACCACTCCTTCTGAGAATATTTGCCCTTTAATATGATACTTTTAATGGGCATTTATCTACCGAATGGAATATAGCTCTAAAGTCACGATTCTAGGGGAGTAAGAGGGAAGGAAGGGCCCTTTCTGCAACCCTCCTGCCTTAGCGCAGCACTTTGAAGAGGGCTCTGCTTTCATGTGTATGAATCTAACCCTGTGGTGAGTATCACTGTATTTTATATACCATGATCTAGAATGATTTGAATGTACCAATTAAATCTACTTTTAGCCAACCTCATTCCATACGCTGACACACAACTTCCAAAGTTGAAGAGCCTTTCTCCCTCCCCAGATGAAAAGAAATACACTCCAGGAATTTTTCATAGTGGTTATAAACCTGTCATGCTTTTAAACCCAAAACAATGAAGGAATAATTGGAACAGATGGCAGACCTCAAAGAGAATACATCCATTGGGAATACAGCTGTTGGATAAATTTGTGAAATGTTTCTTCTATGATGAATTGACTCTTTAAGAAAGATCAGTTGCTATTCAGGAAGATCTGTGTGTATACATATATATATTTATTTTAGGTGACTTTAATAAATCACTTCTGATCTCATTCAGTCTATTTAAGCAACAAACACTAACACTAAAATATAATTCCGATATTAAAAATTCTCTGCACTCTTTGGTCTGATCCTAACCGACTCCCTAAAGACTCCAAGCAATTTCCCATGGTCAAAGATTGGCAAATTCAACCCAGTCACAACGCAAAACTGAAGACTCTGCTGCTTAGAGACTCAAAGGACAGGAGCTCTGGAAATGTGCCTCCTGGGGGATTTAAAATAAAACTTCAAGAGAACGAGAGCAGTTAAGGCTTAAACAGGTTACCAGGAGGCTGGAAATTACCTTCCTGAGAGACTAGCTCTAAGAGAGATCCAATCCCCGTCTGTCTGAAGTGTTTTAGGCAGTGGGCAGCCAGAAAGCCACCGGAGAGGTCAGTCAGCATTTATTGAGTGCCCACTGTGTATACTGCTAGGATTACTGCTGCGGCTGCTGTGCAAGAATCTTCCTTACCCACTTCCAAGCACTGCTGTGTACATTAGAGCAAAGCTTTCCCGGTTCATCAAATTGCTCATGCACTATGGGTATGTTCATGTTGCTAATTTTGGCACTAACTGTTATTCTGGGGGTGTTCAAGCAAGCAGCCAATAGCTTTTAATTTGGCTTTCAAGAGTGATTTTCCCACCAAAAAATTCATACTCTTAATTGACAAGCCACAATCTAACTCCAAAGTATTTTTGCTCTTCTTTTAAACTTGATTTTGAGTACTGACGAGGATTTTAGGAAGTCTTGAGGGAAAAGAAATTTTTAAAAAATGACAAATGCCAAAATCAGCCTTTCTAACTTAAACCATATCATGGAACATATGTGAAGCTGGGGTTGGGGGAGCAGAGGAGGTGGGGGGAGCAGCTTTCATGGAAATACCACTAGGAGAGAAGAGAATTGCATTAAATTCTTGGCTCCGCCAGTAACTATTACTTTCACATCTTCCATCACTTCAGTTCTAATGTAAGTGAACTAAACTACATAATTCCCGAATTTTTTTGTGATTCTAAAATACCACATTACTTAATTTACTATTCCTTTTTGAATTTTCACCAAAAAGAACTTGAAAGTTTGCAAAGAAAGCGCTAGGGAGTACTCCATTCTTACTGAGCAGAAGAAATGCCAACAAAAATTCCTAGTGTCCAAGGAGAAATTAAGTAAAAGAATCTTACATTCTACTTATCTCAACCTTTGCACTGATTTAAGTGGGAACCCAGGAGTGGGCAAGTCCCAGCTACAGGTAAAGGACAGTGCTCTCCAGTCCTAACAGAACTAAATGTTGAATGGCATTGCTAGAAAATTGAGTATAAATAATACCAATAAAAGTTTGCAAATTTTCCAAAACTAACTGAATTTTGTAGGACCTTTGAATTATCCAGTCATTTCTTAGTAGATGTGTTAGTCAGTATGGACTAATTACTATAATCAAATTCTGTAAATATTCAGTGGCTTACACAGTAAATGTTTATTTCATGGTCCATTGTGGACTGACAGAGAAATTCTGCTTCATGCAGCCATCCTGAGACCCAAGCTTCTCCTAATTGGTTGTTCCACTATTCCTAGTCACTTGAATTATTTCCTTCTTGCTGAATTATTAAGGAAAGGGAGAGAGAGGAGAGAAACCCACATTGAGAGGACTTAAGAGACAGGACTGGAAATATTTATTCATCTCTTTAGCTTGCAGAGGCTAGAGGTCAGTCATATCACCACACTTAAGTATAAGGCAGACTTACACATACCTAGTTACTCTGGTAGGAGAAAGAAACGGCACCACTATCATTTATTCAGGTTGTCACAACATCAGACAACCGAAAACATAGGAAAGCAGAATCTAACCAAGGAAATCCCGTAACATGGGAAAAGACTCATAAAAACTCAGAAGATGTAGAGTCGTGTTTAAGAACGCTTAGTGCACAACTTTTCCTCATTTTTTTTTTTTTTTTTTTGCATACAAGCTGGGGTGCAGGCCAAAGGTGTGAGGCGGTGAGACAGTTCACCAGAGACAGAGCGGTGGGCCGAAAGGCAGATCAACTGAAATACACTGCGAGGGGAGCAGCATGTGAGGCAGAAGGGGTCTGCTGCACCATGTGGGATTCTCCCCAGCCAGGCATTGAACCGGCGCCACAGCCCCCAACAGGCCCACAGCCTTGCGCCAACCCATTGCGCCACCAGGGAAGCCCATTTTCCTCATTTAAAAGGAAGTTCACCTCAACATGTCAGCCTTTCCCTTTCTAACTATTTAGCGCTTCAGCATATCAGATATGACTTTCATACCCTTGTGCAGTCAATTTGTGGACTGGGCTTTCCCAAAAGCCATAAAGCGGTTACCTGTAAGATAATCAACCTTCTTGACATCTTCTTCAGCCTTCTTGTGACCAATATCCAAATGACTTTACTTGCAGGCTCTCCTTACCGGGATAAAATCACTATTGCTATTCTTCAATTACAAGAAGAGGGGAAATTGCATATGATGAAAGAGAAGTGGTGGCGGGGAAATGGCTGCCCTGAGGAAGACAGCAAAGAGGCCAGTGCTCTGGGAGTAGAAAATATCGGGGGCATCTTCATTGTTCTGGCTGCCGGACTGGTCCTCTCTGTATTTGTGGCCATTGGGGAATTTATATACAAATCACGGAAAAACAATGATGCTGAACAGGTGAGTCACCTCTTTCTAGGACGGGGTAGTTTTTCCTTTGTGTTACCTGTCTTAAGTTTGGGTTTTTCAGGACGCTCGCCCTTTTTGTAATAGTCTATTGGATTAGATGCCCAGAAAGACCATTTTTGAGTTAGAGCAAAGAGCTATTGAATCCCTGCCAGGTGCTGCTGGCACTGCAGCCCCATCATTTATTAATGAGAAGAGGGAAGTGCCTTATACACTAAATCCAATTAGTGCCATTTGGGATGACAGCACAGAAATTCCAAACTCAGTTAATTTCTTAAACAGCTATTTGTTCTTGAGATAGAAACCCCAGATAGAGCAAGGAAGAGCTAATTCCAAAATTGGCAAAAAATATAAAAAGCTTTTGAGAGAAATGCTACCAATTCTTTAAGTGTCCATACTAAGCACATGTTCTAATGCAAAGCTATTTTATTTAAATAAAGTAACTCAAAGCTGAGCATTTGCCTTTATCAAAATATGACTTGTTAGAGGGTAATTCACCAAATTTTTTCCAGGAATATGCTAAGCAGTACAAAATGAGAATATATTTGAGACTTAATTTTTTCCAAATTATAGGAATTTGGATTATTAGGATTATGGTTGAATTTAACAGTTAACAGTTTTTGCCTATTATTTTTGATAGAAATCACACCAGCTTATACTCTTCCAAGTAAGATGACTGCAATTAGAGAATTCCTTTAATAAGTATACTAAACAAAATACTAAACTCGAGGCAATTGTAATGCATTAGGCTACGCATTCAATTTAAAGGTTGTGTTAGAATTTTGAGACTAAGAATTTTTAATAATGGTAAATTTAATGCTCAGTGGTCATGGTCTTAAAATTCTTAATATTTGAACAAAAAATTCCCTATTTTCATTTTGCATTGGGCCCTACAAATCCTGTAGCCAGTTCTGATTAATAATCTCATAACAATTCTATGTCCTTTAATAGAAAACACTTCCTTAAGCTGCCAAAGGTGGGAATGGGTTATTATAATCTGCTCATGGTAAAAATTTTCCCAAAATTATCCCAATTGTGAGAACATTAAACACCCCTTTCCTGGACCTTGTTGGAGAAAACTTGTCTTTAATTGAGAGGGAGAATGGACTGATCTGCTTTGTTTTAACTTTCAATCTGCTCTTGAGGTGTCTTATTTTATGCAACTAATTTGACAAATAAAAGCTTATATATGTTATGCTTTAATGTGCTTCTCATAAATGCCAGCTTCATCTGATTTAAATTTTCATTTTAATACTCATTTTTGCCTCTGATTTATTCATCTTCCTACATATTTTTTTCTCATTTCTTTTGCATGCAAGTCTTTTTGTTTCTTTTATGGATTGCAATGTAAGCAAACCCATCCAACCAACTCCACTTCAGGAATCACTTTATCTATGGATTTAAAACGTGGCAGATTAATTCAAGAGAAGCGAGGGATTCCGACACAGTCCTCAGTTCATGATGTGTAATCAGCTTTTTTCCTTAAATTGTGCCCACTATAAATTGTTTTTGTTAATTGGTATCACCAGTGATATCTGTATCCATTAAGTATAAATAACCATTAGTACCTACCCTTTTAAGATAGCAAGACTCATGTATTCTAGATATTGAATTCAATGTACTGGAAACAGATGGGTGTTGTGTGTTGAAACAGAGGCATTTGGGCTAAGATTCCAAGATCTGTGTACTTACAGGCATCTGCCATGCCATCAAAGAAGACTTGTCTTAGTTCTTTCTTTAAGCATTAAAAATAAGCAACTCTTTCCATGTGAAAAAAAAATAGATTTAGTCTTTGAACATTGCAAAGCCTGAAAACAAAATGCTAATTTTGTGGAGTTCTTTTCATCTTTATGAACCTTTTCCCCTCTCTTTCTCCCCCTTCCATACATTCTGCAGATCCCCTCACTTTCAAAGCTCTGTTTTCTTATTATAACTCCTTAACAATGTTAAATTTTAATTCAAATTGATTCCACTATTTAAACTGTATTATTGACACAAAGACAAAAAGATGTCTTCGATGTTAAAGATTCAGGAATATGGGCTAGAAAGTGAAAATTAATCTGGAAGCTCTGGTGCCCAGGGAGAGCACGAGCTTCCTTGCACATCACCAAAGAAGGCACAACACCGTCAAGAACGACCCCGGGTAGAAATTCATCAACATCGCGCTCTCAAGTCATATTTGCCTAAAGAGATTAACAATCTTCCATAGGTTCAGGCAGATAGAATAGTAGAGACCCTTAAAACTGTTTCTTTTCAAGCTATGTATTATTCCTTGCAAGGGCTAAGCCAAGTCCAAAGCTAGAACTCGCACAGAGCACCTTCCATTCCCACTCACTTGCTCTCATTCCTTTCGTCCACAAACATCCTTTTGAGATGTCATTTCATCCTCTTCCCACTCAGCCTGGATAGAGTGGTTGTTCTTGTATCAATCTCATCTGGGCACCTCCACTTTGACACTCATTTCTCTCAATTCTCTGCCATTAGCAAATCTTTCCGAGTCTATTGAGGAGATGGGCAAGGAGGAGAAAATAAGCAGAAGGCAGAATTCCCATGCACACTAGTTACAGGTCTCTAGACTTATTGCCCCTGCATTCAAAGTGCTGCACATAATTCCCACTCTAATTCAGCCTGGTGACCAGAGGGCCAACTGCATACTTAATTTCTCATGACAGAGAATGTCTGCTCCCCCTCTGGGCTTGTGTGCTCTTCACAGTGAGTAGGAGAATTGAAGAGGCCTTTCATCTTCCTTCCATATGGGATCAGTTGGTCTTTGTTCTTCTTAATGGGATTGCCTTTTGACATATGAAGTGATCCCCCAAAATACATTTCTCAGAAGTAGATATAAGCCATCTCTGTAATCATGTAGCATTTTGACTTCTCTTTGCTTAGCTTTAAATGGGTTCCAGCTTTTGAATCATAAGTCTTTCCATTCAAGTCTCTATTTCTCTGGTAAAATGTATTTAGGAAAAGTGACTCTTGCTCTGATTGTTTCTCAGTCATCCTTTCTTCTTTACATAAATGTATTTTTGAGAAAGTGTATATAAATTACACTAATATTTATTTTCCATTATTGATATGAAAGCAACACTGTTTGTCCTAGGTCAGAGTTCACATTTTCATGATCAATAGAACCAGCTATTGGGAGGAATGTTATGTTAGTCTTTGTTTCATAATTCATTGATTATATAGAAACCACAAACCATAGAATATTTTCCATATATAATATTTACATTACATACTATTGCATTATATTCCCAAAGACTATTTAATAAACCAAAAATGCTACCAACAAAGTTCAAGGGTGATTGATAAAGTATAGGGTTAGTAACAGCAAAATTTGCTGGTTTTAAAGAGCTGATCCTTTAAAGCGTAATTCAGAGATTTAAACTGTATACTGCCTATTTCTGATACTTATATACTATTTTCTGATTTTCACATGTGGCATAATTTTTGGTGCTTTAAACAATTTTATTCTGAGTCCTAGACTTTAGCATCAGAAGGGAATTTTCTAAATCAGCCAAAGTTAGGTTCAAGCTTAAGCTCTATACCAAATGACTTTTGATAAGTTACTGAATTTTTCAGGGCCTTGGTTTCTTACTAGGTAATACTGGGATATAATTTCCATGTCATAAAGCTGTTTGGAACAGCATCTTTCATGGTTATGTAACTCATGAGTCATTGATACCTTCAACTTTCCTGCAACACATCCTACTGTGTTACCACGCATTGAGGATTTTCATCAAGGTGGGAAAACATCCAGTATTTCCCCAACTTCTTAGATCACAGAGCTTTTATTCTATAAAAGCCCTTGACAGACCACTGCCCTCTAGGTCATCCTCCAGGTAGCACTGAAGCCATACTGTGTACCTCCTCCAGTGACAATATTATAACAAAACATTGTGGGTCCTGGCTCGCATAGAGTTGCCATTCAATAAACAATGGTATTTTTTCTTGGGGTCACTTTTAAACTTCTTGAACCTCAATTCCCTCCTTTGTAAACTTAAGATAATAGATTGACTTTATAAGTGATGAGAATTAAATAAGATAAAGGCATAGAAAATGAAATCACTCTAAAAGTGTGTTAAAAAAAAACACTGGTCAACAGAGGCAAGTTCATCGTGGAGGAAGTACTGCTCTTGGGTCACATGGGCAGTAAGTACAACTTAGCAGACACCTTCAGACAGTCTGGTTTGGAACACAGGTCTCCCAACTCAGAGGCACAAACTGTCTTTCAGATCGCTTTCCCCGCACACTAGCAGTGAAAGTCAACAGCAATGTGGCCGCACCCAGTAGAAGGGCCCAAATTAGCAACACACGTGGATCTACAGTGGCACTCATGAACTTCATCTCTAGAAGTTCTAACTAGTCTTGAATGGGGCAGGACAATGGCAGCTTTTTAGGATACTCAGTTGACACTAGTATTCAGTAGCAATCTAAGGCTTCAATTCATGTGTTCAATTGCATTCCATAAATGTTGCTGTTTATTGATTAATTCCAGAGGTAGGACCACTAATTCCAAGCCACATATAAAGCATATATTTAGTTTTCAATACTCAGTAGACCCTTTCCAGGAAACATTCAAAAAGAAGCTATGCAGATCTTTGAGACAGAAATATCATTATATTCTCTTCATGATAATCTTCATGTTTACTTACAAAACACTGCTAAGCCTACAAAAAGCAGTTATAAGGTATGTAGCCAACTGCTCTCTCTCTGCCCTTTTCCCCTCTTGAGTAACCTCTGGTTTACTCAGCTTAGACCCCTGTATTACTTATATTCTCCTCCTCCTCTTTTTTGTACATGCTCTCAAGTAAATGACCATTTTTCCGTCCAGAAAATGACTGAGAAGAACACAATGACCCTCTAGGGCCATCTTACATAAAATTTAGGAGGGGAAAAGCTTTAACAAGGAAGAAAAGTTTTCAAACTCCATTTTTAAGTCATTAGTTCTCAGAGTTCTGTGTATCTCAGAATACTCTGGGGAAATTATTTAAAATACAGACAGCAGGCTCTACCTGCAGAGCCTCCTCAGTAAGGACAAACCAGGAATTGGCATTTTTTCCACAGTCTGAAAGTGAATGCTTAAAACCAGTGGTGCACGTTAGTTTTCATGACAATCATCTCCAATATCGCAGTGTTCCCCAAAATTAGGTCATGTCCGTGAGCTTTCCTTAAAACCATCTTCAATAAAGCATTTTTAAAATAGCTTTTCTCACATGAGAACTTTTTCCAACAATCCTAATGTGGTTGTTTATGTAAAAGTAGTTGGAAATCATAAGTATTCATGACTACTCATTTGACTTCAAATTAGGAGGTAAGGGTGAGTTTTCATTAACATTGGAATTATATTTGGAGAAATAGTGTTTCAAGCCAGGAAGATTTGAAAAGACCAGACAAATACTTCAGCTGCCATGGAGTACATAACATTGTCTAACACATCTCCTAACAAGCTAATGCGATAAGGGAAAAAATAAAGCTGGTATGGCTTTTGACTAAAATTACGCACTGAATTATTTTAGAGTCTTTCCAGCAAAATTGGAAGTACCAAAGCAATGCATGGTGGGGAGAGAATATGCCCTTTGGAAAATCAATTGGATGATATGATAATGCACCTCATAAACCTACCCAAGGAAAATTATTTCCAAATACCTCACTGCATTTGACTAGTGTTCTATATGAGCCATCTGTGGCAAAATAGCACTACAATGAATCCTAATTAGCTTCCAAGACCTGACCCTTCTACTTCAGGTCTATTTCCAAGTAAGCAATTTAAAAGTTGCCTGAATCGTCTTGAAAAGCAAAAGGGAAGAAAAGCCTTCTTTCTTTTTCTAGTATTTCCTGCACATCTAAATGGCATTATTAATTAACTCTTAGAGATAACAAAAAATTTCTGGCCTCTGCTGCAGTTTTAGCTTGCCTTTAGGAGCCATCTCATTATGCTTCTCACAGTTGTGGGATTTTATATACAGATGCATAAGCATCTTAAAATCATTTCTGCTTTCCAAATCTTCTCCACAGAGAGTGATATCATGGAAAATGGAATTCTCCTTTATATTTTCAGAGAAATTCCATTTGCAAAGATAAGGACATGCTGGTGGTTGAAAACCAACATCGCAAATGGGCTGTGTGCCTTCACACCCTGTAGAACCTGAGCTTTGCAGTTAGCAAATATGGTTGATCAGTCAAACTACACAACATATTTCCAGGTCCCGGTGTGTACATTCAGACACACAAGAACTAATGATCAAAATCTGAGTGATAAAGCTACTGGATTTCCCCTTATCAGTAAAACAATTTTTATTTAGCTAGACTGGATTTTTCTCCCCAGTTTTTCAACTGGAGTGTTCAGATTTAAAATATACAAATATTCAGATGTTTCAGCTTCAAATAAAACTATTACCCTAATTGTTCATCTTTACCCACCATAAGAATAAAGGAATTATTGTCCATAGAGAACCCAACCTAACCTGGTATTTATCTTTCCTCAGTGTCACTCAGCACTTTGTCAGATGTTCTCCAGCATTCTCAGCTTCATTTCTTTTATAATCTGACCAACCTATTTAGCAAGTGATTTGGAGAAGTCACTTTAATCAGATTATTTCTGTAATTGGGCAAAGAGGCTTTCTCTTGCCTGGAAATCTAAACATTCATCAATTAACAGAGAAACTAGGAAGTAATTAGCATCCATTTATAAGTAACTTTTCCAGTGGACAAGCTGGCACTGTCTTATAAACGAAACAAACTCTGAAAGATGTTTATGGACCAATGGAAAGATGACTTGAGGACCAAAAGTCAAGAATTCAAGACTCTAAGTTGTTTCTGAATAATTGTGTATCTTTAGGTAAATCATTATACCTCTCACATTCTTAGATTCCTTTTCTATGGAATAATAAAGTTGCATTTAAAGCTTTCTGTCACAATGTTCCTTAAATCTAATAGAAAGTGGGAGGCGATACAAATATAGAAGTAGCATAAAAAAAAAATGGCAGGATTATATAAAACCCCTTAATTACACTGGTCAACAGTGAGATCATTACTGACTTAAAAAGGCCCTAATCTGTAGTATCTTGGTATGCTGACATGACTATAACCCTGAAAATTTTTTATTAGCTCTCGTTTTGAAAATATTTCATATAATTCATTTTATATGTTTCACCATGTAAATTTATCCAGCGGGACTTCAACAACATCCTAAATCAGCCTAGAATGATGTAATACTGCATCGCATTGCATAATACCATCATGCACACATCATCCAGAGTTGACTGCATCATTTTATGATGCAATGCAATACTACTGCCAGGCGGCTGCCGAAGTAAGCTGACAGCAGCAGTGCACTACAGAAAGCCCTGTCGGAAAGGTTGAGCACTGAAAATAATTCAGACATTGTACAAGACAGTTTAAGCTACTGCTACATAGAACTGTTATTATTTTATCCATTTAGGCACAATACAGAACAGTCATGCCTCGAAAGTGCCTTAATAGCCTGGACAATTTCTGCTCTATTTGTGGGGAAGTGATATTTGCCAACCAGAAGAAAAATATCACTTCTCAAGTGAAGAAGGCTTATCATCTTGACTTCAGATGCAAGGCTGGTGACCAAGACAAGCCGTGGGCCCCGCATATATGCTGTGCTACATGTATAACACAGCTTTCACAGTGGTTAAATGGCAAAAGACCATCAATGCTGTTTGCAGTCCCCATGGTGTGGAAAGAGCTAAGCAATCACATAAAAGACTGTTACTTCTGCTTGGTTCCTCCTCTTTCCAGCAGAATAACAATGCCAAAGAAGTCGAGAAGAGTCTACCCAAACATTCCGTCTGCATTGAGATGACCGTTTCAACAACTTGCTACAGGGTGATGCAAAACAAGCATGGAATGCTTTTCGCCTATTGTCTACAAACTTTCTTTGAAATGTTAGGGCAGAAAACTACAAGGAACTAGTAGAAGACATGCTGATGCAGTATCAGAAACTTGGCTGCACTATGTCTCTAAAGATCCACTTCCTTCATTCCCATCTGGATTTCTTCCCTGAAAACTGTGGTATGGTTAGTGATGAACATGGCAAACGGTCTCATCAAGATTCGCATCAGGGCCTCCCTGGTGGCGCAGCGGTTGAGCGCTGCGCTGTGGAGCTGTCCGCAGTGCACGATGCGAGTTCGATGCCCAGCCTGGGAGAATCCCACATGGGGCAGCAGACCTCTCCTGCCTCGCCCACTGCTCCCCTCAGCAGTGTATTTCTGATCTGCCTGTTCTGCTCCCCACTCTGTCTCTGGTGAACCCTCTCACTTCCCCACACCTCTGGCGTGTACCCCTGCTTGTATGTATAAATAAATAAATCTTTAAAAAAAAAAAAAGATTCACATCAATGGAACAAAGATACCAGGGAAAATGGCCCACTACAATGCTGGCTGACTACTGCTGGACACGCCCCAGAGATGCTCCTGAACAGCTGTACAAGAGATAAGTGAAGAAATCTAAGAAGTAGTCTATGACTTGAAATTTTACAGGTATTAACCATAGGCCTATTACTACTGGCATGCATTTCGTGATGTAAACATCTATTGTAGGTTACAAAAAAAAACTAGAGCCAAAATTAGAATTTGACTGTCATATTTGTGTTGAGCACATACAAATTGATAGGAAATGACTAATTTTATTTCAGTGATATGACTTTTGTAAAAATTTGTTGACCAGTGTCATTTATATAATATATAGATATAATTTATATAACTTAAATAAGGCTGTGTGGTTATCTTGAATATATTAAATGCTTATTGTAATAAGCAGATTACCTTATCCTACTAATATGGCAGGGTGGAACAGACTACTTTGGATGTAAAGAAAACCAGCCACATAGCATCAAAGAGTTAGCATTTCCATCCAATCAACTAGGAGCAAATCATTACAAACACGGGGATGTTTGACTTAGATGAACCTACAGAGAAGGCAAAAAAAAAAAAAAAAAAGAAGAAGAAGAAAAGAAATACATACCTAGAAAGCTATTGGAAGCTCTGAAATTTGGTTAGGGATTCAACCACAACTCAAGAAAAGGGAAGAGCAATGGAGCTGGAATACACACAGAAGACTATGGTATAAGTAAAACTGAAGCAATTTTGTAAAGATGAGACAACAGAAAGCAAAGAAAAGGGACTACGTACTCTTCTTTCCCATTGGTGCTGCCCCTACTCTTCTCTACCTTCAAGCATCCAGGGATTTTTTTTACGCTCTGCTTCCAAATCAGAAATGAGTGAAACTCTTAGCTTGGAGTTTTCAACAGACTAAAAATTTCTAGCACAGACAAAATCTTGAAAACCACGGCTCTCCCCCTCAAGATCTAGGTGTTTTACTGAGTAAATCAGCTGTTTCAACTCAAAAAACTTATCTATAATTAGCAAAGGTCAAAACCCACAGCCCCAGGGTTGGAGAAATACGCACAATGATGTTTTTTAAACTCCTTTTTCTAACTGTGACCAGTGTTTGATCACTGGGAAGAAAAGAAGGAATTGGAAAGAAGTCACTGAAGTTCAGATGCTCAGTCCCTGAGGGAAGTGTAGTGAACAACTCTGACCCAAATTAGGGGAAGATGGGCAAATAGAAACCTCAGAAACGTTCAGGAAGAGGATCCTGAGTAGAAATGGTCATTATCGGGTTCACAGGGTATAACCAGTTTAAAGATGGCAAGACTTATAGACACATCCAAACATCTTCTGATCAGAGACTAGCATTGTCTATGCAGTGGGTCTATGGACAACGTCAGCGAGTCCTACTCCATCCCAGGCTTTCCCAGGGCAAGCATCCTCAAACCATGGCTTTTCCTAGCAAAGAGCATGGGGAAGGGCTGAGAGAACCAGTGGGCCAGAGGAGTCGATGTGGAAGTGAAGACCACACATTGTGTGGGCCTGGTCGGGAAGCCGTGATGGGCATGTCAGAGGCAGAGAGGCCAAAGGCCATGGACCAGTTTCTCCCAGTGGCATCAAACTCAGACCCTCTTTAAATCTGCCCTAAGTGCAGAGGCCCCTGGAAAAGCAGAAGAGAGGAGGGCCGAACCCTTTATTAACTGAGCCACTAACCAACAAAGAAAACTTAGTTTTAAACCAAAAGTGAGTGACCGAAGTTACAAAGTCCACTGGCAGATGGGGATCTTTAAGTTAAGGAGAGTCCTATTACTATTACCTTTTACTGGAATCACATCCTTTTTCTTACAAAGGACGCATGTCCATCACGTGGGTGCAAAGGCTGACACCCTGAGATCTGTACCCATGGTGTCCACATGTGCTGGGAGCGGGGAAAATCCTACATCGGGGTTAGTTTACCCTGTGGGCAGCGTCATTCTCCGTAGGAGAAGGGGCAGGCAAAGAATTTCCTGGGATTTATTTTTATGGTCTTAACTCAGCTTGTAAGTTGGTAGAAGACAACACTCTTCATGAGGGGAGTCCCCCTGGTGTCACGTCAGCTTCAGGACAGGTCTGGTTACAGGCGTGTGAGACTGATGTTCAGAGAGCACGTAGGTTCCCAGCTCATGAGGGGGCCTTCCGCAGGCTCAGGAGAGGGGGGATGGAGGAGAAGCCAGAGGCCAGAGAAGGTCACACTGGCCTCTGCCAGAGTCTCCAGACAAGAGAGAGGTGCTCTGGGCACTTCAGATTGGCAGGCAAAACCAATTTGTGCTCTTCTTAAGCCAGCAGAGCCGCTTATCTCTGCCTATGCGAGCCCCCCCAGAAGCTGATCTGTACTGCAGAAACACCCTTGCTGTCTGGTTTGGAGGCTTGGGGGGGCCTCTTTGCAGCTCCTCTCAATAACTACCAGCCACTTTTGTGCCCCTTTGGGGGCAGGAAAAAGTTTCAGCTGCTCTTGAGCACCCAGCAAAGGCCGGAGAGACTGGTCTCCAGCTGGCCTGCCACTGGGTCCCTGGGACACTGCTCTGCTTGAGTGACCACTTCCTCTGAGCTTCTGGGACAGGGCGGGCAGCATTTCCCTCTCTTCTTCCGTGGCAGTGGCAGGGGAGTGGCTCCTTCTCAGCGCCCGCCCCCCACCACCGTGTGCAGGCTGCTGGTAGCCTGGCTGGTTGCTTCTCTTTGAAAGCAGATCCAGACAGTCTTCTCTTTGGCTGCATCCCCAATCCTATTTGTTAGGCCCTGGAGGTTCTAAGGCAAACTTTTATCATTCAAAGTACCTTCTTCCTCCTCCTTTCAACCCCCTACTTGGCGCAATTAATAGTTTCAAAGACCCAACAGCCTCTGTAGATCCACAAAAGTCTAGTTAAGAGCTCAAAGGTATAAACTGGACCCTTTTTCTCTTTCTGTCATCCCTATCATATAAAAGCTCTGGCTGCAACTTTAAACCTGGGGGAAAGGGACGATATTCAGAAGAACTGGAAAAAGTACATGGATAAATATCAAAATGTCACATAGCCTCAGCATCTTCCTCACTTTTTAGTTTTACATAAAATTATCCCTAATGTTAGAGAATAAACTTATACATGCCCATGCCCCTAGGCGTATAGGTCTGGGCAAACCGAGGTGAGCATTTTATTTAAGAATTCTTAAAATTTAAATATATGTGTGTGCCTATATGTACATATATACCCATATATTTCACATGTATGTTGTATACACTTATATGTATAGTATCTATATATATATATAGATGGTGCGATATTTGTGTATGTACTTTGTAGAATGTAATATATACAACATGCTATATAGTGATACACTATATAGTGTATGCCATTCTACAAAATACTTTTACTTTAATGGAAGAAAGTTTTCTATGTGAAATCTTTAAATCAAAACGAATAGAAAGATGACCCTTGCATAATCTGTGTCATTAAGTAACTCTTTGCTCTACGTAGGTATATTTTTATGACTTGCAGAACTCAGGTAGGAAAAGAAGGAATCCCAGGGCATGCATTCAGGCCCCAAATTAAAAGATGAAATCTAGGCTCAGACACAGCAAAGATGCAGGCACCAGACTCCAGGTGTGGAAACGAAAGATGAAATAGGAAACGGGAGAGGTAAAAGGACAGAGAGTGGATGAAAACATGGTATTAAGTGGCACTAGGAAAACATAATTACTGGATCGTGTGTCCTATTGCCAAAGGCAGCACAGGGTTATATGGCTGGGGTGGTAGGAAGGGCCAGTTTAAAGGGCTCACAATGCAGGAAATAACTGGGCAGGAGGGCAAGGTGGGGGTGGGGAGATAAGGGCAGGGACCATACTTGAAGGACTCAGTTCAGCACCCATATTTACCCCACCCACGATTTGGGGCACAGACAGGTGAACATTGGCATCTCCATTAACCCTCACACATAATTTATGAGAACCCCTCTTCTGGAAGCTTCAAGGATGAATCTTTTTTATTTCAATATTTTGTATTCATTTTTTATTTTAATCCAAGGATGGTAACATGAAAAGTGACCCATGGATTCTGAATGAAACCAGAGTAGATGGTACCTGAAGCCTAAGTTCTGGAACACATGAGTTCACATGAAATGATGCATCTGTGGCTTCCCCTAGAGTCTCGTAACTTGTGGGGGATGTTGGGGGCCTGAGCTCTGTTCCTAGGTCATCAATTATCCTGTGAAGATACTAAACACGTGTGCAGACAGGGGACCAGACTTTCCAAAATCTTAAGGGTACAAACACATGTATAGGATTCTTCTGTCCTATTATTTAAAACGATTCCTAACTCTCCCCCCAAAAGATTGAACATTATAGCTTTGCATCCACATTACTACTTGGCACTAAAAGTGTTTTATGTTTAAAATTGACTGGTCATTCTTGATTTAAAACAAAAAATTTACGGAGACTCCTCCACCTCAGAACTGTGGCAGTAATTCGACCAAACCAAGAAAATATTAATAACTTGTACTAGTCCCATGACTTCTCAGTGGCCTATTCATTCATATTCTATATTTTACTGAAAATTGTCTTTACAAAAAAGACTTCAAATCACAGCTTACCTTCGAATTATGGCAACTTTATACATAAAATGAAAAATTTTACACCTATAAAATGATAGTATTAAATATATCCTTCTTTTCTTCCACAAGTTATGTGAAAATTTACTGGGCAATGTCATATAGCACAAGTGTCTTTAAATAAGGAGCCTAATAAAACAGAGAGAAACCTATACAAATGTAAAATCCGTAGTATATACTTAGCAAGATCAACGCTTCTCTAAAATAATTTGTCATAAAAACCCTGAAAGGTATGCTTCCAAAGTAGTTCTCCTAAATGTACCAATGAATAAAAGTGCTGAATGCATAAATGTTAAATACACAATGAGAAATCAATCTGATATTCACAATCCAATGCCAAGTTTGCCACCAGTGAAAGTCAACCCCGGCAGCTAGCCTGGGTTGTTTCAATATTGCAAATTCAAATGAAATTCAAGCACAGTTTAATTCCCACAACTTTAAAAAAAATGACTCTCCGCCCCTCCACTTAGACTACCTTTTTCTGAGGCTGTTTATTTTAGTTAAAAAAGAACTTTATTGGCTCCTTCCACCCCTTGCAGGGCAATATTTGCTATATAAGCTTAAAGGTATCAAGAGATAAGAAGAATTTATGCTCAGGCTCAAATGAATATGAAGGAATCAAATCCACAGACAGCACCATGCAGTCAGCAAGTTAGAGAGAAACAAAGCAAAGAGGAAGATAAGAGAAAGCAAAGAAAGGCAGGAAAGAGAAAGAAATGCCGGTGGGGGTGTCTCGCTGGCTAGGGACACACCATAAGCCCCTATAAAGTGGGGGAGAGAAAGGACTTTCTGCAAACTAAACCAAATTCTTCACCTTTTAAAATCAGTAGAGCTTTAGCAGAAGTTGTAGTCTCAGAATGATTTCTGTTTCTGCTTAAGTTTCTCTAAAATCAATCTCTCTCTCCCTCTCTCTCCTCTCCCCTCCTCTTCCCTCCCCTTCCCTCTTCTCTCCTTCCCTTTCCTCCCCTCCCCTCCTCTTACACACTATCTTTGGATAGTATCTGAAACAGCATAAATGGCACTGCAATAGTTTACCACTAGAAATTGATTTATAAATAAATTTTCCTATCAAACTTATTCCAGGAAGTCATTGTCAATGTGTCCATGGACACAGAGATAATTTTTTGTTGTTTTAGTTTTAAGGCTCTGCAGTTACTTTTCATTCCCTTTTTATAGGTAGGTACCTATCCTGTCATTAAGACACAAGCTGTCATAATGCCTATTACTATGCAAACACTGAGGCATAAAATGGGCTGGGTAAAATCAGTGATAATAGACATTGAAAAGTCTATGTTTTAAGCATATACAGAACCTACTCGAATTAAAACATTGGTGTAAACATTTCAGTGGAATTGGTGCAAGAAAGAACATAGAAAGGCTTAAAGAAGCATCAACGTTTTCACTCCTCCTGCCCTCCCTCCATTGCTCTTGCTCTCTCTTTCCCTGTTTCTCTCTTTCTCTCAGCAAATGCCATAGACTTAAAATATTTTCAGTGATGTATAACATATCACTGTCAAGTAAAAGTTTGTAGCCACTTTATAGATAATGAAGCTGAGTCAGAGCGGAAACACCTTACCTGGTGTAACCCACCTACTGAGCAGCACTGCTGACATGGGACTCAGGCATGCTACAGGAGGAAAACTGTCTCAGCTGTAATTAATGTTCATATGTGTAGCTCCATTAAAAATGTGAACTCCTTCTATGTTGGAAGGACCTACCGTCCAAGCTGCAGGGGAATTTCCCTTCTACAAAGGGGGTGGGGGAACGACTGCTGCTGGGGGGTCCTCCATCCTTTTTTCCTGTCTCTACATACAGCAAGGCAGCTGTATGACATGATGATGTCTGACACTTTCTGTGGACATTAGAATTTAGGAACTGAAATCTTCATGCTTAAATGTCATTTTTCTATGGCTCTGTGAGCATGAGGGAGCTGGCGAAAGCCAGGCCCAGAAATAGGTTTGGAAAATGACTCTAATTTTGATCTTAATTCAAAAGTTCTTATTTTATAGTATACATGTCCTTCATTCTGGGATTATAAAAGGCAAATTGATGAATGAATATGTGCTCCTCCCTCGCCACTCTGTGGCGAAACTGACCTTCACAGTTTCATTTCCTGTAGCCCTGAGGCTGGGGGGTTACCTGAGCTCTCGGCTCACAGGGACCTTAAAAGGTCATATTTCCTTGTGACTGCCGCTGAAACTTGGAAGCTGAAAGGTCAGTCCCAATATCTTGCCATTTTCTTTCTCACAGTTGGAGACAGAGTGAGAATCACAAAGAAATCACAGTCAGTGTGACCAAAGTCCGAGAAAGCAGACACTGATAAAACAACATTCACTCCTACACTAGCAACAAGACGCCCGTATTTGGGGCTCACTGAAAGAATAGTGGCGGTTTTATATTTTAAGGCAGTATAAACTGTAGAGGAGGGTTTGATTTGTAAAGAAAAGCTTAATGGGAACACACTGTGGAGAGAGATCTGTGACACCATGTCCACTCACAGCTAGACAGGAAGGATTTCAACAAGTCACTTCCAGGATGTGTCTCCAACACCAGCCACGCCTTGGAGACTGGCTTTAAAAGCAAATGTTTGAGAGTTAAAATAAAGCAGAAATTGTCCTCTTAAAGGACAACTGGAATTTCCTAACATTTATTTTTTTATGGGAAAAGAATCCACAAAAAAAGCTCTTTGGAGTGATTTAATAAAAAAAAAAATCAAGCATAGGCGATTTTAATTGAAAGCAATTAAGTTAGGGGAGTCAGATGGATTGAGTTCAAATGCAAACTTTTCTTCTTATGAGCTATTTTTCTTGGGAAAATTACTTAGTATCTCCAACAGTAAATTTCCCTGTCTATAAAATGGACATAATAACTCGTTCCTGATAAGGTTACTGTGAGTTTATGTGTAATAGCACTTATAAAATTCTTGGCATTTCTTCCTTCCTTCTATCCCTTTTTTCCATGTAAATGATCTTCCTAAAACCAGGAATATCCTGTGCAAATAAAATCTGTCTTCCACTGAAATAAATTTCTGAGCAAAGGTTGAAAAACCGCACTATAACACGATTCACCATGATGACACTATAAAATGTACTTTGATCTTAGTAACATATAAACCCCCCCCCATTCACTGTGACATACTTGCTGTAACATTTTTTTCAAGTATTTTTCATAGAAAGAATTCTGCATTTCTCCTCTGCGAAACATGACACCCCATCTTTAGTCACCGAACTTGACCACAACTTGCCTTTTAAAGGACAATTAACAGGCATGGATGGAATGTTTGCTTTGAGCACCCTAGGAAAACAGAACTAAATTTCAAATCCTGTAAGCCCTTAGGCATAAGAGTACAAGAAATCATATTCAAACAACTAACTTGTTTAAAGGTTTACATCTGATAGGCCAGTCATTTATATCGGGGATCTGAATTTATACCTCTGGTTTTCAAATCAAGTAGAAAAATGAAAGAACACTCTACTTAAGCAACAGCTTTCATGAAACAAAACAAAGTATAAATTTTCAAACATACAAGTTGTATGTGGACACAAGGACACTAGACATTTAGTACTTTGTTCACAGAGAACTCCAGGACACACCTGCGGGGAACTCACAACCTCAAGACATGGATTGGGGGCAGGATGTCATATGGGTTTCAACCATGTGCATTTTGTGAGTTCATGATAACCAAGTAATATTTGCACTTCCCTACACTTTACGAAAGACTTTGGGTTTTTAGAGGATATTTTAAGAGGAATCTCTCTAAAACAATACTATTTTATCAAAATCCCTATCAGCAGGAATTTATTCTTCAAAGGTCCTATCTAGGCTGGAAGAAATGACAGCGAATTATGTTTTATTATGCCATTTATATACTGTGCATGTGAGTAGATATAGTGAAATTTCCATAGATACATATACATATATATGCCATCTGCATATGTTTAACACTTTATAATCACAATTCCATTTTCTTTTTGTACTATGCCATCGTCTTCACTGTGCAGTTCAGTCCCATATTATTTTCATTTCCACCACAGCTGCATCATTGCTGCTGCCAGATCTCTGGTTTTTGGAGAAAATATACAATTTAAAATTGTTTTTTTTCTTTTTTTTTATCAGAAAGGAAAGTCATCAAGAATTAGATTTTATTTTAGGAACAAAGTAAGGTTTCATGGGAGAAAAAAACAAAGCCTTGGTGTAGAGAAGGTTTGTTCATTTTCTATAGCATTACTGAAGTGTCGTATGCCTTGATAAACCTATCAATGTTTGGATCATCTCAATGGGGGAAATGACTTAATTTAACTCTATTTTGGTGTCTCAGCCAAGGTAAGTTGTCTACTTTGAAAGCCTTGAGGTTTCCTTAAGTGGGTCATTTTCTACTACTGCATTTGTGAATGAAACCATAAAGGTTTGCCCAGCTAACTTGCTGTCCCGATGTGCCCTAGTGGAAAAGGAGGGTGGCCAGTGGGTGGAGGAGGAGGTTGGGAATTGATAAATTTATCTCATGGCAGAGTGACCTTAGACCAATTTCCTGTATTCATAAAAATCTAGGCAAGATACAGATCAATGGAGGATGGAGATAGTTTGGTTAAAACTGACGTTCTGTTGTTTCATGTCCTCTAGTGTCTCTCTTTCAATGCCATCATGGAAGAACTGGGGATCTCACTCAAAAATCAGAAAAAGCTAAAGAAAAAGTCAAGAACTAAGGGGAAATCTTCCTTCACAAGTATCCTTACTTGTCATCAGAGACGAACTCAGAGAAAAGAGACAGTGGCATGAGCCAAGAGAACACCTACAGGAAGCTTTCAGGAAGAGAGAGCATATGCTTGCTCCAGGTTTTTGGAGAAAGGATTTCTAACAAGTGTGCCACGTGTTTCCATATGTCTGTATACATAACTCTAGTTATGTATACAGATATAAGAAATACAGAAGTTTCAAAGGCTCACATAGACATATAACTTGCAAATTGGCGCCAATTCTTTTGAAATGAATTTGTATGCTCACTTATTTTGCCTTTCCTCTTTCACCCCAATAAATTGCTGTGTGTGCTTTCTAAATAATAATAAAACAACAGGGTTGTTTTTTTTTTTCCAGAAGTCTGATTGTTGTTTTGTTTCTGATTACTGTTCCCGTTCACAATGTTTGGTTGCCAAGTGCCATCAGCTGGGCTGTTCACTATTTTGCTGAATCCTCTCACCTCTTTAGAGAGACACAGTCACTTCCTGCAGTGTTAAAATACAAAACTCTTTTCATTTATGCCAAATACCTAGTTCTTATAGTACGGTGAAATCATTCATTTTTGTGCTTTAAAGTTTGATTTTATAAATCATTTAAATGATGCTCAAGATCAGTGAGTATAAAATAGGAGGGTACTAAAAATGGGGGATTCATTAAAAAGATAGAGGTGCCCACCACCATCTCAATACCAGCCTAGGTTCTGGAAATAGCTAGTTGGGAAAACAGGCTTGACCCCAGCCTGCTCTCACACAGCTTATCATTAAATGAGGAGTTAAACACTCTGTTATGGAAAGCAGGATTTGCACTTCCTTGGGGGGAATCAGAGCTGACCGGAGGAGCGTGCAGAAGTATTTAACCCAGTACTAGGGTAAGAAAGTCTTCCTGGAAGAAGGCACAGCTAGGTAAGAACTGAAAATGACCAGTCAGACACAGAGAGGAACTAAGATGGGGAAGCAATCACTGCAGGCTGAGGAAGCAGTATGTTCAAAGGTATTGAAATAAAAGAGAATAGGTTGAGGACAGAAGAAAAAGGATTTTGGTGTGGCTATAATGCAAGGAGATGCAATGGAGCTGACCAGTAGCCATCACTCTGGGAGGACATAGAAGAATTGGAGGAGTTGGAGGAAAAAAGATTGGGGGGCCTCCCCGGTGGTGCAAGGGATTAAGTCTCAGCACTTATGAAGCTATCTGAGCCACTGCAGCACGAGTTCGACCCTGCCAGGGAGCTGACCCACATGGCACAGCAGATCTCCCCTGTCTCTCCTGCTGCTCCCCTCAGCAGTGTATTTCAGTAGATCCACCTGTTCTGCTCCCCAGTCTGTCTCTGGTGAATCTTCTCACACCCCGCACCTCTGGCCCCACCCCAGCTCTTGTATGCATAAATAAATAAATAAATCTTTTCAAAAAAGGGAAAAAACTGGGAGGAGGAACAGATGATGGTGGTTATTTTTCAGTAACCCAGAGAAAAGATACCCATCCCGGGTCTGAGCTGGGTAATAGAGGTGACTCTGAGATCTGATTTGTTCAGATCAGGGAGTGGTCATGAGGGAGGAAGGAGTAGAGCCAAAGAACACTCACTCCAGGTTTCTGGAAAAAAGTGGGGGGATAACTGGGGAGCTAAAGTAGTAACACCTGTAGTGAAACAAAAGGAAGCAATGGGAAAGGAGTAAAAATTGGATCCATATTTCATATAATTAAATCCCATTGGTTTCCATAGGATTATTCAATAACAAGGAAAAATTCAATCTAGTCCCTTTAGAGTTTAAGTGCAAAAATATTTCCAGGCTTGAAAAAAAATCAGTTGGCCTGCTATTTGGGAGGATTATAATCAACACTCAGATTTGGGATCAATCAGCTTTTTATTAACAACAAATAGAAGACACTGTAATTCATTATGAAATTCATTAACATGCTCACACTAAAAACTTACAGACAGAAATATGATTAGATTACCGAGCTTAAGATAGATAAAAATGGCAACATATTAAATAGGAAATATACAGTTTATGCAGTTCATTAATAGTTATACCAAAGTCTTGTTATCTTACATTTTCTGGTATAACCATATGATATTTTTCACTCATTTCAGAAAATATTATTTTTCTTTCCCCACACTCTCAATGGTATTTTGCAGGAAAAGAAGTATGTTAGTTTCAAATATCTAAACTATCAATCTGACTTAGGAATATTTTAAGGTTCGCTAACTACTTTCCTCTTCATTTGTTGATAATGGAATTTTGATTCAAGGAATATAATGTCTGCTGTGAGTAACTATTTAAATACACACACACGTGTGTGTGCTTAAATAGTTACATACATGTATGAGTGTGTACACGTGTGTGTGTGTTCAGAAATAGGCAAAATTGCAGCCCAGAACTTTTTACATCAACTACTTAATGTAGTGTACAATCACCTTTCCCCCAACATTTTCCTTCTGAAAGCACATTTAAGACATACACATGAGCACATGTTTCTATGTGGGCTGCTGTGTGTTAGGGTGAAGAACAGAGTAAACTAATCAGTTCAGAGAAGAGAAGATTAAGTCACAGAATATCTGGAATCAGGTCCATAAAAATTCCTGAGAACAGCAATTAGTCTTTGAGACTTTCATCCCTCTTGTTAAAGAACAGTGACTCATACACAATAATGTAGAAATCAATGGCAAAGTTAATTAAAAATTAGATCTAACATTTCTGCCTCCAGCAATTCTTCAATGCTAATAGCAAATAATTGCCCAGGTGAAATATTTGGGGAAAATCAAGGAGGTCAGAATTGATTGAAAGACAGTGTTCACAGTTAAGATTTATTTTCCTTTCAAGTTCCAAATAAGGTTCTTTCTTGCTTTAGTATTAAAAAAAAAAAAGGAAGAGATACAATTCACTATTTGCAATGACATCATGGATCAAAATTTTGGGTTCTTAGCCTACAAGAAGCTAGAGGGACCCAGATGAAATGGAAGTGAGTTAAAGTAAAGTAGATGAAGAGAAAACAATTTGACCAGCATTTCTTCCCTCCAGGTGAGTAGCTACAGCTTTAATTTAATTCTTGATCTGAACTGAAGGGTTCCTAACCAAGAATCTCCTAAGATTATTGTTTCAAAAGAGGAATAATGTAAGGATGTCTGTTCTGGGAAAGATATCCCTAACAGCTATGCATGCAGTATGGTTTTTAAAGAAAATAAACAAGATGCAAAACCCATCAGAATGTCCCCACCATCAGAGGGGCCCAAGAGTTGGATACTCCCCATTGGCTAAAGGAGACCATGTCACTATCTACTTACTCAAGTCATCTGTTAGTTGCTTCCCCTAGTTTAGAAGACAGACACTAACTAACAGACTGCGGATGTCCAAAGGAGTATCAAAAGTGTATAGGCTGTGGGCAAGCATTCCCCCTCCAGAAATAGAGTTGTTGGATATGGTAGCAGGTAGGGTAGGGAAGAGGTAACAAAAGCCAACCTGGAACTTCAAAGGTATACACAATTCTGTTTTATTCAAGTCTGGCCCAGTAAGTGACGGGAAACTTTTCCAGTTTTATTTCTTAAAAAATGGCAATGTGGAGGAAAGAACCAGGACAAAATAAGAACAGTAAATCCACCAGAGTAGAGGCATTGGTGTTATATTTACAAGTAGTAACTCAAAGTCTCATAAGCCTTGGGAGCGAAATAACCAATGGTAAATCATCCTGACATATTGACATTTACAAATACAGAAACACGTCGACTGGCTTTGCCGGTGAGTATCCTTATAAAGTTGCACAGGGACAACAAAAAGACTTGCTTTTAACTTTTCCACACAAGATACCCAATTAGAAAAATGGCTTCATTTGTACACAGACTAGTCAGTCAACTGAGATTCCAAAATGGATTTGTGGACTTATATTGCCTGTTTGCTTGTTTATTTACATTCACATCATTCTTCCTTCCTTCCCCTGCTCATTGCCCACCCTTTCGTCCTCATTGCTAGAAAGTCCAAACATCCTAGTTAGCCCTAAAAAGCATGAAACCTAAAACTATAAAGCAGTAAAGATGAAGCATCCCTTTACCTTAACAAAGCTTCCTATTCTTGATATTTACAGTTTTATTAATTAAGTTAAAAACTCTACTGATGATCAAAGAGGAGCCCCATCCATAGGAACCAAGGTAAGCAAGAGACTTCCTATCTTGCATCAAAATAATACAGGATGATCCAAAGGAGTCAGGATGACTTTGAGCTTGCATTTAGACATTATAAGAAAAATTATACATATATGTATATATATACATATGTGTGTGTCTATACATGTAATATAGTTCAATATAATGTAACAATGTAATAGTCTATATACTCTAAGACCCATAATCTTAGTGTGACCGGGGTAATACTCTTAGTAAATAAAAGGTCACGTCATTATATGTCAATGATTGTAATAGCAGCTGTCATTTAACAAATATGGGCTAACTCCACATGCATTGTATGTACTTCACATTTGCTCCGATGATAGTCATACCAACCCTAAGGTAGGTATTATTTTCTACAGAGTTAAAACCTGAGGTTCAGGGCCTCCCTGGGGGTGCAACGGGTTAAGCGCAGTGCTGGGAAGCTGTGGGTGGCTGCAACGCTAATTCGATGCCCGACTGGGGAGATTCCCACATGGCGCAGCAGACCTCTCCTGCCTCACCTGCTGCTCCCCTCCGCAGTGTGTTTCGGTCGATCTGCGTGTGCTTCTCCCCACTCTGTCTCTGGTGAACCCTCTCCCGCCCCACACCTCTGGCCTGCACCCCAGTTCTTATATGCAAAAATAAAATAAATCTTTTTAAAAAAAAAACAAACAGGTTCAGCAAGATTCGCTGGCTTGCCCAAGGTCACTCATCTATAAAAGGCTGAAGGATGCGACACAGCCCCTCAACATCAGGACAACATCAACCTGTCTCTCCCAACTCTTAGAGACCAAAGTCAGGTTCCGCCCCAAACACTATGTCATCTCATCAGCCTTATGAAGCCAGCACCCTGCATTATTATCTCCATTATGCAAAAGGAAGTTGCAGAGACCATAATTGTGAATGTCATTAAGTTTTTCTAGGATTTACATCCTTACCCACTCACAAGCTACCCAGAGGCAGAAAGTCTCTGGTTAAGAACCAAGATTGTAACTTCCATGTAAGAGAACTAAGGGGCTCTTAACCACTATACTCTATAATTTTAACTTTTTGTTTTAATGAAAATCTTGTCTCAATTTTTAGAGAACTATACTTAGGGGAATTAGCCTTCTTTTGCCATCATTAAATAGAATAGAGAAATAACTACCCATGTTTCCCAGAAGTCAAATTTAAGCACGCCAATGCTCTGGCAAGTCACTTACAGAGTGAAATGCCATTTTCAACCCTTAATATTTAATGAAATGTACTCTACACCAAATCTGCACACCAACTGACTTACTGAGTTGAAATTACTCTTGGAATGCTTTTCATTCCTAAGGCAAGTCATTCAAACTGTAATTAAAACATGTGAATCGCATGACATCATAGTTCCTGTGCATTTCATCATCACAATCTTGTAGATGAATTGATTGTAAGCTCCCAGCCAATTATAAACTTCTAGAAGGGTGCATCTGAATATTTCTTTTAAATATCAGTCACACTATAGATGTTGTGTAGTGTTTTGCATAGAGTGACTAATAAAGGCTTCCTGAACAATGAGTGACAAACTTTTATGCAGATGCCACATAGAGACCTGCCAAAAGTTTTGCAGACATAATCTGTCTTTGAGGACATTTAAATTGAATAGATCAAATGTCAAACATATATGTATTGCCTCTGAGACCATCTGATTTGGTCACATTTGAAAGGTGCAAAGGGGGGACACTGGATTTTTAGAGACCATAATTGTGAATGTCATTAAGTTTTTCTAGGATTTTGTGTGCAAAAATCTTTTCCCAGTTGGTAGGGTGTCTGTTAGTTTTGGTTAATGTCTCTTTTGCTGTACAGAAGCTTTTTATTTTGATGTAATCCCATCTGTTTATCTTGTCTTTCACTTCCTTCGCTTTGAGGGATGAGTCTTTCAAGATTTTGCTGAGACGTATGTCGTGTAGAGTTTTGCCTATATTTTCTTCTATACATTTTATGGTTTCAGGTCTTACATCCAGGTCCTTTATCCATTTTGAGTTGACTTTTGTGCAGGGTGTGAGGTAGTAGTCTAGCTTCATTTTTTTGCATGGGGCTGTCCAGTTTTCCCAGCACCATTTATTGAATAGACTGTCCTTGTTCCACTGCATTTTCTTTGCCCCTTCGTCAAAGACTAGTTGTTTATAGATATGATACATCTGATAAAGGACTGATAACAAAAATTTACAAGGAACTCACATAACTCAACAAAAACAAACAAGTCAAAAAATGGGCAGAAGAGCTCAAAAGGCACTTCTCCAAAGAAGAAAAGCAAATGGTCAACAGATACATGAAAAAATGCTCAACATCACTTATAATCAAGGAAATGCAAATTAAAACCACTATGAGATACCACCTCACACCTGAGAGGATGGCACACATTAAAAATACAGGCAACAACAAATGCTGGAAAGGATGTGGAGAAAAAGGAACTCTTCTACACTGCTGGTGGGAATGTGAACTGATCCAACCACTATGGAAAGCTGTATGGCGATTCCTCAAACTGCTAAACATGGAGTCCCATACGACCCAGCAATACCACTTTTGGGAATTTACCCGAAGGACACAAAAACACTAATCCCAAAGGATACATGCACCCGTATGTTCATTGTGGTACTATTCACAATAGCAAAGGTATGGAAGCAACCCAGATGTCCAAAAATAGATGATTGGATCAAGAAGATGTGGTACATACACACAATGGAATACTATTCAGCATTCAAAGAAGATAAACACATGCAATTTGCAGTGACATGGATGGAATTAGAGGGAATCATACTCAGTGAAATAAGCCAGAAAGAGAAAGAAAAATATCGAATGGTTTCACTTATAACAGGACTATAGGGAAACCAAATAGGAGAGAGACACTCAGCAAAGGGAGAGGGGGGGGCGGGGGAGGGGGGGGCGGTGGGATGGGAGGATAAGGGCACAAAAGGGAATAGAAAAGAATACAAGGGACCATGGAGATGGATCACGGGTGAATTGGTGGTGGGCTACCCAAGGGGAATACAAAATGTAAAAGACATAAATAACAATAATAAAAAATAATAATAAAAATTTAAAAAAAAAAAGTTTTTCTAGGATTTACATCCTTACCCACACACAAGGAAGACAGGCCACCATATTCTTCAGTAAGAGACCAAGAAAGTGTAACAATTTCAGGAACCAGGGCACATATACAAGATAAAGATTTTCAAGTCACTAACATCAGAGAGAATTGTGAATGCATTTCCAATGTCTTCAGTACTTGTGGAATCTATCATTAGCTACTTCTAGAATATCTCTGAAGAGGCAGGCTGCTTTTCCTTGTCTTCATGATGAATTTTGTACCTAGAGCAGCAAATTTAAATGAGACCATTTTTAATAAAGCCATGCCAAGATTTAAAAGTAATTTGGTGGCATTAAGCATAATAAACCAAATTAGAGTGATGAAAGAAACTTTTTCACTAAAGCTTTTTAAAAATGACTCTCCAAACTCCAATATAAGGATGGAATTGAGTCTATAGTGTCTCCAGGGAACCAAGATAACAAATGACAGCTAGAATTTCAAGTCATCATAACAAATGCATAATTAGTTTTGACCTTTTCACAACATCCCAACAAATATAGTTATTCATAAGCATGCATGTTGCAAATGAAATTAATTGCAAGGGTATCTTTCACTGAAATGTTTAATGATCTCATCATAGATTTCCTGGATGATTTCCTTCTGACTTCCTCCCGAAAATAATGCGATTAGAAGCCACACACCAGGTTGATTTCATCAAACCAGAAACAACCAACACCTACAGCTTGTGATTATTCATGTTTTCCCACTTACGTGGAGACTTTTTCTTTCCTCCTTCCCCTTTTCTCTCCCTTTTGACCCCTTTACTCCCCACAACTTCACCTCTCCATGTTCAAACTTAAAAGTTCAGGTCAGGGCCTTCCACGTGGCATAATGGTTTAAGTGACAGCCTGAGAGGCTGTCCACAGCCATTGCAGTGCGAGCTCAATCCCCGGTCAGGGAGCTTCCCACACAGCACAGCAGACTTCTCCTGTCTCTCCTATTGCTCCCCTCAGCAGCGTGTTTCAATGGATCTGCTTATTCTGCTCCCCACTCTGTCTCTGGTGAATCCTCTCACCACCCCACGCTTCTGGCCTATGCCCCAACTTGTATGCATAAATAAATAAATCTTAAAAAAAAAACTCAGGTCAAATAACACTGATTATATGAAACTTACCCTAGTTTCTTTCCATTTCTCTCCAGTGACTTCTATCTGCTCTGAAGTAATTTTACCTTAAGGCTATATGGTCCATGTTGGTAACTCGTATAGTATTTTATTAAACATCTAAATCAGTCTCTCTGTCACCCCTTGCAGGGACTTCTTATTCAATGCACGATGTTATTACTGTCAAATGTACTCATGAATCCAATCAATGCCATTAAATCACCTGCCCCCCAAATATGAAACTTTATTCAGCTCCTCTAACTGAAATTCTCCTGGAAAGAACCTGGATTCACATTTTCCCTACCACCCACACTCTTGTGTTTCCCAGATCTTATTCTTTTTCTCTGCAAATGCATAACGTGTTTCAAGTTCCCAGCATCTAAGAAAACACATCACATCTTTCCAGCAAAAGTCTAGGGGAAGGAGATTGAGTCTTCCTAGGTGGAAATATGTGTTTTCCCCTTGGTAATAAGTCATTTCTGAAATTAAAGAGTCAAGTCTAGCCCAGGCTGTACAATGATGTAAACTGATAGCACAGGTGACTGCATACCTGTTCTTTAGAGCTAATGATGAAAAGAAAGAAAAGGAAGAGAGAAAGGAAGAAAGGGCTTCTGAATTCAGTCAAAAAGCAGCTAACTTCACATTTCTAAGTGGTAAAGTGAGCTATAAAGAGGGTTGGTTCTTTTCCTCCCTGAGGAAGGAAGAGAGAGAAGCTTATGCTGTAACCAGAAGGAGACAGTTTGTAATTGAGTTGCACACTCCTGGTAGTAGTGATAAAACTCTAGCATCAATTAAAAAGAGATACTAATGCTGATCCTTTAAAAGGATTCAGGGCGGCCTCCCTAGTGGTGCAACCAGTTAAGTCTCAGCACTATGAAGCTATCCACAGCCACGGCAGCACAAGTTCGACCCCCAGCCAGGGAGATTCCGACATGGTGCAGCAGACCTCTTCTGTCTCGCCTGCTGCGCCCCTCAGCAGTGGATTTCAATGAATCCACCTATGGTGCTCCCCACTCTGTCTCTGGTGAATCCTCTCACCCCACCTACACCCCAGTTCTTGGATCCATAAATAAATAAATCTTAAAAAAAATAAAAGGATTCAGGGATTCTCATTTGTCTGGCATGGTTTAGATACTGTACTTCTTTCAGACGGAAAGCTGGGCTATAATATTTACTGACTACGTGACCATTTTTGTGGCTCTCTATGGTATGGCATTAAAAGCCATTTAAAATTTATCAAAGTTTGTTCCTTTTACAACTGAATTAGCAACTAGACCTGAAGACCATGAATACAGCAACATCAAGCATTGCTCTTTCTCACCAATCCCATAAAACACACCCTCATCAGGTCTTATTAACCATCACGCTCGTCGTGATGGGCCCTCGCAGTCCCTTTCTACTCCCCCTGGAAACAGAGGGCTACAAAGGACACTGCAAGAAAGACTTCAAATTACCCACGTGGGAAAGGGGTGCCTTTTTTCTGTGAGGGAGAGAAGCGGCACCCACTGTTATCACCAGTCACATGAAGGAGAGTCCATCTTAGAGGACGGGAGGACTTCAAACAGCAAAGGCCAGTATTTCACACCTCCCTCATGCAACTCGGGGGACGAGCTGACATGGCTCCACACCGATCTGAGAGGATGAAGTAAAACAGAAAGGGAATGGCTTGTGAATCTCACTCTTGAGCTTGGGGACACAGCAGAGCAGCTTGGCTGTATGAGCAGGGTGAACAAGTCAAACAGAGAAAGAGTTGGCGCTCATCATATTCTTTCAAACTACCATTTTTATGACAAATTGTTCCTCATATCGTTTGAAGGATACTTTATTATCTTTAATCATAATGTCAATAGAATCAATCCATGGTAGTATTTTCTGCTTCACATTTGTTCCAGGAGCTAAAGTATGGCCTTAAGACAATGGGTTTGCCACTCTTGAACAGTACCCTAACATTTTCACTCCAAATCACATTGATTTTGTGGTTTAAAATTATTTATGTAGCTATGAGTCATGAAAAGGTGGTGATTTTGTTAAGTCAAAATTAAGAAGATCCTTTCTTTTACTGACATTATAATTGAGGCATTGGAGAGCTCTGGTGAGAACAGGGGAAAAGGAGAATCCATTTATGATCAAAATATTATTAAAACACTGGTTCCAGCAGGTAAGATTTGGTTGTGAACTTATAGGTCACTCTCTAAAAGATACCCAAGGACATCAACTCAGATTATATTGCAGGTCCTGTGAGCACCTTCAGATGACCCAGCTAGGAGATACTTTAGAAGCTAGTCGGAGGCCATGGAAAAGCTGTATCCTTCCAGCTTTCTTCTCAAAAGCACAAGATTATTTTGAATCTGGTTTTTATTTTTCATTTACTCTTTTTTTTTTTTTTTTTTAGCTTTTCTCAGCTAAGGCTCATGACAGGAACCCCCTAGCATGGTGAACAGGGGCATGAAGGAAGCTCATGAGCACCTGCTGAGCAGTGGACATAGCTCTGGAAAGCAACAAAGGGAGCTGCTGTCTCCCCCACCCCAAGGCTGAAGGAGCCAAGATTAGGCACAGTTATCAGAATCTGCAGAGTCCCTTAAAGAGGCCCATATCAAGAGAAGCTGAAGTCTTCAGGGAGAAACACACCCTTGAAAACATGAAGTCCAAATGAAGAAAGTTAATCAGAAATGGATTTCACGCTTTTCCAAGACTCTGATCTTATAGGCAAGACTCATACTGACTCTAGTCCAACCAGAATCCATACTTGACCCACTGACCAAGAGAGTCCAGTGATTCTGACTCTAAAGGTCACATTCCTACACTGGAGAATAAATATAAAATGAATGTGGGGGTGCAAACAGAGACTATCCAGCACAATATTTTTCTTCTATATTAAGATTTATGTGAGTCAATAAGTAATAAGTACCATTCAAAGTCAGTGTTATCATGAGGCATTTCAAAGTGGAATCCAATCTGTACCCTGAAATCTACTTTATCTCACACAGAGACCTGATGTGATAAGTTGCTTCTGGGAGAATGAAAAAAAGTGCAATAAAATCAATATAAGTAATTCTAGAAATGGAAGGAGGTTACCATGTTCCAGGCTCAGGATTCAGATTTAGGTAGATCCAGGCTGAATCTTTATTTACTATGTGTGTGAACTTAAGAAATTTTACTTCTTCCCAGCTATGAAGATATGCCTTCATATCTACAATGAGATTATTAATAGTAAGTACATGTCTGATACAAAGTATTATGTTGTCGTTGTTTTTGTTGTCATCGGGAGTATTAGTATTTTCAAAATCTGAAATTAAAATGAAAACAAAGAAGTTCTGCTAGGGAATCTCTATCTGGTTTCTGAAACAAAATAATAGAGAAACACAATGAGCAGCCAGGAGGTTTCCTGTGCAGTTCACAGTTAAACTTCAGTGTTCAGTAGTTCAAGGAGATCTCAGTTCCAGAATCATAAACCCCCCCTAGGGATGCCTCATACTCATTCTCAGCCTTAAAATTCAGTGCTTATTTCTGAGGCACATCAAAGCCAAATGAGCTGTAATTTGGTTCCAAAGAAGGGAAAGTTTTGTGCTGAGATTATAGTATCCACAAAATTTATGTCTATGAGACATGGCTGGGTCTTTCATGACAGTCTTATCAGGATCCCAGCAGATGGCAAGCTTGAGAAATTAACAAAAGAGCTTTTATTGAAAGGACTGTTTAGAGAGATGAGGGCAAGAATAAAGAAAACTAATAAGAGGAATTATTATCATTCTTAAACAGAAGGGTGGCAGGAGTGAGCAATGTTTCAGAACCCAGTGAGGGCTTTTAGCCATAGGAGAGACTCCCATCAGATTGGAGCTGTGACTGTAGATAAAAGAACACAGCCTCTAGAATGGGCATTGAAGGCAGGTCCACAATCTCTTGTGACACCATAAGTTACTGTCAGTGGGGACCTGAGGGTTTTATGGAATGTTAAGCAACAGGTTACCCAACAAAGAAGTCAAATGGCCGGAGAACCAGAGAGAGTGGGACAATCTGAGAGTCAATCTCCTTCCTAAACACAGAGCAGGGCAGAAAAATATACACAGAAGAGATCTGAAGGGATACAAGAAAATAACTGTATAAGTTCTGTGAAATCAAATTAAAGCTAAGACCAGAAGCAAAATTATCCATAAGAAAAGATAGAGATCATGTTCAGATCCCGGGGATTTATCGACCTTTCTTCAGAGAACACAAAGGAATGGAAGATGCCTTATGTGTTTTAATAGAACTGGCTGTAGCACATGGCCAACCAACAGAGAGGACTTAATAATATTCTCCCTCTTTAGTTGATATTTCAAAATATTCTGGGCTCACCTCCAGTGTCCATTCCAGGGCCCCAGCTCACTCCAGACCTCAGCAACATGTTGTATGTTCTCATGTGTTTTTATTTTATGTTACAAATCAGCTTTCTTTAATTTCTGTTTGAAGACCTTTCTACATTTCTTTTAAGGCAGGTTATTTATCTGGAAAGTCTTTATCTTTCCTTCATTTCTGAACAATAACTTGGCTGGATAGAGTATTCTTGATTGTCAGTTTTTTTTTTTTCTTTCAGCACTTTGAATATATCCTCCCTGTATCTCATGACCTAATATTTCTACTGAGAAATCCATTGATAGCCTTGGTGGAGTTCTCTTACAAGCCCAGGGTTTTTTGTAAGGTGTGGGATCTCCCCTCCGAACCTCATCTAAACTTAATAATCTCCAAAAGTCCCAATATCCAAATGTTATTACATGAAGGGTTAAGGCTTCAACATATGGATTTGGGGGAGGGGAGGGAGACACAAATTAACCCATAGCACCCTGTAATTATGTTCAAATGCTGTTCAACCCCATAGAAATTGGGTCAACCTATAGGATTTTGTATAAAGTCCCAGCAGGAAGGTTAGTCAAAAGCCAAGAAGATCAAGAATCAAAGTGGGAAGGAAATCATGTCTCCTGCCTGGGCAAGCTGCCCTGAAATTAGTTACAAAGGAAACACTAAACAGCCTACAATGATACCCAAAAGGAGATGTAAAACCAAATCCTAGCTGCTAAAAAGGAGCATATCAGTTCTTTGCCAAGGATTCTAACCTCCTTGCCTCTGTATAGGGATGAGTACCTAGGGCAATGCTGAACTGTCCTAGATGTTGTCTAACTCAATCTCACACACCTTACTGTAGAAAAAATATATATACAAATTCAGAGAAGCCACAGGCACATACACACACACACCTAGTCTCAAGTAGCACTAAATTACCTAAAAGTCTCAATTAAGGAGAATTACCACCACCTTTAAGCTGCAATCATAGCCATTATGTATCACCAGGCTTAAATCAGTTCCCTGGGAGATGTCCTGATTAAGCGGATTTCCCAATTAAGCCTGTCCCAGTTGAGTGGAGCATACCATTCTGATTACATTCCTAATTTATATGGGAAGCTTTATACTTCATAGGAAGAGAAAAGAGAAGTTAAGGATAATTTTCAGCCTCTGAAATTTCTTCCTTGTATATATATCCCTCCAACATACACCCCTCCCCCTTCTCTACCAAATGGAGACACCTACTAGCCAAAGTACTTCTAAACCTGTTAAATCAAATATGATGTGTTTCCTGGGGACCTACATGTGTCCTTCAAGAACTGTCAAAAACATCGTTCATCTCTTCATGGGGTATGCTTATGGATGGGCATAAGAGAAACATAAGAGGAAAGTGTGCAGAGTGTCCAGAATAGGACACACAGGTCTTTTGTATTTTTCTTTAAAAATACTTTGCATGGTACTTTGTAATAAACACAGATAAATAAATGTATGCATGTATGATTGCATGAATGAATGAATGACATGCCTGACCACCAGGGGAGAATGAAAAGTTAAAGCCTATCACTGTTTTACTTGATGAAATCATGAAGTCACAAAGAGGAAATCTTGACTTCAAAGCCACCCTGATAATCTGAAAACATATTTGCTTCATCACAAGCCAAATCACTTGAACAGTATCAAATGAAATGATGAAGCATCATGCTCCATTGAAATAGCATACAAAACTCTCTAGTAAGGTTCAAATACAGTCCCTCTGAGGAGACAGTGCCTAGCATGAGTTTGGAGGTGTCGCCTAATCTCTTCAAGTCTTAATTTCTTTATCTATGGGCCTCCCTGGTGGTGCAAGGGGTTAAGTCTCAGCTATGAAGTTATTGGCAACCACTGCAGCAAGAGTTGATGCCCAGCCAGGGAGCTGACCCACATGGCACAGCAGACCTCTCCTGTCTCACCCACTGCTCCCCTCAGCAGTGTATTTCAGTAGATCTGCCTGTTCTGCTCCCCACTCTGTCTCTGGTGAATACTCTCACCCCACCTACACCCCAGCTCTTGTATTCATAAATAAATAAATCTTTAAAAAAATATTAGTCATTTACAAAATGTATCACTGAGCTTCAGTCTGTTCCTTGGGAGACATTTAGACCAAATAATTTCAGTGGTATGGCCAACCTTCACATCCTACAGGGCTCAGTGATCCACTAGAAGGACCCACAGAACTTCACGAAGCTGTTATACCAATAATACAGTATATTACAGCAAAAGGATATAGATTAAAATAAGCAATGAATGTATGAAAGAAAGAATCCAGGAGGCAGGAGGTCCAAGCTACCCGTTGTCTTCCCCAAGAGCCATGTGGGCATCATTCATTCCGTTAATGTTTGGCAAGATATACAAAGTATTTCCAACTAAGGGAGCACCCTTTAGCCCTGGAGTCTGGTGTTTGTATTGAGTCAATCACTTAGAACGGTCGACTCCCCAGATGATTGACTTTAACTCTCCTGAGTTCAAACTGACTCTATAACCCAAGACCCTCTCCCCAAACACCACCATAAATTATATTACTAGCATTCAAATCAAAACCACTATGAGATACCACCTCACACCTGAGAGGATGGCACATATTAAAAATACAAGCAACAACAAATGCTGGAAAGGATGTGGAGAAAAAGGAACTCTTCTACACTGCTGGTGGGAATGTGAACTGGTCCAACCACTATGGAAAGCTGTATGGAGAATCCTCAAATTGCTAAACATGGAGCTCCCATATGACCCAGCAATACCACTTTTGGGAATTTACCCAAAGGACACAAAAACACTAATCCGAAAGGATACATGCACCCGTATGTTCACTGTGGCATTATTCACAATAGCAAAGGTATGGAAGCAACCCAGATGTCCAAAAATAGATGATTGGATCCAGAAGATGTGGTACATATACACAATGGAGTACTATTCAGCATGGAAAGAAGATAAACACATGCAATTTGCAACGACATGGATGGAATTAGAGGGAATCATACTCAGTGAAATAAGCCAGAAAGAAAAAGAAAAATATCG